>NW_010577103.1:132603-157780 GCF_000705375.1 Tinamus guttatus | reverse complement strand
AGAATCTGAGGGGGGCAATGAAGAGTGTGATCCAGGTGCTGGCGTGGGCTCTCCTAAGGAGGTCTCCTCCTGTGGTATGGGGTGATGTTCAAAGAACTTGGAAACAAATAGCAAACTGCAAGGCAAAAACAAACAAAAACAACCTAACTTGTGTAAAACTCAGAAGCTTCACAACTCCATCAAATATTAAAAAAAAGATCAAATTCTAGTTTTAGAACAACAACTATCCTAGCACTTTAACCTGCAAGTTGTTAAAGGTATTGTTTAATTCACAGTGGATCAAAATGTCACATTTTAAACACACCTTTGTGGAAAGTAATTCTTGAATCTTTTACTCAAAAGTGTAAAAATCTGGTTCCTCAACAATCCAACATATTCTACAAGTTGTGTATCACAGGAACTTGAACAAATGCCTCCACTGATGCAACACCAAAACAAACTGGGAGATGGATAAAGCCATACAACTCTAAGAACAGTCTAGAGGCACCAAAGCAAACACAGTTACAAATTTCCCCTCATGTTGTTGTTGTTATGTTAATTCTTGGAGGAAGAAAAGGAACATTAAAAGATTCAAGATGGGGGGCAGGAGGGGGAGGTCAGTCTCTTTTCCAGAATAGCTACCCACAGGACAAGAGGAAATGGCCTCAAGTTGCACCAGGGGAGGTTCGGGTTAGATATTAGGAAAAAAATTCTCCATGGAAAGAGCAGTGAAGCATCGGAACAGGCTGCCTGGGGCGGGGGGTCACCATCCCTGGCAGTGTTCAAGGAACGTGTTGATGAGGCGCTTAGGGACATGGTTTAACAGGGAGGGTATCGAAGGTCTTTTCCAACCATAATAATTCTATGATTCTATAAGAAAGTCTGTTTAAAAGACCTAATAACCTCTGCTCAAACCGACTGGATACACCAGAGTGAGTTCACTACAGATCATTAACCTGCACAGACGCACAGATGAATCAATACTTAACTTCCAGAACTCATGAACATTTCAGGCATGCTCTTTTAGATTTCTTACCTAGACTTTTAAAAGTCACAAATGGATTTATTTTCAACCACTGCAAAACCCACTGCAGCTTAACCTTATTAAACTAGTGTCTCTTAACAGTTTTTTCTTCCTCAGGTCAGAGAGAATAAATACACATCTAAACATTTAAACAAGGACTTTGCCATTATTTAATAAAAAAACATTTTTGATCAAGAATGACATCTGGGAACAATGAGAAGCTTGGCTGATACAGTCAAGCATCCAGCCACTCCATTCATCCTTCAAAGAAAGTATTTCATAGTCCAGAGAAAACAAGAACTGCTTGTCTGAGCCGTTAGAGACAATATGAATTAAGTAGTCTCACAAGAGACTGCTACTCAACTATAGGTTGAGTTCCTATATTTTTTCAGGCATTTCCCCCGACTTCCTGAATTGCAGTTGTCAGGGATACCTTATGTTAAATATATAAGCTTAATAGAAGTCTCAATTTAAAAACGAATTATGATTACTTACTCAAGTTGGTCATAATTAACACACATCAGTGGCACTTCTGTACTACAGCGCTGGTGAAATTTATAGCCACAGGTCTGGCACCGGAATCCCTGGAAAAGCAGCTTTCGACAAAAGTCGCAGAATGCTAACGTGAAGAACGTCTTTCGAACCTACGTTGTTAAAAATAATCACATTAAATAAAGTGGTTCTTTAACCTAAGAGCTGCTACTTGATTTTTACCTCCTCCAAATATACTTTTAAGGCTTTTTGAACCTGAAATTCTGGTTTTAAATACTAATCAGATTTACAAAAAAAAAAAAAAAAAAAAACCCACACACCACACTTGTCTTATTTCAAATAGTCTAAGCAATAAAATATACTTTCAACAATTTATTGGAATTAATACTTCATTACCAGCAAGAAAAATAGCCACAATTTTGAGCAAAATAGCATGCTATTATCATGCTAGAGACAAACAAAATATTTAGAATTTAATCAATACAATTTATAAAAACAAAAACTGCTGAAAAATTTGTCTAATTTTCCTAACTTTTCCAGTAGTGAAATAACATTTTTATCCAGAAAAGGACTGAATATATACAAATGACTTATATATTGTTTGCATATACAGTTACATGAGTAGTTTTAATTCTGATTGATGAGACCAAGCATTACAATCATGAGAAAGGTCAACATCTGTATCTTTGGGGAGAAAAAAAAAAAAAAATCTTGTTTACATGTAATACTTGCCAGAAAAAAAATAATCGCAGTAGAATTACTACATGCAATAATTAAAATCCTAAAAGAATGACATACAAAAAATATTTCCAAGTTTACTAGACTTTCATCTAACTAGCCATAGCCAAATTAGCTTGTTCAAGTAAAACAGCTTAAATAGCTTGAAAGCAGATTTATTTATTTTTTAATAAAAGTTTTCTTCTCAGTGTGACAAATGTTATTTTCGGGATTTCGTATGGAGCTGGAATGGTTTGGATAAATTCCATTTAGCAGCTTCCATCTATGTGGTGCCTTATCAGGTCAAAACATATTTGTGCACCAGCATCACTGATGATGTCAGCACCGCTCTGGGAATAGTTAGTTCATTAGTTAATTGCTGCTGCAGAGGCAGCAGGGAGGCACAAAATACATTTTATAGATACAGCAATACAGAAATAGCAGTTTATTATTACAGCTCTGCAATGCAGTGCTGATTTAAAACCTCTACATCTTTAGATTCTAGAGGGTATATTCCATCCAAGTGTGAAAGTTAGAGAAATCAAGTTCCCTTTGACACTATTTATTTCAATTACAATATCTAATTCACCTTAAGCTACTGCAACCAGAACTTCTTTTGTAACCCCTCCACATGGTCCAGGTACAAACTGTTGTTCAATTCGAAACTGAAAGCGCAAAGTTAATTTCACTCTACTTAACATTTCAGGAAAACCAGTACATACAAAATTGTGTGTTGTGAGTGGCACGTTCTCCAGCACTTCCACATGCAACTCCTCTCCTGTGAGCCAGGATATATCCGTGTCCCAGCCAATTGGCTTCTTCTCTCTAAAGTGCAAATGAACCTTTCGTTAGTGCATGAGCTCTTGCAGTGCTCTCATGGAAGAGGTGAGAAGCTGAGATAAGGTAGCAAAGTGTCTGTGAAGGTTTGCTACCCAGTCTTTCACATCTGGAAGCTTTCATGACACAACACTGAATTTCGCACACACCTAGGAAGGCACATCTCCCTAGGCAAGGGTCAGAAAAGAAGTGCACTTTTTTCAAATCTGTTCTAGTGAGAGCTGACACTTTGCCCCAGAGGTGATGGACACCTTTCTAATCAAAAAGTGCTTGTGAAACTATCTGTTCCTTAAAGAATTTCAAAGGACTCGCTGGTTTTGCAGTCATATAACCTATAAGCTTTTTAAAGTTGGAAACTCAATCTAAAGTTTTTTTTCTTCACAAGAAATCTAGATTCAGTTATGACTGAAGCACTACAACCAGGTCAAACAAAAGGAAAATTTAAAATACAAGAAACCTGTTTAACATTTGTTTGGTTATTACAAGTTTTGATAATATGTATTTTTTATATATATTCATATATTTATATATCTTTAAGCGTTTTATACACACATATTACCCTATATTATAGCTGTTCTTGAAGTGACGAAAATTAAACCTTTTTCTAGGAGTCTGCCATGTATTCTAGGCACATCTTTGGGGCATAGCACATCTTACTGCACGCTACCATATTATGCTTAACTTTGAAAATGACTTCCACAGCGTTAGATAGAATTGGCCATGCTGGCTAACTCCAAGAAAAAGCCACAAGAGCAGAAAGGTCGTGCACAAACCATACCCATCCTGTATTCTGTAAACAGCACAACATTCTGGAATGAGGCCTCTCATCATCAGAGCCTTCTTCAGGCTGTCTCGGACTGTCACCCCACATCTCGCTGGGACCTAGAGGTCAAAAGTAAAACAGAGGAGTTAGAAAAAGTTCCTACTCATCCCCCAAAAGGATGCAAATGTTTTTGAGCCTTAAGTGCTAAAACCACCACAACTTTCAATTTCATGATACTTTACAGAATCCTAGGCAAGAGTTTCTTGAATTTTTTTTTCCTCCCTCAAACTGTGGCAAACATCATTGGTGAATGGCCAGAAGTGATCTAGCTCGGCTGCATCTACATCTCTATGGACATTTTGAACAGAAACGTGACTCAGCTCCAGAAGTGACCTTCTACTCTTCTCAGCTTGAATAAAGCAGGGATACAGCACACAGACAACTATCTATAACCATGAAAAGTACAGGTCAAGCTGTAAAGTTAAGTGGGGCAATATGTCAAGGGGAATTAAAATGAAATGGCTAATAGCTTGGACTGCCCTCAAAAAATCATTTTGATAGAAATAGAAAATAAAATGTAAACATTTTATAACAAGAGATAGGCATGAAACTATATAATAAAATAAACCGAGTTAGGCAGACTTTCATCTCTAACTTCAACCTATATTTGCAGCTTCACAGGTATTTTTCTATTTTGAAAAAACAACAAAAATAAGCAAACAAAAAACACCCTTCGGTCCTGTTTTGCTTTCTGAAGATGTTAAACATCTGATAGGACTGAGAAGAAATGCACACTGAAGAAATGCATCTGTTCTAGCTGTAGAATAGGCAAATTGTCTCTAGATATACCTATCATTTAATATAACATAGTGTTAATTAACCCATAAAGACAGAACAATATATAATCCGATAATCAAAGGTAGCTATCACTATTTCTAGAATGAATCCCCACAAATACATTCTACTTGAGCTGGCATACACATTCCTTATGCTCACACATAGCATTTCACACCAGCCACAACAAGCTTGAGTCGATCAAAAAACAAAACAAAAACAAAACCCCACTCTAGCATTTATCTAACTAAAAAGTCTGCACAAACACCTGAGACAATTATAGCTTCCTAGACACCTAATCCAGAGCCTTCTATAGTCAAAAGAAGTCTCTTAATCAGCTTCAGCTGGCTTTAGATCATAGTCCCATTTCTGTCCTTTGCATTTAAATTTCCATGTGTATTGAGGGACCAATGTCCTAATTTGGGACAGCTATGGAAAGCAGCAGCTTATTTTAAGTAGCTTTGTGAGCTCCACTTGAAGTTACACTATACATTGCATTTCTTGTACTCACATACACTCTCTCAGACACATTAAAGGAATCTTCACAAGCCACCTCACATTAGCACATAAGCATATTTTACAGGATATTTTCTGTTTTTCACCTGTTCAGTATGGAAACATCTAAAGAGAGATGTTCTACCAATTCCCTGGGAAAAGGGAACAACCATTCTGCAAACACAGTATGTTATAGTGCTGATATTTAATGTTAACTGTGTTCTGTGCACTCTGCTACTTTTTATGAATCTTAGTAACTCCTTCCCACAGTTAAAGTTCAGATTGTGGCTTTTGATCACTTGCAGAATTAGGTCATTCCTCCAGCATGAAACCACTTTACCTGTTTCTTAGCCCAGCTGTTACAGAGAGGCCAGTAACAGTTATTACTACCAATATTTTGCCAACAAATTCCCACTGCAGCCTTCAGTTTTGCTGCCTAAATTACGACCGAACTAACTGCTTGTACTGAAAGTAGCTTTTCATGGTGTATTTTACCCTGCATTAAGCATACATATATTTGCAAATACAAAGTGTTTTTTTTTTAAAAAAAGAGATTTGACTAAAATCTGTAAGAATTATTTCAGTCGTGCGCTCCAGCCTCCTCCTGCACACAACAGGTCTGATCACGGAGCCCTTCTGCAGAAGCCACACGCGTTCTCCAGCCCAAGGCTAGGGAGAATTCTGCCTGCAAGTGCCTCGAGGCCTGCAAGTGCCTCACTTCTCCCTCTCCAGCAACCTCCATTACTTCACCACTGATATCCATGGTGAAAGAAGAAATTGAAACGCTGTGAGGGCCACAAGCAGAGGAGGGGGAAAAAAGCAGGAAGGAAGAGAGCTGACCAACTCGTTGGGCAGGGAGGAGAGAGGGCAGAGAAGAGGCAGGAAATTTTGGAATTACCAAGGAAAAGCACGTAATCCTTTTACAGTTCCCTCTGTCATTTTGTACCAAATAGGATCGAGGGAGGCTTGACCTAGGAATCTACAAGTTCCCAAAACCTGGGTTCAGGTCACCTCTAGCTGAGCAGGTGCAATCCAGCTACCAAGAGGGTGCATTAAATTAAGTTCCCTTCCCCACTCCACTCCCGGCTCCTCAGGACTCCTTCCCCACATGCCTTTAATTAACATCTGAACCATATTTATGCAATTTGCAATTTGAAACACAGACCGAACATTTGTTCTCTTCACTACCATTTGCAACAAGATGCCACTAAAAACTAACAAAAAAAAAAACACAGTTAGGAAACTGTTTTGATTCCTCTTAAAGCCATGAGGATCCTGAATCAGCGTAACATGCTAAACGTGCTTCCACAGATCATAAGCAAGAAAGCAGAAGGCTTAATTAAAAAGAGCTCAGCACTCGGCTAAATCCCCCCAGTATTGATTAATCGTTTTCCCACACGGGTACACTGCGCCCTGGCACCATCTGCGCCGCAGCCCGCCCGCCGCGGGGCACGCCGGAGCGTGCGAGGCCTCGGAGCTCCCCTGCACAGCGCTCCGCGCTCACGCGTTGCTGCTGGGGGCAAGAAGAGGATGGGGCACAGCAGCACAACGTTTAAGAAAACAAACACCGAAAGAAACTTTCCTGGCAGGAAGTAATTTTGAGAGTATTTCAGTCTGGAGCAAAACCAAGATCTTTTTCAGTGAAGGGGGGTTTCCATAAGCTGCCATTTGGCACCGGCTATGTCTCCCCTATGGAGCGAGGCGCCAGCCACCGAGCTACTTTCCGCATTAGCTGCTAGGGATTTTTTTGCAAGTTGCTTATACAGCTGCTATTTGTAGGGCAGAAACAGTTTAGATTTTTAAAAAATTCTGAATTATTCATCAAATAATCTTCTGAAACAAACAGCACAGAAGACTGAGGGCTACACAAAACTAATAATACATAAGTTCCCAGTACAGACTCAGATGTGTTAAGTGCATTTCTAAATAACATACCCGAGAAAGTACTCATGTATCGTGAACTGAGCAAGTAGTAGTTTGAGAAGATACTAAAACATCCGCCTAACTTTGCAGATGTGAAGTTCCAAGGAAATGAATGAAAATTATTCCAGTGTCTCTAAACATTCTCAAACCACAGCCTTAGTATCTAAACAGATTAAACACAACTAGGTCACTTTATTTCCTCATTTCTTTTACTCATGTAAACTATTTCTATGGACACCGAGTATTCATAACAATATTGCTGATTTATATTTAGGATTGCAGCCACAGGCATTTAAGGAATGCATAATAAAACATGTGTGCCTGTAAATCAGGTCATTCCTGATTCAGTAAGAAAACAGGGCTGCATCCCTACATAAATCTCTCAACACTTTTCTAAAATCAGAGCAGAAATCTTGCCATAATATGAATAAATTAAAAGTTATACCCATGCAGTCTCCCGTATTTTATAGCAACCTGCAGAGACTGCCCAACGCTTGCAGTTAGCACCGTGAAGGTATCCTCCGAAAGCCGGCACGCTGGACAGCTCAGGATATCCAGCAGCACATTCTCAAAAACGCTCTAGCAACTCGGTTCTTTCCTGCTCCAGCACAGTAGCTCAGCTCACTTTTGTCAAGCTTTATGCAATTAACTGCCTTAGAGCTTCAGTGGAATTACCAGCCTTTACTGTCAGGGCAAGTACAATAGTTGGAATAGTCTAATAGGTTTTGAGATATCACTTCAAAGTGCTGCTTTGATTTTGTTAACGCATTCAATACCTTCAAAGACCGCACACACTCACTGCACCTACAGAACTGAAAGTACCAGCCATGTGCTCCTAACAATCAACTGTGCTGGGAGAGAAATACGCCAAGCTGTTTGTCTTTTCAACACTAGAGTTTGCCTTCTAGTTTGTTAGGATTTCTGGTAAAAATTCACATTTAGTTTCTCACCTTGAGAGTGAAGGATAGGTGTTTAACCACACCTGTCAGCCACTTTGCCAAATACTAACAGATAAAACAGCCCCCTCTTTAGCAAAGGGGCCATAGGATGACACTGAACATAATACCTTCTGTAAAATGAAAAACACAGATTTCAGTAGCACACAAGGCATGTTGCTTTACCAATTTTCAGAGAAAGCAGGTTTAAAGAGACATTTGTAACAGAGCATTAGTAAGACAAATTGAAAACAACACCAAGGCATGGAAAGCTGTTTGCCAAGGAAGCTGAACAGACCTTCCACACTTTATTCTTCCATCAAACGCATCCTGTCCAATTTGCAAGAACATCAGTTACCGGCACCCGCAACTCCAACATGATTAAGGAGTACCCATTTGTGGAATAATTTATGTTAACTGTATAAAAAAGCATAAATAGTTTGTTCAAAAGCACATACCATCCTTAAACTGCGTGGGATCAAACCTGTGTTTAGTCAACAGCAGTCCACACTGCCATTTTTCAAGCTTTCAAGGAATAGCTCTCAAAGCGTGATCAGAAAAAAACAAAAAACAGTCATTACTTGCAAAATTATAGCAGACAGTTCAATCGCGGTCTTAAAATTTGGTAAAGGTGAATACTAGCACAAGGAGGAGTAAAGGCTGACAGTGATTCACTGCTCAAACTTTAAAAAGTGGTTTTAGGCTTCAGACTTGAAAGACACTCATCTTCAGACATATCCACGGTCACTATACAGGAATAAAAACCCAAGACTTGGACACATCTGCTCTTCTAAACGACAAAATAGAGTTGGCTGGCTGCTCTCAAAACCAGACTTTGAATGTATCAGAAATCTAAGTTATAAAATGGTTGCAATAAATCTCTTTACTAGGTCAGAACCAGCATCCACTCGGCACAACTTCCTGCCTGGGACAGACAAGCTTGAAATGTTATAAAGATACCCTGGAATTCACACCCTTCCTCCAAATTCTTAACTGGTCATAAAAAGGTAACCAGAGTATTCTTACGTCCAGGTAGGATACAGATTTGCTATGACTATCAAGGCTTTGGTCTGTTAGCCTACCTCAATGACACAAAGGAAACGAATTTAAGTATAATTGCAAAGAGCAAAACAAAACATTTATTTTGGTTATTAGCACAATATGTGGATATTGCACATCATTCTGTTTCATCAGGTATCTCCTACTACATTATGAGAGACTCCAAAGAGCATCTCCTCTATCTTTATTTATTTATTTTTACATAGACAGGCTTTCCATCCCTCAACGTAAGAAATGACACTGCCAGAACCCCCTTCTCACTCAGCCGTCACTGCCCTTGCTAAGTTTTCTTTACTTGAGGATTACTCCTCCAAAGCAATGACCAATCTTACATGAAGCAATTCAAATAAATAATCTATTTCATAATGGCCAATTTTCAATATTTTTAGACTTTGCAATTTAATACTGTGTGCCAATAAAATTAAAATGGATTAAATTATTCTCCTTTCAACAGGTATTAGTTTGAATTTATCTGGGATTAGTCTGCTATAGTACTGCTCTTCACCGTGCTCCGTTAAATATATCCAAAGTTGAATTTCAGACTTCCTTAGATATGAAGGAGATAAATGTGGCAACTGTGAAGCCCATTTCCAGTGTAGTATTCACTAGCAGAGGCTACAAACTCCACGTTCAGCACATGTTTGATATGACTTGGAAAATTTTAAATTGTTTTTGATTAGGGAGGACCTAATCACGTTAAGCCAGGTGTGTAATTAAAAGCAAAGAAACTAGTTTATGCAGCTGCCTGAAAATCCTCCCTTGGAATTTTCCCTCTACTTGGCAGGTGGAACTGGTAGGACTTGAATGCCTAAAGAAATCCAGTGCTTACCCCGGCGCAAGCTTGGGGCACAAATTCACAGCCCAAACTGCAGAGAGAAAGAGATGCAAATCTCAAGTCAAAAGAAACATAGCAAGTAATAGATTTAAAAACAGAACATTTGAAGGACCCAAGCTGTGCACACGACGAGCCAATTTATGCTAAAATTCAGGTAGGGTAAAAATAGCCCATTCCTCCAGTCTGCAGAGGAGAGGACCACATGATTGCTTGTCTAATTACTAGGCAGATGTGCTAATTAACAAAGGTGTGACATGAGTGAAAAGACTGAAATAAGAGGAGTTGTCTTCAGGCACAGCATTCACAATCCCATTTAGTTTTTCTAATTCCTAACATTACAATTTTTCCCTTAAAACACAACCCTCAGTCTCACATTTGCATTGAGAACTTTTGTACACATGAATACCTGCAACACTCATATATCAGTGTCATATATAGTATGGAAAGAACTTTACTAGTCCAAATTTACACTGAGTTTCTATACAAATCTTGAATCTCTGGTAAACAGTTTTTTTATTTTTGGGGCTGCCAATGAAAGTTTCTAGACCTTATAATTGGCAAGAATACACACTGATTTAATCCCATCCAGAATACACCGACAACTGAAGTACTCGGAGGCCTCTATGCTTTCCTAAAACAAAAACAGCATCTGCTGCTCCTCTCTCCACCCCCCGACAACTAGAAACAGAAAAGAAGTTCAGACCAACCAAATCCATTCCCTATCGATGCTCACAACAAGAGTGGGCCCTGGGACTGCCAGAAAGGACAGCTCCTGAACTCACCGAGCAGAGCAGCAGCCTCCTTAGTGCCCTATGACAGCAGCACCAAAAAGCTCAGAGGAAGGGCAGCAAGCATTTCCCCCTGGCAGCTCGAAGTGTGAGGGGCAGAGGCTGCATTCGGATTAAGAGAAGAAACCATTACCAACCTCTTAACTGCCCATCATTTCTCACACCTGAATACCTATTTTCCTAAGTTTCCATGAGCCAGTGTATCGGCACATATGACTGTTCATTTGCTTTCAGGCTGTTTCTTCCCACACTAGAAGTACTTGTCTGGAAGACATTTCTTGGTAATCAAAATCATCAGGGCTCCTAATATAAGCATGTTACATAATCTTTTTCACAAAGCCTGAAAAGTTGAGTTAGAACTTCCTCCCCTCCTCCTTTCCTTCATTCCTACCAGACTTCACTACATTGCCAGAGGCCTCCTAACACTGGTCTTAATTGCATTTATGCCTAGCTTTCGCCATCTGTTGCACCAGGGCTTTGTATGAAGTGGCTCTTATCAGACTCTCACATCCTCTGACAGAGAGCTAGCATGCAGCAGGTTCAAGACTCAACACAGAATATGCTTCTTCACACTACATATAATTATGCCTGGGGAATTTCTTACAAGACACAGACTTCTCATATCAATAACATGGGGCTTCACAGAGACCAGACCGAAGGTTGCTAACTCAGAAACCCAAACTTGAGTTTGAACTCAAATTCCTGAGTGACAAGTGGCCCAAATTTGTAAGAACATCCAAGGAAGATATCATATATGCTTGGCCTTCTCTAGGCCCCTACTTGCAGGTACTGAAGAAATGGGGCTGCTTGAGACACCTTTGGTCTGACCCAGTACAACCACTCCAAGTACTTAAAAATTCCCCAGCTTTATTTCCTTCGTGTGGAGATGAGCCATGTACCTGAGCCTGCAACAAGCTTCAATCTAAAAACACCCCCCCGTGACAAGACCCATGAAGACACAGCGCTGGCCTGAGGCAGTCATCAGGCGGAGGGGACCAAGAGCAACCCGCAGGCTGAGAGGAGCAAGGTCCATTCTTTGCTGCCGACCAAGGCTGGCCAAGGCAGCTAGGTCCCGACTCAACTCTGAATTTTCGGCCTCAGCGGCCTGCATCCAGCACACTTCCTCCTCTAGGCAGTGACGTGAGCGCAGACTTACCCTCATGTGCCTCAGGTCTAACACTGCAGACATGCCAGCAGCTTAGCACGGGAACCGGACACAGCTCAGGAGCTACAGACACATCTGCCCCTACTCCCCCAGTTACCACGATAGCTCCTCTATGGCCCTTCACAGAAGGGCACTTTGGTCACTCTTCTGGGGCCCCAGAAATTACCAACAACCGTGTGACAGAGACACACTCCCCACTCATCCGCAGGACATTTACTCCACCCAACTCATAGAAGACTTTCCTGCAAGGGACTAAACACATCTATGAGGGGCTACAAGAAACCAGAAGAAGCCCGAACAGGCCTATAGTAACTGAGCAAGCTATTAGGTGCAGTTCTGGAGCAAATCTAGTGGCATGGATGTTGTCAGTTTCAAAAATGAAGGAAAGGAAATGCTAAAGTCCTTGCAAGGGGGAAAGGAGATTTTTCCTGATCTCAGATTTACCAGTTTAAAATTGGCACTCCAAAAGATACATTACCCAGGTAGCTCAGTGCCCGCTACCAAAATTAAAAAGAAAAAACAAACACCCAAAACACACAGCTAAATGCAAGCCCAGATAATGCTTAAACAGCTTTCAATGAGTGTAAAGATTAAAGAAATATGTTGTTTGCTTTGAAGATTGGCTGCTGATTATGAAAAGATTTTATGATTGCTGCCTGGAATTCCTCTTCATCAATTTATTTTAAACCTTATCGCTCTGTCTTCTGCCTCTTACATTAAACTAAAATTATCCTATTGGCATCTTTAACAATTTCTTCCCAAATCTCTGGATCAGTTGTTTGTCCTCATCCTCCTTGATTGCTAACCATCCTTGACAACCAGCTGCGTCTCTCCTCCACTTCGTTTGTATGAGTGGCTTCTCTTGTTTTTTTTCTCTTTACCTGCACATATAATCATACAATGTGAAAAAGCTTCTAATCCACAATACAATTATCTCACAGCACTCCATGTTCTTCTGGCTCTTTGCATTCTCTCAGGAACCTCATCTACAAATGTAACCTCTATTTTTATACTGAAACCCTACAGCCCACTTACCACTTAGGATTACCTCCTTTCACCACCACCAGGTCTCAGCATCTTTCCAACATCTCCTCTCAGATGCGCAGCAGGCAGCTCAAGGGCAGAGTTCTCAATTCCCTCGCCCACACAAAAGCTCCTGTAATTAGCAGCTTTCTTACAATACACCTCCTATCCATTTAGGTCCCTAACCTAAAAAAAATTTGGACTCATTTTTCCCTGACTTTTTCCATCTACAGTGTGGATAAGCCTCTCTAACTTGTCCTACAGAATACGTAACAGTACAGCTTTCCCAGTCCATCCTCACAAGTCTCAGACAGACTCTTACCACCTTACACCTCAATTACTTAAACAATTTCCACCTGGCCTAGAACAACAAAACAAGCAAGCAAACCCACAACAGTTTTACCTGGGCATATCTATGCAGAATACTAGTCTGAAGGACATTTAACTTACTAATTGAAACTTGCCCATGAGGGGAAGGGAAATACGTGCTTCCTTCATTCAGTTATTTCTCCCACCACACTACTGGGGTGAGACATTTCTTTCCAGAGAACAGCAAACAATCTGTTGACTCTTCTAGGAGGTTGTTCAGAGCGGGAAACTTCTCTTCAACCCCTCCCAAGCCAACTACATGAGAAAACTTCATCTTCTGATGCTTTTATGTTCATCGATTCCCTTCCTTTAATTTACCTACTCACTTTTGCTTTCAAAAGAGTTGTCTGAACCCCGCTTGTCACAGGCTGTACTGAGATGCTGACTTCAACTGCTAACCAATGAGCAGCAGCAAGCTCCATCACTTACTGGCTAGGCCATCAGTGAAGCTCCCGCATGCCCCTTCCTATGCTAAGAAGGCATTTCTGCTGAAAACTCTTCTTTATCACGACACCTGTAAAGAAACTTGGCATAAGCCATACCACCCATGCACTAAAATTACTTATGCTGATCATCACAGTATTATTTCCATTGTAGTCCTTCGGTTCCTCTCATCATACTTGTACCCTGAGCCAACTCTAAGAAGGATCCATTTGCCTGATCCAATGCACAAACAGCACTACCCATAAAACAAAAAAAACAAAAGACTCATCCATGTGCCAGGGGAGCTGGTAAACAAAGGTCCTCCCTCTAATATTTCCTGCCTTTCTAGCAACCGAACAGCAGAAGACTGTTCTAGTAAGTGGAAAAACTTCAAAGATTGATAAACAGGTTGGTTCTCCACTACCAACCCAACCTGAGGCAGCTTGGACTGACTTGGAAGGCAGTTTAAGAACCACCACTGCATCCCAGGATAATAAGCAAAGACTCACTAGCACTCAAATGGGTTGCTTCCCAAACTCTAGAAGCGAGTCTGTAGTTCAACAGTTACTCGGTCAGAAACAGAGACTGAAAAATACGATTGTGATATTAACAAAGACTTCTTTTATAGAAAAATATTAATTGAAAATATTTAAGTGAGCAAAGTTAAAGCATGTTACAAAATTGCAATTTTAAGAGTACCTCTCCTCTTCCAGATACTCACTTTGTTGTAGGCACATCTTATCCTTACTTTAACTGCCAAATAGCATGTATTATAGCAGGTACTGCATGTTTTCATACAGAATCTCCTTCCTACTTCAGATCACTGCACCTTCAACTATAGTACGCCCTGAAAACCTTAAATTACCATCCTGGCTACAAAAGGAAATTGTTTAGTTGATGAGCACAAGTGAAACACGACGGTTCTGGTTTTGAAGCCTGAGGTCCTAATTAAAGTTCACTGTCATGAAAGGAGATTAAGAAGTGCACTACATTTCTCTACCAATCAGAGAATAAAGAAAGCGTACCACAGCAAGTAACCTCTATATGGCTGCACTCTATCATCTGACAACTTACAAATTAAAACCGCACCGTAAACCATAATTCTGTCTGAATTATATTTCCTTATGGAATTTGAGTGTTCAGAGTATAGATGCAACAAATATTAAAAATAACTACATTAAGACTTCTAAATTTCTCAACAGCAAGACCCCATTTCAAGCATCAGAGAAGTGAATTTCAGTTCCCCAATCATACAAAGTTAAGCACCAATTCCCAACTCTAAAACAAAGATCATTTTCTAGGACTAGAGAAAAAAACTTCAAATTAATGATGTAACTAGAACCAAGCAGTAAAATTCCATTAAAAATAAATAAAATTAAATTAAAAATAAAAGAAAGATGGCTCTCTGACAAAAAGCTGAATCATTTATTTGTAGGAGCTGCTGAACAAGATCTAACTATATTTCAAATAGTCTTGCTTAGAATAACGATTTCAACGAGAAATGAGTCTCTCCTAGGATAACTGAGGCTGATCTCTGCCAGCACATGAAGTAGGAACAACCTCCTGCACTGCAGACACTCAGCAGGAGCCGTCCAGCCTTTAGTCTATTAGTCTATTCCACCTCCCAAGAGAGGGGGTTGATGGAGACTGCTCCCAACAGAGAATGACGGGTAGGATTTTTCAGGTCTAGCCTCCTTCTGTTGGTCCTACCTTTAAGCATTTCCCAAAATCTGAGCTTTCTGCCCACAGTCCCTTACATGGATGTCATGTCTGTATGTACCTGCAAGCATCTCTCCATTCCAATCTCACCAGACTACAGACTAAAAGGATTTATACCTTCCCTCTGCCACCAGCCTGTCTCCTACCACTCTCTCGGCACCACCTTCCATACTCCACCACAGCTCAAGACCACAGATCTTCTGAAGCCCTATAATCATCCGTCCCACATTGAGCAAGCTGGAAACAAGTTGTAGTGCTATATGAGGAAGGCAAATTGTGTTTAGACTCCAGTAGAACGCAGGAGATGGTGCCAGGGCCTCTCCCTACCTGTAAGGCCTAACTTAAACCATATTTGTGTCCCATAGTCAGCAAGAGTATCCAGCCTCAGATCTGGAAACCTCCCGTTGCCCTCCCATGAGTCATCGAGCGCTACAGCTAAATTCTGGTCCTTGAACAAGTGACAGGATGTCATCGAGCTGGAAAGGTGCTGCTTAGCAAGACACGGCAAAAGAGAATGGTATTCTTGAACTTAATCACTTAATCGCTCTGGTTAAATCTGCAAGCTGCTAATGAGCATGACCAATACCACAGAATCACAACCTTCACCCAAAGAACTGAGCTTAGGGATAAGAGCCAGAAATATTGATCAGGGAAAGCAGACTCTCAGATATGTTTTAAAGTCTACTAAGATAATCTGATACAGGTCCTCAAGAACTTAGAGATACATTGGTTTAAAAGAACCCATTTTAATTTGATTAGAATGTACTAGCAACACACAGCAAACTGTAGCTCAGATCAGACAGTGTTTTTGTACTGGTCCAAAACTGCCTTTTGCATCACCTGACCCACACTGAAATTCAGTTGCCTCTTATTCCTAATCTGCAATGAAATTTACATATTCAGAAAATGATCAAACTTACTTTTGCAAGTAGAACACCTAAAAGAATTTTCAAGTTTCACGTAATTTATCTCATGGTTACAAACTATTTTTCATACTAAAACAATTCCTTTAAACGCAAAAGAGCTCAGACTTGATAAAAGCCTTTCTACACCTCTGGGGAGAAAAAAAAAAAAGATGAAGTAGTAGAAAGAAGAAAAGGTGAATAAGAGGGAGAGGAGGAATATTACCTATGAGGAGAAAGGAGTTAGAGTAGAAACACACTACATGGTTTAAGGGGAAGTGATAACACATAGGAGAAGCTGGAAAGGAAGTGAAGAGAACAAGGCAGGAAGCGATAGACCATGACCCAGGGCAGGAAAGAAGCAACAAATCTAGCAATGACAGGAAGAAACAAATGGTACGACCTTGTCTACAGCAGTACAAAGGTACCCCAGCCTAGCTGAATGCAAACCATTTTTTTAGTGATCTGCAGACGACAATGCTTCTTGCTCCCACTAAGAACAACTCTATCCCTCCTCTGGCCAGTTTCCTCTGTCTAGGGCCTGACACCATCAGGGACCCAAGCAGAAGCTCTTGCCACGGTGAATGGGGAGGAAAGAGCCCAAGCGGCTTTTGCAAAGCGCCTCTCCTCAGCTGCAGGAAGCTGGTACTTGCAGCAGAGCATCCACTGTTGCTAGCAATTTTGAGAATATGCAGAACAATTATTTCTCCAAGCTTGTCTGGCTAAGCTGCTGAATAACCTTGCTTAAAACAAACAAAAACAATAACAACAAAAACCAAATAAACAAAAATGGAGCTTTGCTTTTCCTACTCCATCCTGCACATTATTAAATGGTAGATTACAATTTAAGAGGCGATTTTAGAAAACCATCTATCCAGTTGTTTCTATTTCTACAAAACTATGAAAAATGTTTGAAGGTTTTTTTATTATACCAAAAATATGAACAATATCACTGTTGCTCATACTACAGGATGTTTGCCACAGAAAACATACAGCAACTCGAAACAACCGAGTTTGGCAGAGCCCAAAAAGCAATTTGGTTTCTACACATGTATGGACAGGTATGATTTCAGCTCCTAAATTAACTTTTGCATAGAGACAGATATATATACAGGAACACTGAGGTAATACACATGCAAAAGACAATTGACTCACCACAGTCCTTTGCTTGTTGGGGAGGAAGACTCTAACGATAGGCTTCTGCGGAGACTTTGGGTTATTCCGTGACATATCAGCGGGGTTTTGATAAACTGAAAGGGATGAAGGTGCTACGGAGAGGCTAGAGGAGGAAGATGATGCAACCGTGTCTGTCGAAGCTGAACTGGAGACAGAGAAATCAGTTCCGTTCCCCATGGACTCCAGTAACTGCTGTTCCCTCTGTTGTAGGGCATCTAGTTTGCTGGTATACTCTTCATAGGCCTGGGAAGGGAGAAAAGCTATTTTAATGATGTAAAAGCTTTGGGGTTTTTTTTTTTTTTTTTGATCTAAATTCAGAATGAACACACACAAAAAAATCAGAAGCTAATTCAAGTCTTCCATGAACATAAACAAAACCAGATTTGGTCATTTTTTTTCAAAAGAAGAGAAAAAGTAGTGACTTGAAATTGTGTTAAACCTTCTCAGTTGACAACTATTTTTTCACTTAATAGGGATTAAAAAAAAGAAACCACAAATCAGTTTGAAAACATTTGCACTAAAGTCTAATTCAATACTATTTAAAAAACAACAGCAATCCTTACCATATGTTTTTTACCTATACTGCTGAATTATTATGCTACAGCTAAATTTATCATTCTCTTGGAATCACAGCTAAATACACCCAATACAACAATTAAGAGGAAGCAGAAACTCGTACTCGAGTAGCTACTCGATCAGCTACTCACCTGTAGCTGATACTCCAACTCACCGTTCACAATCCCTCACTTCTATCACTCTACCAGCACTCCAGATGCTACATAAAAACTTTACTTCAGTTAAAACAAAACCAGACGTTTGTTGTGTTACAAAGCCATACAAAAATGATTAAAAAGATCATGTGAAAAAATTTAATATTCGAGATAAACTTGATTTTCTACCAACTAAAGGTTATGCAAATCCCAGTTCCAGACCTCCTTCATAAATAAACTCTGGTAACTTAACATTCCCTTATTAAGTTTTTAATACGCATAGTCGAGAAAAAGTTCAACAGTAGTGCCAAGCTCTGGAATACAAACAGGCAATCAGTATGTCATTTTGGCTTAAAGTTTCCTTCCAACAATACACGTCTATCTGCATCATCGAGAACACTTAATTCTGTTACCTGCACGCAGATAGGGTAACAGTGTGTATATGGGTAGGGAGTATCTTCAAAGTATCTCCTTAGTTAAGGAGCCTGTTTTTCAGGCTACATCAGCATTTTTTGGCTCCCTCAAAAGATTCTGAGATCTGACATGCTGCATGCCTTTTGAATAAAAAAAAGAAAATAAAAATAGCAAGGAAAGGGACGTTTATTTACTTGCCAAGTAACTGAGGATTGTCCCTTTCATTTTTCCAAGGGTTAGCAATTCTCCCAGGATGGACATATGCTCTAAATTTGTGTCAAGAGCATAATTTGAGCGCCGATGTCAGTCCTCACAGCAGGGAACGAGGCAGAAATAACGTTGCAGAGGGTAGGTGGTAGTGATAAATATCATTGAATTTCAGACCGAAAATTTTGTGTGTTCTTTTTTAATAAAATGACATAACTTGCAGAAAACTAAGAATTTATTAGCATTTTTTTAAAGAACTGAAAAAGCCTCATGCTTCGTGAACTGGCCCTCAAACTTGCTGCACTAAAACCAAAATATTTTCACTCTAGTATAATTCTTCTGTCAGAAGTGAATAATTTATATATCAGTTATAAATAATGGCATAATTTGGCTGTACAGTAACAAAAGTGCCTCCTACTTCCAGGAACAACTTCCATGTAAATTCCAGTAAGAGATCCCTGTGTCAAGAACTACTTTCAGTAAACAAGTGTTAAGAATTATAAGCTGTGATCATTTCGCCAATGCTTTTCTAAATACTTACTTCCTATTCTCATGAACATTGCAAAATATTATTTGAGTATGAGCAACATTACATTGCTTCAGGATACTTGTGGGCTTAGTTCCTTCATGAAATTACACACATCTTTCAAAATACTCAGTCCTACAATGTTTACGCTGGCAGCTTAACCTGTCACTAACACAAACTCAAAGCCAAATGACTTCTCTTAAGAGCACAAACAGTAAGCATAGAAATCTGGGAGCTGTTGCTAACCGGGGATATTTTCCCACTAAATTCAGCATATAACCCTCAATTTTTAATGAGGATCAGAGCTCTTAAATGTTATACAGTTATTCAATTAGATGATAGAGGATGCAGTAATAAAACATTATGAAACTAGAAACGTGACTAGACTTTAAATATGTTTTTTCTTTAAAAACATCAAATGATTCTTTTTATATAGAAGGACCAATAGTTTATGCAGCAGAAATTGAATAGTTGTGATAAAGTCGTATTTCAGAAAGATCAAGTACTTCAGTGAGACATCAGTTTCAGTTGATAACTAACATACATAGCCCTTCATCCTTAACACTATAACTGCCAAAACATAGAACTATGTCATGGAATTTAAATTTTAAATTATTACAACAGCAAAACTGTACTGTAGTAAAGTATTTTTAGCTAAAGGAGAGATTCTGCCACAGGGCTGGCCTGTCCACAAACAAGGGAGACCTGCAGCAATATGACCATATTAGCAGCTAGATATCAGTGGCCTTGAAAACCTTCAGGTCAGACAAGGTCCTGACTAAAAACTTCTTTTATTAGCTTTTAAAAATAAAATAACATTAAATAATTTTCTATCCACAACATGACAAAGATTAAACTGAATATTCTCTCAATGCAATGCACGAAATTAAAGATTTTAATGGTGTTTCCGAGTAGGAAATTGGACTAGTACTGCATCTACTTAATAGAGGGCTCACTTCTAAGCTTGATGAGGTTGGTCACGGCCTCGTGGAAGAAAGTTTAGCAAACCTGAACGGATGGAGATTCTGCTGGCTCTGGGCAGCCAGTTGCAGGGCTAAACCACTCCCAAGAGAGCCAAATTCAGCGCAGGAAGCAGTTTTCTGCCTCCCTGCGCGGGGACATCCCTGCCTCCCACCCTGCTTGTCGCCCACCAGTCCCTGCGGGCGCTTCCCTCTGGAGCTGCCGGCATTCCCACGTGCGCTCCCAGCCAGGGGCATTCCCGGCCCCGCGGCAGCACTCTGCGTGAGTGAAGCTTCATGAGGTTTCCACTGGGCCCCTCCTCCAGCTTGCTCATTCGTTCCTAAAAATAGGCTGCCTTTAATAACATCAGCCTCACCAAGGCTGTTTGCTCACTTTGTCACAACAGGGCTCTCATTTGCAAGCAGTTGGCATGTTAACACAACATGTACATATGCCCTAATATAGCTGCTACCCACTCACAAGCAGAAGAGTTGAAAAAGTTACTTCTTCAATGTTGCAACCTATTGATAAAATAAAAACTGATCTCAAACTGGCAACAAGTGCACTAGGTGACACCAAAGTGCCAATAGAGCTTTGCTGAGATGATGTTAATGAGATTTTCAAGAATAGCTGCATTTCCGTATTATAATTCATATTAAATTTGAGATTTGTTTTCTTGTGCCATAATTAAGCTATACATTATATTAATAACATTTAGAAAACTAGAAGCAAGTGAAGCAGCTTAAAAAAGAAACAAAAAACTTCTGAAACAAAATCAAATAGCAAAAATAGCACCTCTCACTCTTTCTCCCTGCCCCCAGTAACCTCTGGTGAGAAACCCTGCCTGAACTCAAGCAGATCAAATAGGTTTGCCCAGATCTCCCCTTTCCCTTGATTCATTCATTTTTTTTTGGATACTGCTCATACATTGCAAAGCTCTTAAAAACCTAAAGTAAAGTTCCCTGGTCTTTGAAGTTGAGACTATATTTCCATTTAACAGACGTCTGACCCTTTGGTCTGTTGATCAAATGCAAATCCCACTAAGTTAAACGGGTTAAGCTGAAGATAGTCAGTACAGTAAATCAGGATTTATTCCTTTAGCAAGGCTCCTAAATCTTTAGCTAGTCCAACTTCAGACATTCCAGTTTTGGTCCAATGCACTTACTCAGCACCTCTTAGGAGCCTGGTTAAAAATAACAATAATAATCTGCATCTTTAGCTTATCACAACAGCTAGCAAGTCTCCCATTGCCTGTATTTAGATTTAGTATTTCCTGGGAGTCCGTAGGAGCAGCCTGAGACAACCTGAGACTCCACCATGAAGATCCACTTCAGACTTCACTTGCTGTACACACACACTAGAGCAGTGAAGAGGTGATCTTCTTTAATTAACCTGTCATACTGCACAGTGTCTTCGGCCAAACAGCAATAGGCAATTAAATACTCTCCTCAAGTCTCCCAAATACGGCAACAGCAATGCCTCTCAATAAGACATGTTTAAGAGTCCTGGAAAACAGAAAGCTAGAAAATTATAGTAGTTAGACACAAACCCATTTCTATCCTGACTGATTTTATTTTAGATTGATTCCAACAGGAAGACCAGGAAAGATAATAATTCCTTCAAGACTCCAAAAAAGCAAACTCAGTTGTGAAACTCATTTTAATATACCACTGTCATTCTACCTTGTATACAGGCATACATTTGTATACTATTTTATTTTGCTAAGTCTCTGAACAAACTCTTTTTTCCTGTTAACTGCAGCAACTAAGCTACTGGTGGCACAAGAAACCAGGCAAAGACCTACTTATATTCTGATGGAGTAACACTGCCACCCAAGTTCTCGTAGAAGGAGGGCTCAGCGACAATCCTGTATACACCTACTACACAGGAGTGACACAACACATTTTGGAAAATTAAAGAGATAAGGCTTCTTACTTGAACCTTCCAGTAAGAGGCTAGAAGGGTTAACAAATCTGATGATGTTATGTAAGCATGACCTCTCCTTTATAAGTTTGAGCTGACTGCTTTTGACCCGTCTGGATCCGTAAAATCCTTTTTCAGCTTGGAACAGCATTTGTTCCCAAAGTTAAAATCAGATATACAAACGTATTGTGCTTTCCTTAATTCAAGTTAATTTTTTCATCAATACCTAGCTGGTAGAGACATAAAGGTTTAATTCTGATGGCCTCTACAGAACAATATTCAACTGCACTTTTACAACTGTTTTCACTTCTTAAATTCCACGTTTTCCCAGTCTCATAATCCTATACTTTCTTGCAATAAAGTTTTCCAATATTTAGAATGCTTAGACAAATCTTTAAGAAAAGGGGTTTTCCACAATGAATCACAAACTGTGTATTTCTGGAAACAGCACTTCAGGGACAGCTATAATGCATGAAGGAATTAATGTGGGAAGACAAAAGAGTCATCCATGTTTTCAGTTGCAGTGATACACAATGCTGCCAAAAATAAACAAATAAACAAAAACAAGAGAAAAAAAGAAAGAAAAAGCAAGAAAAAAGAAAAAAGTATTGCAGCCTCTCTTCTAAAAGAAGAGGGAATACAAACAAACAAGAACTATTAATGATGTTTCTGCATCTGTTGAGTCAACGAGTCATTTCAAGTATCTGACACTGATTTCCAGGGGCATGTTAGATCTAAGGTGCAGGCTCTTGCACAGAGCATGGAAGTTTAACTGCAACACAGAAACCATATTTATAGCAGACATACTACGTTAGCTATATTTTCTAGTCTGAATAAACAGAGAAGTTTCTATTGCAATTAGATTAGAGAATCTTGATAGATCTCCAAGGCCATTACTAATTACAACCATTAAGAAACACAGTTAATAGCATTTATTTTCTTTCTTCTACTTATTTAATTTCTAGCCCTACTATTTCCTACACACACTCACAAGTTTCTCTGCAGCTTAGTTTTCCTTCATCAGCTCTTGCGTTCCTGTCCCAAGAGAAGCAAGTTACACCCAATCGCAAAGGTTCACACTATTTTTCCCTCTCTGGACAGCAGCAAAGCTGCCAGTGCAGGCTTTGAAGTCCCCACTGCAGGTGCCACCTACAGCCACCTCTAACACTGTCACTGTGAAGTGACAGATGAGGGCAGGGAGACACCCTTGCACCTGGGCGCCCCATCCCCATACAGTAATGCCACATACAGTACATACACCATAGTGAAACTCAGCTACCTGTGCTATTTCAAGAAACCCATTCCTCTTTCACAGTCAGTTGCTGTATCCTGAAGTGCTGGCTGCAACCCCAGCTGTCCGTATTAAAGTTCTCTTGATGTAAAACCTCTTCGGCCTGCTCTTAGAGTTAAAAAGAAAAATCTTTCACTTTTGTTTTCACCATCTCAGATGAGCACAGAAACAAAAGTTGACTAGCTTCTGTTTTCTAGGTGCAAACTCATCTTTTATTTTTAAAATCATATATCGTATATTCACTACAAAACAAATTCCCCAAGTGCTCTGAATGCTCCATTTCCATAATTATTTTTCTTGCTCGATCCTTCAGCTTTCCTATGGGTATTGAGTGGGTTTTTTGGATGTATTTTTGTTTTTACCCCTTTTTCTTTTACATGAAATGCTGTTTTACTAGCAGCTTCAACCACAACTTTACTACACCTGCCTATGGAGGCATTTCCATCATAGGCCAGGAATCAGAATACTGGATGCTATATACATTCTGTGAACCTAAGCGTAAGACACACAAGAAACAAGAGATACAAAGCCAGACAGAGAGTACAAGAGAACTGAACAAATCCTATTATAGGTAAAAGTCTACATGCTAAGAAGATGGACAGCTGCCAAACTTTTTGCAGGCATCAGAAAGCCATGGTTTTGCAGAAAGTACTACAAAAGTAAAGCAGATGTTTACAACAGTGAAAGGCAAAAGCAAGAGTGCTCATTTGCACGTATTCAGCAATTAGCCATGTGTAATTCCATCTTTTGCTAACAGCAGCAGACAACAGCTCCATGCACAATCTAGAAAAGTCTTTCTAGGTATCTCACTTTTTAGGAAAGATAGAAAAAGACACCAGTGCAGTGAAAAGAAACCCAGGGAATGGTGACGTGGCCAAAATCATTAGTTTTGAACTAGCAAAACTGACCCTGCAGCAGAGGCTCATAAAAACAGTTCAGCACTGCTCTTGTCCTCCCGCCACCACCAGAAATGAGACTTGAACAGAACCACAAAAATAAAGAGGAGGTTGGACAGAGTTTGAAGTTACCTTGCCTTCCGGTTCAGGCACACAGCCAGGATGCTACACAGACCATGAAGTGTCAAGACCTAGATAGATGTAACCTACATGAGAGGCCCTGGGGACAGCACAGAAGTCCTCGATGATGCTCAGGCACAGAGCTCAAGCAGGGCGTACAACGCGTCACCCTTGGCTCTCTCCAAGGGCAGCTGGCTGCTTCCATCAGGGGTACAAGCAAAGGATATCTACTGAACTGCTAGAGTCACCCAGATACACTCTGCATAACTTCACGTTCTTCCAATTCATATCAAAACAACTATCTTAGTTTCACATGTTTTTTTTTTTCTAGAAGCAAACATGCTCCTCTCCCACACCTTCCACCATTACTTTTTTACATACTGCTTTAACCTTCCAACTCTGTAGCCAGGGTTGCTCTGGCTCTTCTTCTGTCAAGCAAGAAGAAGAAAGATGACCCGCTAGCTCTAGCGCTGACAGGTGAGATTCATCTACATTGCTACAGGCTAAACTCCAAAAAGAGAAAGCTACTGATGCTCTTGGTCAAGCCAAAAAGCAACCAGCGAGGTGGGGAGGGCACAGAGTGGACATGGGGTTAAAAATAAAAATAATAAAATTAAAAAAAAAAAAAGAGAGATAAAAAAATAGGAGTGAAGGGAAGACGGTAATCTTGCT
>NW_010577103.1:116294-132555 GCF_000705375.1 Tinamus guttatus | reverse complement strand
CCTCTCCAGGAAATTACACACTTAAATGACTGTTTTACAACATCGAATCCTATTCACTCCGATCAGTCCATCTCAGTGTGGTCAAATTCAGGCTAATGACCACCCAAAGGGGAAGAACCTTTTCCCTCACCCCTTTTTCTAGGCTCTTAGCTCCCAGCTGCAAACTCTTCCCCTTCCCTGGTCTTAGCCCAAGCTCTGTGGCTCACTGACATTCATCATGACCAAGTTCAATATACTAGCCAGCGGGTAAACCAGCAAAAGAGCATTTTTCTTACAGATTAATGGATCCAAGTGGCTTAGCCACCACCGGTGCTACACGCGCCATAGCAAAGGAAGTAAAGAAACCATGGAGCAAAGAGGTAAGAAAAAATCAAAACTTTTCCTTTCAGTGAAGGAGAGCTCTTTCTTATGGGCCTTACTGTCTCATGGAATGATTAAATAAAGAGAAAAAAGCAGAAAAGGAGAATCCCAGTCACTCCTCCTTCCTGCCACCTAACCTGCACCAGTTGCCATGAGAGCTGCTCCAGGATCCAGTGAAGTCCCTGCTGTGGGTGGCAGGGGACCGCCTTGCTGGCTCCTGCAGGGGAAGCCACCGAGCTGCAGCCTCAGCTACGCACTGAACCGCCAAACTTGCGGCTCTGAGTTCAGCATTCTTGTAGTCACTGACCACTTCAAACCTCAGCTCTTTATACTATTGTAATCATTTCCTAGTGCACATTTTCCATTGTAAACAAGCTAGAGTAACCTAAAGGCATCCCACATAGGGATCTGTTTTAATTTAGACACAAACAAGTGACAAATGGCAGTAATGAACTAACCATTTCTGAAACCATTTTACAGCTGAAATCCAAGCTTAGAAAAAAATAAACTCATTATTATTGTAATATGATACACAATCTAATAAAACCAACATACTTTTGGTGATATTAAGTAGAGAGGTATGAAGCATATCAGCTCACAGGTAAACAAAGGCGTGTCTGCATGCCACTGAGTGGTTTAAGCAGTGATTAGCACTCACTCAATACTTCCCTTCCACACTACCAGAAGTAAAGCAACTATGAAGGGCCTCTTTTCCTTAACAGTTAAGGATATCGTGTCCACATTTGTACAATCAAGCTAGTGCCCTGATCTGACATATTAAGATACAAGCTAGAAGTACCTCAAATAATAAAATCTATTTTTAACTGCCTAGTGCCTTTAGGCAGCAATTACTACTAAAAAGACTGCAAAGGAATCCGATTGACCTGCAGTTATTTCAATACTTGAAGGAACCAAGAAAAGGTCAGGGTTTGGATCAAGTTGATATCAATTTAATTCCTAACAGTTGTAACTTACGGTCCTTTAATATGCTCATAATGGCCCTGTGTCAATGCAATTTCACGAACCCAGAATGATGGAAGAATTAAGAGGATTTGATTTATAATTAGTTTACAACTAATTTAGCTTTAAATATCACTCCCCTTTTTTATTACTTTGTATTTTTACAAGTTTTTATCAGAAAGGTCCCTTGCAAGGGGGTTGGACTAGATGATCCCCAGAGGTCCCTTCCAAGCTTAAGGATTCTATGATTCTTCCTAAAACAATTGCTAGATTCTATGTGAATATTTTTCAATGGTAGGGGGAAGTAGTGAACTGCTATAAGAGCAAATTTAGCCTTAGAGATGTTTTCATATTCACATATATAAAAAAACTACATTCATGTATAGAAATACAGCATGCATTTTTCTATTTCACAAGTTCTTTTATACACAACCTCTGTATTACACACCACCTTTTGCCCCTGCAACATAATTTGCTGCTCTCTTCCATCCTTTAAGTGCTTCACATTTCCACCGCACACACCGAAGTACTAGAACGTGCCACTGACCCTCTCCAGCTGATGTGTACCTTGGAGTCCTGCACAGTCGCTTTTGGTCTCCAGGGAAAAATGTTATGTTTCTAACACAAGGAACATATACTCTGACTATATGCATTGTCAGTTTTAACATCATGTTGTTTTATGTAATGCTGACATAAGCATTACATAAAACAGCAATCCAATCACATTCATCTGAAAGCACACTTACCTCTAAGTATATTGATGGTGGGTTATGCTCTCCTCCAAACTTGTCTAGCAGGGCTTCTATATGTTCTTGCGTTAATTTAATCATCTGCTTGATATTCCACACCTAAATCAAAAAAAATATATATTTTTGTAATCACAAGAAGCCCATCCTAAAACAAAATGAATTTCATTTTGTAGATCTTTAATATCTGAATTGCATAATAAAAATATTTTAATATCAGTAAAAGCGTGCAAAGCTTCCACTGTCAGTAACACACAGGTTTCTTCACAGCTAAACAGAAAAGTTCAATTTAGCTTTGAAATTCAGTAGCCACTGAATAAACACCTTTTTAATAAACATTAAAAACATGCTTTTAAAAAATGTATCAAGTCTTCTTCTGGAAAGACTTTGCAATCTGCTTTTTATAATTACTTCAAAGTTTAATGAAGGAGTTCTATCCAGCCATGAATAATCTGTGGCAAACTAGTCAACAACATCCACATCATCCAGATCTCTTCTATTGATATGGTAATAGGATGCAACAACCTTCAGCATTTTCTGTACCTTGGGTTCTATATTCCTTTCCCTTACGAGTTTCCTTACAGACCTTGCACATGATCTGAAAGTGGCATTAACTTTGACTGCACGGAGAAGACTTACAGCATTGTATTAGGAAACAAGTGAGCTATTCTTCACAATATCTTGAAAGAGTCAATTTGAGTAATTTGACACTATTGTAGGTGAACAGTATTATGAGTTCTAATTTGCAACTAAAAAGACACCCATTCACAAATTCAAATCACTTAAAGTAATAACACAGCACTGATTTAAGAAACTATGTTAGTCCAACCAAAGTTAGAAGTTTAAAAGGGAGGTAAATAGGAAGACAGAAGGAGGCAGGAAAATCTCTTCTTAACAGGTATTCTTATTCACAGAATTTGTGAGGAAAAGCTGATTGTCAGAGTTAAGTGTAGGATGGGAAAAATAGAGTGTGCTTCTTCCAAACTGTTTTTCAGAATGTTACTTCTTACGTCTTTCAGCTTACTTTTAACTATTTTTTAACTATTTCATGCATTATTATACAAACCCATTCTTGGAGCTCTGTTAAAGTTCGAGTTGGCACAACTTCACTCTTAAAAGAGAGGTGACAAATAACTTTATATTCTAAAGTAGGTATCAGTGACAGGACCTAATCCAATCTGGAAAACGGTTTTAGCTTGCAAACTACAGAACCATCTCAAGATCACTTGTAGAAAGCAAGTTTCATTAGAATTTATTGCAATCTTTATCACTAGATCATTCTAGCAAGTTTACCCATCAGAGAGATTTTCAAGGAAAGGTCCACATGTGCGTATCTCACTAGCAGGGGTGAGAAGATGCTTTGCTGACAGTCTCCTCTATTTCCAATTAATTTTCTTTTTCTCCCCAAGAAAAGTGAATACATTCTTTATTACTGTGCTATTTCCTATTTTCTGCTCGTAACCACAATTTTGCTTGTTATAAACAGACATACAACCAAACAAAAACAATATGCAAAACAGAAACATGCTATTCCAAAGATGTTAGAGAATAAAAGAGCAGTCTGCAAAATTCATATCATGACAAGAGAAAACTGAATGACTAATGAAGGAAGAAAAACAACTTTCGAATCCTACTGCCTTTACTGCTTGACTACACGAAAAGTATCTCTGATGAAAGTGAAGCTGAAGTCTAGTGGAAGACAGCCCTGGTTCAAACAGCTGGAAAGGGTGCCCTGAATTACCTGCTACACATCCTGACACTAGACCAAGGGCTTTCCCATGAACAAGTCTTGCAGGGAAATTTCACCCAGGTTTCTATCATTTTAGAAAGGATATTCACACAGTTAAGAAGTACGCTTAAAGACAAAGAAACTCTAAGTCAACCACAGCAACAGGAAATTGGTATTTGTTACCAAGAGAAATAGAAAAAAACAGATTTTAAAAAGATTGTCTCATTTTCCGTAAATATTCTGTGTGTGTATAAATACGTACACATAAACACACACATATATAAATGTATTCCAGATGAGCATAAAAGCACTAACACCAGAGATGGCAAAATTGTTAAGAACAGAATCTATTCAACAAACAGTCCTGGAGTAAAGAGTCTTCTCCCAGAAACCACAATAAAAAACAAACAAATAAAACAAAAAAGTTCAAGCTAAACGCGTGTCCATTAATATCATCGCTTGAGCACTCCTAGTGGTCCCTTTATCCACACATTATTCTCACTTTCTCTAGAAAGAAAAGAAAATCATAGAAGCCTCCTGGTCTTTAAGAAAGGTAGGAACCCTTTTACCCCATTATTTTGTAGGTGCTGTCGTAAGTACGCTGCTCTTAGAGTGGAGGCGTACTGTATGAAACCTGGTAATCACCACTGCCAAGTATCTTGCAGAAAGACCAAACCCAGTGACAGACAGCTGCTGGTGACATTAATGTGCGCCGGAATGGAACTGCAACTTACCTAGTAACCTCCACACTCAAATCCAGTCACTTTCTATGGAAAACAGCGTGTCTTGAGACCATAATCCTTTATTCCCTTTCCATGAAAAAAGTAATCAGTCTTTTCCATCTGGGAAGATCTTAGCAATTTTCAAAAAAGCTTCACTAAAGAAGTTTTTCTCTCTTATCTCATGGCATTAGGTTAAAGCTATTCTCTGTAACTAGCAGCTAAATTTGACTCTCAATGCTTCTGGAGCAAGGAAGCTGACATAGGCTTACACAAACGCACATGATTACAAGACTTGAGATACTCCAGCTACACTGGAATATATCCGGTTATATCTGCACATTGTGGATAATTGTGCATTAATTTTGCAAATAAGCACTCCCTTGCAATGCAATGAAGACAATGATCTGGTTTAAGGCAGAGGCAAGTGAAATACAGCAGGCACCTCTATCAATTCCATTTGGTGGAGACAATGGCTCTGCAACTTGCAAGACTCCAAACTCCAAAGCAACATTTACAGCGTTCCCTGTTTGTCAAGAACATGCTGCCCGAGGCAGGACAAAACAAACTCCGTATTTTTTTCACTGGTTTTAGACCCCAAATCATGCAGCAACTTCCAACTTTAAGGTCTACAACTCACATTTGATGGAATTCACTTCAGAGTTTGACTCTGCTCTAAAAAAGTCACCAGTTTTCATTATCAAATAGCTCGAAAATGGAGAATACTTTAATAGAACCAGCCAGGTAAAGTAATTTAAACGTGATGTGGTAACTGGTTTATAAGGAGGGGAAAAAAAAAAAAAAAAAAGCAATATCTATCCAATACTCTTCTAATCAGTCCCTTCAAGCTTTTCTTTTTTTCCCCTTAGATTTGGTCTGCTGTGTTAGCATCCACTTTGTCAGAAAACACTTTAGCAAGCTGACACGTAGGAGCTCTTCCTTGGTTGAACTAACATTTTATCTAACTGGAAAATGACATACGTGCTGGAGTAAAAGGGAAGAAAGGCGACATGAATGGGGCTAATAGCACCTCACTCCAGGGTTTGTGAGTCAAGATGCAGGGCTTGCATCTTCCCAGTTTTGCTGCAAAAAAGAGCTGTCACCTCTTTCTTTCATTTTGATGCCTTCCCAAATACTTTCTCTCCTCCACCTGGACTGGTCCTAGTCCCCTACCTGTCTTTTTCCAATGGCACTTCCACTTTCTACAGTCATGCACAACAACCCACGTAATTCAGCTGTGACGAACCGTGATGAAAAACATATGATGTCCATTGAGCCCATACAGTGGGAAGGATGCTCCTCTCCCTCCTTCCTGTCCTTCAGGCTCTCACTTTTCCTCCATCGCTGTAACACCCTTCCATTCCCCTTCCTTCTGTGTTTATCCTAGCACTTTTTCCTAGTTTCTGCTGACTCCCCATGCTTATAGTATTTTCAACAGCATAGTTAAAATTTTGTATAAAGGAAACATTGTGAAAAATACTAACAACTGAAAAACTTTACTGGGTTGAAAGCCAGCTTGCAAGAGGTATCACGTAAGAGTTTACAAAAGTGACGTAAATGTCAACACGGAGACTGCCTTCTTTAGTTTATCTCACCCATCTTTTTATTAACATTGTCAAATCACTTTATCACAACTCCCTTGAAATGTCCGAGACACAAAAAATGAGACTACATTCCTACTGTTGGCTAGCTACGCAATTCAGAATGAGTCAGTTGAGTTTTCCACTCAAAGGAAAGCAAACAAGTTAGAGAACAGCATATACAGAAGTTACTGCAAGCAAGGGAAAGGGAGAGGAAGGATCTCTTTCCAGAAGTTTAAAAGGAGCAAACACATCCATTTAGACTGATGATAAAGAACAATCTTGATGAATATAATAACATGATCCCAAGAAGAGATACAACCTACACTGCACCATCTTGTCTGATGATTGACAACAAGTAAGTCAGCTAATGCAGTGATATGACCAGCATTTGACAGCAAATATAAAAATATGAAAAAGGCTTCAACATGAAAATTTCCTCACACTAGCTTTCCTTCTATTTACCAGCTAGCATTTTTAGAAGACAGGTCAATTCTTATCCACTTGTAACTAAAAATGCAAGTTAACTGTCCCAAAAGTGACACTGTTCCCTCTAAGCAAAAAAGCACACAACAACAAAAGTCACACACAAGAACAACCCCTCCCTCCAAAAACCTAAGAAACATGGGATCAAGTTAATGCTCAAACATTAGAGCAGGACCTTGTTGGAGGTAACATCAGAAACCCTACTGGAAAAAAAATAAGGGAAAGATTAACTCTGGGATTCTGCTTAGGACTTACATATTCAATACAGATTTGCTTCCTTCCTTCCAAAGGATTTTTCCACTGCAAATCTTGGTATTTACTACAAAAACTAAATTTTGGTTTAATATTTTAAGTATCTCAGATATATTTGCAAGCGATCACTTTTTCTGCTATCTAAAAGCAAATCAGACTGCTCACCACTGAGCTCTACTCTTAAAACAAAATAAATAGCCTTTCAGTCCGACAGCCTTTACCCCTAGGTTGCCTTCTTTCCAGAAAAAGGATTTCACACTTGAAGTGTTCCTTGTTTCTTACAATTACGGGAAAAAAAAAAAAAAAAAAAAAGGAGTTTCAAATAGAGTGATAAATTGCTAAGGAAGAAGCATGGTAAAGCTAACCCTTGAAACACAACTAAGTAGATTTCTCCGTAAGAAGTTGTCACCAAGCACCTATGACTGTGGTTCCTTGGTAGCTGACAAGGACCTAGAAGGTGGCTGCAGTCACCAACACACGGCGTTGGCCACTTTATCCCAGTTCCCTCCCTTATGCAGGCTCCAGAACTCAAGTCTTTGGCTGGAGCTTTTCAGCCAAGTGCTCAAGGAGCAGAAAACTATTCTCTTTGCCAAGGTTATTTTTCTGACAACCTAGCGTGCTGAAACTGCCTGGCGAACGAGCCAGGGACCACCCAAGCCAGTGCAAGAACAGTCACCTTTCCCTTCTACAGCCCACACTAAACGGCTTCAGTTCACTCCCCACTTTTTCCATCACCTTGCCATCTTTGTTGCTTGCTGGTAAGCAGAATTTGCCTTCAAGCATCATAAAAAGAAAAGTAACAAGCGTTTACTACCACAGTGGAAGAGTGTAAAATATAGGAGGTGCCTGTATCCTTCATTTAAATCATTAGCCATCAGTTGAAAGGCTTTCTTTGATCTACTAAATCTATTATTTCGTGTTCCTTAGGGCTTTGGTGTTGCAACAGACCTATTTATTCACTTTGGTATTAATCAGTAGTCATAAGGCTCACGTGTAGATCAAGCACTGCTACAAGTCACTGTAATTACATGCATTCATCTAGGACCTTCTCCCCAGACTGCCAAAGGTAGAATACACTTTTAAGAAAGAGGAGGCAAAAGTTATAGAAGTTCCTCAAGTTAGAAAATTTGTAACTAAAATGTTTGCTCCATTGCAGTTACCTCTGTGGAGCACCATATACTGAACTCCAAAGACTTGTGTGTTTGCCAGGCTGTTTCTCCCCACACCTGAAACTGAAGCCACATCCTATTTCAGAGGGAAAGCAAGCAGCCCAACAGCTAATTACAATAATTGCATGTAAGCAGCAAGCACTAGTCAGGCAGAGATCTTACACAGATTGGGTCATGTTAATTAGAGTGACAAAACAAACTCAGTCCATCTCAAACTCGAGAGGCTACTTGGCTCTCCCCTTCCCAGGGCACCCAAAGTATTAAGAAAACACGACCAGCACCTATTTAAAAGCCAACGCTACCAACCCCTGAAATAGTTATATCCTTTGCAATATCCCATTGCTGAATTATTATTACAGCATACACGTGTTTTCTACCAAGAAGTAAGCAGAACATCAAATAGTCAATTGCAACTACTAATAGCACACAGGCTAAATTATTTTTGTTTCTATTGTCTGAGATCCAACAGGGAAATTAAGGTATCCTATTTTTATCATAAATAGACCTCAAAAGCTGAAATGAAGGCACTCATATGCTTTGCAAATAAGAAAACAGGTATGAGAAAAGTAATTTGTCCACAATCACCAAAAACAGTCCTAAATAGACCCTGCCATAGGAATCACATTTTCCTAACTGGCATTCCACTCAGCAGACTCACCTGCCTGCTCACCCTAACTGCAACACAAAAAATGAAATACAAGGCAGTTTCTTGCCACTCCTTTTAGACGCTGTTAGGAAGAAAGGAAAACAAGATGCAACCACCCCATCTTCCTCCTTTATTTAAGGAAAGGATTTCGAATATCATCCACTAATTTTTGCTTCAACCTTTCAGGCACTCAGAGGGATGAAAAGAACAGCTCATTTAAGAAAACTGAAAAACAAACAAAGTCCTGAAAAAAGCACTTTCACTTAACACCATTACCAAACCGTTAAACTGTTTAGCACAGAAAAGCTATGGCAAGACTTTTAACCAGTAACTATGCAGTGTAGAAAATGGGAAAGGTCATACCTATTCTTAGCTATCAATTCAAAAAAAAAAGAATCACAGGAGTATTTATTCTTTTGTATGGTGCCAACAAATTGTACTCCAAGAAACTTATGAGACTGTTGAAAGAAATCCTTTCTGAAAACTACCTCAGATGATGCTAAAGACTCACATTTAATTCTACACCGCTTGCAATTAGAGAGAACACCTGACCTACTAAGATTTAATGAATTAATTTACAAAACCAGCTCAAAAACTGAGCCACTAACACAAAACCAGTGAGCACTTTTAGCATCTACTCTCAATATTTTAAAGTCAAAAGAAATAGTTTATTTCATGTTGATTTTATAACGCTTTTCAAGGATCACTAGTGAATAACTTGTACTAAAGAGATAAGGATATTATGCATGCTACTCAAACTTCAGAAATGCCTACTCTCGAAGTAATCCCTTTATCTGAGATAAAGCTAAAAAAGTTACCAATTCTGTGCTCTAAAGGGTCAGAAAATGTTGACTAAACACAATGCAACTTCACCCAAGAAGTATGTACTACTTATCTGCATATTAAATGACAGTTGTACTAGTGACTGTGCTGCTTAAGGGGCCTCCCTGTAGCACAGGTGGAGGAATTACAGCTGGTATCCCTGTTTGCATTATAATAATCCTAGCAACTTAATTATGCAGCATAGTTTTAAACAATAAGTACATCTTGCTCACTTAAACACTTGCTCACCTCCTGAATGCAAGGCTTTGAAGGAAGTTGGTACCTTTCATGTAGAACTACAATCTTTTTACAATACATTTTCACAAAGTCTATTTGGAGGAAGCATTAAAAACATTATACTTACTCAGAAACTTGCAACAGTAAATGTGTCATCATCATCATCCTCCAACAGGCCCCCATGATATCTTAAATGCAATACTGACAATTTGGAGAAGCCAGATGATACTGTTCGCTGTACCTACACTGCACAAGCAGCTGCATTTTGACAAAAGCACTGGTTCTCATTTTTGATCTTTCATGTTAACGCTGGACTGGAGTTACAAGGTGGGATGATAAAGCGCAGCACTGTTCCTGGAGAATTATCCCTCACTTGAGGGCACTTTCGGACAACAGGGGTGGCTGAAAATGAGACGCTTTCTTATGTTTTCCTGCTAGGGTGCACATCCATACAGTATGATCAGAAAAAGATTAAGGAAAGGCACTGTTGCAACTCCTGTCACAAATGCAATTGTTAAAAAGGTGGAGTAACATATCAAACACTTGCTGCAAGGAGTTTAAACGGAAAAAAAAAAAAAAAAAAGAAAAGGCATGTAACTGTAGCAAGGAGTCTTGTATTTTGAGAGCTGGTCACAGTAGAAGAAATCAGTTACACAAAACACATATTTTATCACTCTAAAAACAATCTAGGGACAGGAAGAAAGGCTTTGAGCTCCAGAGGATTCCATTACACGCCCCAAAAACTCAACAGCAACGGGGATCGGAAAAATGAAGAAACATGTACGGTGTAGACTGACTCCTCTGTCATTCCTGCACTAGCTATGAGAAAGCAGTTGCATTCACAGAGGTACGGACAGAGCAAAGTTACGAAAATCACCTCATAGTTCCAAAGCAAAATGCTGTACTCGGAGCTCTCACACGGCCAAAGCTTTGGGGAAGCGTACGTTTGGCAAAAGCACTCGTATCCTGGCACGCTGCCAAAGCCATGGCATATAATCATATTTCTGTAAAACATACACTCAGAAGTAGCCCACACAAACTAAGACAGACTGCTCCAGCCTAGTGAAAGAAGCTCAAGACCACAAAGATCTAACGTGTCGTGAACTAAACCTAACAAGTCCAACCAAGGAAACTTCAGTTATACAAGACTTTCATTTCACCCAAAAAGTGAAGGCCAGTGCACTTTCCTGGACAGAGATATTTAAAATCAGTCAAAGGAAAAAAGAACATAATCGCACTAGCACTGCTTTCCCTAACCACATACTACTGCCAGATACCTTGCAACAGCTCTGGAGGACATTCAGTTCATTAATCTTACAGAAAAATAGCCCAGGAAAAAAAAAATCACACATTAACAGTTTTCTTCAGCTTAGTGAGCTGAATTAACCTGGGGAGGGATCTAAGCACCAGAACGGACAGATGCAGTAGGTAGGGCAAAGTGGCCAAAAGCAGGTATGGAAAGCAGGGAGACTTTCCCTCTTGGTGGCAAGCACAACTTGATTATTCAATGTAGCTTCAGGGACAGGGAGTAGCATTAATGGCTACTGTTACAACAGAGCATTTCTACCATATTGTACATTACATTTCCCTTCCTAAGTGAATTGTTCAAACTGAAAACATACTACAGAAAACTTGCACTTGGCTGGAAAGTGCCTACAAAGAACTCAAACTTTAAGCAGCTCCTGCTAAGGATGGACTGGAACAGCATTTTCAATTTTGTGATGGTAATTTGAACCCTGTCTTGTTTCCTCTGGGAATGTAGATAAAATTACAAAATGATTGAGTTTTCTACTAACTGAAATTCTCTCCAAAACTTTTCATGTAGCCAAGTTGTCTATAGATACACATTAATAAAGCTTAGACAAAGTTTTTACAAAATAACAAGTGGAATATTGGAGTTTGCTTTTTCACTTTACTTCTAAAAAAATAGCTGTCATCAAAAAAAAAAAAAAAACTGTTTGCATCTATGGTGCTATTAATTGCACACAGCAAAACAACTGTCTTCCCTGGCTAAAATAAGCATGAAGGAAGATATCAGAATAGCTTTAAAAATAAGATGTCTTTGAGTTTACAGACCTCATAGTACAAATGGAAATAATGCCAGTGGCTTAGGTATCAATACAAATTCACAGAAAACACAGTATTTAGCGTTTATATCCAACCAATTTGAGGATAATAATACAGATAAAAACCAAGTGTCTGAGACATGAAAAAACTGCAAAAAGCACTACAAGCTGCTCATGTAAACTTTGTGTAATCAAGCAGCCTAATAGGGAACACTGCTGTTAATCCTATTGCCTTTTGGGATAAACTGCGTAAGAAGAAGGAATCTTTTTAATCTCCCCCATAGAACTCCAGTATTTCAAGGTTGAGTTCTAAAGGCCCAATCCACCTTGCCAAGCATCACAAAAAGCCTGAAGAAAAAAAAAAGAAAAAAAAAAAAAAAAGAAAGAGAGAGAGGTTTTCAAAGTGACCATCTTTTCTATGTCTGCCATGGCTCCTGGCAAACCTTTACCTGGGGAGATGACAGAATCTATTAATGCAGATGTTGTGAAAGAGTTCCGAAAAACCTGTTCTCATGCTTTACTACCTCTAGCTATTAATAGATAAATAAATACATAAATAAGTCTTAATAGTGACCTGAAACTATCTTTTCTGTTTCTGTTTAAACTCACGATTCCTAGCAATGACCACAACCAGTTATTTGCATTCTTCACATCAGATTTGCAATTGCTTTTCTAAAAAACAACCTCAATTCTGTCAGCTTTCCTGAAGGCTCTGATTTTCAAGACTTCTGGTCGTCCTTGTTGCTTGACTCTCCCCAACCAGTTCATGCATTTCTGGAAGTAGTGGCACGAAGTCTTTATACACTTAAAGTGTAAAAAGGCCTTTCCTATGCTGACCAGGATAAAAAAAAAAAAATCAGTTATCTTTTGAGATATACTTTTGCAGAATATTAGCTAGCTATAAAACATCTTGCAGCTAAGGCTTATGTTTTCCACACAACTAAGTAGCACGTCATATTCTAAATCTCAATTTCTGATCACAAAATGCAAGGAAAGATAACTGAGATTCAACAGAAAATTTATTCCCAGTAACACAAAAGCAATGAAGCAAAAATGCTTAATCTCTTCTACTTTTCAAGTGAGTAGTACCTGTAACTGCGAACTATTCAGAGAGAAAATAACTTTCCCTATAAACTCGTATAATAAGTTCATAATAAGTCCTATGATAAGTTCTCTAAATATTATTAAAGCAAAAAAAAAAAAAAAGGTGAAAAACACGCCCCCACAAAAAAAACCCAAAAAACAACACACAAAAAAAAAAAGACTTATTTTATGAGGCTCCACCAGTTACCTGGTGTAGCACTTTCCTTCTGAGGCTTTTTCATTCAGCAGAGTTGGAAATAATGCATTTTATAATACTACTGTTTCTGAAAAATATAACTAATATTCATGTTGGATAAATTCCAGCTTCGATATCTAGAAAATAATCAACTGTCCAACAGATCAAGACCTCACTTCATAACTTACAAAGTCATTCTTATCTTCCAAAGAACGCTTCAGGGCACGCAGCGAGTACAGAAAATCCTATTTAAATTATTTAATATTTGTGTAAATAATCTCTAGCAACAAGAACAGCCCAGCTGTCACACAGCCCTTACTATATCAACAACCCCATAATACTGTGAAAACCTTCCATCCAAACAATTTCTTGTTCTGAGAATTCATCCTATGGTAAAAGTCAATCTAAATGCCTCTGGGGGCCACGTTTCCTGGGCCTTCTAATACCAGAAAAGTGAGTGAAAAAGAAAAAAAATCACACATCTCACTTGCCTCTACTCTCCTCAAATCCTTGCACCTCCAAGCACCACCTCTTTCCTAAATGCACCATTTTTTGAGTGCAAGTACAACTAAGTATTATTCTTACTAGTCTTGTTGTTACTAAAAAAAAAAAAAGAAAAGAAAAAATGCTTGAGCAATTACTATGCTCTTAAGCCATGCCGTTTCTTCACTATTAAGAGGGTTTTTCTGCACCAGAAATTAGGCTGATGAGGCAACTTCTGAAGCATTAGATTTAATATCTGTTTAAAAATTGGTCAAGAGTTTAATGATGGGGTATATTTTTTTCTTTTTGAAAACCCCAAACTTGCATTTACAAGTGATATTGATGTAGTTACAACCAATAGGGAATAAATAAATAAAGTTCATTCCGAACTTGGTAAGAAGCACCTTCATTACCAGGGGAATTGCGTTAAACCTTCAAGGTCTGTCATAGATTCTTGCCATTCATCAGGAAATGTAGCCCCTATTTCCAAAAGGGAAACTTCCAGTTACGCACTTTAACCTTTTCAGGTAATGCCTCAAAGTAAGGGAGCATACACTCCTTGTTGGGCTTCCACAGCACGGGTTATTTTTACAGCTTGGATTTACATTGCCTCAAAGGAACAAAACAAAACACTACAACGTGCACTTCTATTAGAGCCATGAGTCAGTTACGAGCACTTCGGTATTTTTATCACTTTTGTCACTTTGAATTTGCATTACACTTTAAGTTAACTTGTTTTTATACTATGATCAGAGTTTCCATTTTAAATGTATCAGCAATTTTTTAACATGAACAATTATTAAAACTACAGGTTTAGATGAGGCATTAGGTAAACTTATACAGTAAACAAAAGTTAATGACTTATGGCTTGAGGAAGAACAAAGTAACCGAAGAATAAAACCACATTAGAAAATTAAAAGTCTAACCCCAGCTCTGCTTAAGACACATGTGTTTCAGTATTTTCAATGTATAAAAAGTTTGCTTTTTAGTAACAGAAGAATACCCCCACTCACTTCTTAGCAGTAAATATATGCATTTGTGCTTATGAAGTACCAATTTCTGTGGTTGGCTGCTGTTCCAGATACCAGAAAGCTTCTCTCCCCTATAGAGATGTGAGCTATTCAGCAAAAAGAGAGCTACACTATGTAATTTAGTATTTGCAACTAAGTTTAGTGGCTGACATAAAAAGAAACATTTTTGAAACTCAAGTGAGTTACAGCAGAGCTTCACAAATGACCTCTTTAGCATTAAATCTGATTAAAATAATTCTCATCTCCTGCCACTCCTTTTCTCTCCTTTCTCCCTTACTGCAGTTTATTTTTCCCTGTCAGCTGCACTGATATTACTGTTTCTAAGGCCACAGTATAAACCAGTTGTTGAAATGATCCCATAGAGAATTTTTTTCCCCATAGGAAGAATAACAGCGCAACTCAGTTACATGTACCATAGCAACAGCACAATCATGGTGATTAAAAAATAATTAAATAATAATAATAATAAATAAATAAAACAGAAGCTTTTTAACCTCATTTTGCTGCCAAAAGAAAGTGTTGTTTAACTCCACTCTTTAGGTACTCACGTTTCTCAACTAGTTGAGAGTTTCTCCTTACTCAGGAAAGTTAAGATCGGGTTTACATTACTCAAAGCATTTAATCACTGTGAAGTCTACATGTAGAACAGACTTATGTCACTGAGCTTTGTCTTCCCTCAGCAAGGCACGGGAAATAAAAGGGAGGATTCAACCTAACCTCTCACTGCCATCACTTGGTACAGGCTCTTTCCAAGTCTCTTTTTCCCAGCCACCTACTCAGCATCACTTCGGTGTGCATCAAACTTCCCAACTCAGTAATCCCATAGAAATAGAGAGATGGTTCTCTCTGGTGAGGTACAGCTGATTTGGGCTGACCCCTCTGCAAGCCACTGTTCAAAAGGAGCTCTATGCTGGCAGGGTCTCCCTGCCAGGAGCAAGGAAAGAGCGAGGCCTTTGCTCCGGGCAGCGGGAGCTGCCGCCTCGGGGACTCAGCACCTCCCAGACACATGCACGATTTTGCTCACAAGTGAAAGGCTCCATGATGACTGTAGAAACGTGCTCAGGAAAGCTGAGACGAGCCGAATTAATCCCCCACAACCTAAGCACTGAACGAGGAGCCCGCTTCTGGCACCTGGATTTACCTCTGACACAGACCTGACGATCAATACTTGGCAAGTCAAAGCATACAGCGCTCGCAACTGCAAAACACCTTGCATGGCTGTATATTGTATTCCTCCTTCGACAAATGTTTCAGCAACGCTAGCAACTTAACCCTAGCAAAACAGGTAGTGCTGCTCTTCACAGGACCGGGAAGTTAAGTAATATGCCCCAAAACACAGGAAGTATCTAACAGAGACCCAAACCAGAGGCCTGGAGCCCCCAGAGCCTGCACTGCGCCCCGTTACCTGTTACGTTTCATCAGCCTCTCTGGGTAGAGAGGGCTAGCAGGGTCCAGAGGCCCGGGAGCACGGGAAGCACACTGAAACACCTCCCAAAGCCATCAAGGAAAGCCGATTACCGAACGGCCGCACAGCAGCAGTTCAGCCAACCCAAATCCCTCAGGTAACTTCGAGTGTGACAGAGAGGCAGAACTGCACTCCTTTTCGGGTCATTTTTTTTTGGTTGGGGGGCAGAGGGGAGCGCAGAGGAGAGTGTTTTAAACGAGACCCTAACCGCCCCCCCCGTCACCCTCTTCC
>NW_010577103.1:99717-112377 GCF_000705375.1 Tinamus guttatus | reverse complement strand
ACACTGCTGCCTCATGGTCAACTTGTCGTCCACCATGACACCCAGGTCTTTCTCTGCAGAGCTGCTCTCCAGAAGGTCGGTCCCCAGCCTGTACTGGTGTCTAGGCTTTCATCCTCCCCAGGTGCAGGACCTTGCACTTGTCTTTGTTGAATTTCGTAAGATTTCTCACTGCCCAGGTATCCAGTCTGTCCAGGTCCCTCTGGATGGCAGCGCAGCCCTCTGGGGTATCAGCTACTCCTCCCAGTTTGGTATCATCAGCAAACTTGCTGAGGGAGCACTCTGTGCCTTCATCCAGGTCATTGATGAATAAATTGAACAGGACTGGACCGAGGACTGACCCCTGGGGGACCCCACTAGCCACAGGCCTCCAGCTAGACTCTGCACCGCTGATCACCACTCTCTGGGCCCTGCCATCCAGCCAGTTCCTAATCCACCTCACTGTCCACTCATCTATCCCACACTTCCGGAGCTTGCCCAGGAGGATGTTGTGAGGGACGGTGTCAAAAGCCTTGGTGAAGTCGAGATAGACGACATCCACTGCTCTCCCCTCATCTATCCAGCTATTCATTCCATCATAAATCTGGCTTATCTCTCTATATTAATTAAGTTCATGAAGATTTCTTTTTTTTTTTTTTTTTTTTTTTTTTTTTGCCCTTGAATTCAACACATGAGCAGAAGAGTTGAGGATGGGTGGAGATTAGGATGGAGAAAAAAGCAGATAGGGAAGAAAAGGAAATGTGAATCCACAAGGTTCTTAATCCACTTTCCATTTTTCCATTTAAAGCAGTGTCTATGTAGCAAACTCTTTTATATTTAAATAATAACATATTTTGGATTTTCTTATAATGATTTTGGAAATATTTACATAGCTTTCACTTGACAAAAGCCTAATTTATTTTAGAATCATTGTTTATAATATTGTTGCTCTTCTGTTTCTCCAAACTACAGCCCAGGCCTTCAGAAGGTAACGAGCAGCGTTGCCACCTGTGGAGCCAGTTGCAGGAGGCTCCAGGAATCTGGAAAGGTGACGGGACTGAGACAAAGGGTTGTCTTTGCATACAGTTCCCTCCTGTACCTTATGTGTTATGCAGCATCACAGGAGCAAACACTAACTTCTTCCTTTCTTAATAGAGACTTCAGGGTCTAAAAATCTGTGTCATGAACCTCAGTGTTCTGCATCCCTCTCTGCTGGTTTCCTGCCTTCACTTGCATACTAGTGTCAGAAACCGAGAAGACTACACATTTTGTTGAATGGTAGTGTAAATTACTCCCAAATGCTGATATGTAAGGGCCCCTGAACAGAAAGCATGAGTCCTGAAATCACTATTAAGAGAGGAGAAGTAGCAGCTGGGAAAAAACGAGAGGGAGAGATTGCAGAGAAGATCCGATGGGGAGAAAATGTGGTTGCAACACGCACTGGAGGAGAAGATGCAACTCTCCTAGGAAACAAGAGCTAGGCAAAAATAGGGAATCAAAGGGATAGGGAGAACTGATTTTCCTGCCTAATATGCTTTATTGAAGCAGAGACCAAACTTCATGTCTGAGAGAATTAGTCAAGACCCTTCTGTTGCCTTAGAATCTCTAATCATTGCTTTAAGGTATTCAGTTCATTCAGATGTCTAATTTCTAGGCCCCTTATACTGGACAGTGAAAAGCTGACCAGCTTTAAGGACAGAACAGTTTTAGATTCCTAGCATTATTATTCCAGCGTGAACAATCACATTTCATAAATCAAAATCATCCCATTTAGGCACAAAACAGACCTAACATGATAAAACAGGGTCCAAGACAGGGCAGTAAAGAATTCCTGTTCTCAAACTCAAATGAAATATTTTGCTGCTTTAGAAAATTGCTGTTCAATCCTATTCCCACCATCGGATTTTCCTTCACAATACCCAGGCTAGCTGAGCCTCCCCTTTCCCCAAAAGCTGCTGTAATTTGATTCTCCAGCACTTTACAGACAGGTTGGTAACTCTCTCTGTCTCTGATCTAATAACAGTTTAGTTACTCAGTGTACCTGCTCACTCCGTTTATTCTTTCAGCTTCTAGCCTCTTAACAGAGCAAAACCAGTCCATTAGGGTTGGTACTGGCCCGGAGTAAGGAAACTGTAAGAGTCAGGAAAGGCTAAATCAATAAAGTAAATCAAATGCAGAAACCATGGATTTGACATGAGGTGGTGCGAATGTGTTGACCAATCAATGGGATTTTCTGTAAGACTCCTATCAAAGATATTGGGAATGTGGTTTTCTGGACAATCTCTCCTATCTCAGCTGGAAAGGGGGATGTTTTCCAGGCACTATATGGTTGTTAAAGCAACAGATTAAATACTGCCCTAACTGTTTTTGTGGGAGGGGACTGGGCATTACCCTTCCACTTCATCTCCTCTTGTGGATGGCGCATTGACCCTCTTCTCATCGTGTTTCATCCTCAAAATCATCTGGTGTAGCAGATTATTATATAAAAAGGTACCAAATCAAAGAGAGTCTTGCTTCTTTCAAAGATTAAACAAAATGTTATGTTAGCATACTATAAACTATGTTGTCTGGAAGTTATCTGCATTCTCTCTCTCTCTCTCTTATTTTTACACTTCCTTGCTAAACATTTCCCTAAATCTGTCCTTGCCTTTCCAGCTTCTGTGCTACAGATTTCAAGACGAGCACACATCCCATCAGAGCCTTACAGGGAAACACTCACTTTCCTTAGCAGGCCTCAAATTTAAGAGGGCTAATATAATGCTAAGCAAGCTGGGGGAAGATCTGTGTCACATGAGCAAGTTCTTTCTTATGCTTGGAAACCCATCTGTGATTCCCACAGGGAAAAATAAAAAAAAAATAATAAAAAAGGGAAGAAACCCAGGAGAGGAGGATGTGCTTTGTGCCTGAGCATCCCACCGTGTGGTAAAATTTCCTCAGACTGCAACAAGCCCGTCACTAGGAAGGTACAACCAGCCCAGCTTATGGGCAGACATAATTCCGGGGCAATACCCCACTCTGCTGGAATTTTGACAGTTGTTCTTCAGGGGTACATGGAGTAGGAAGTGTGGTCTTTTTAAATGAATGCTTATATTATAATACATGCATGTACGTCTTATTTGTGTGTTTAAGCATCAGTGTCTCATGCTGACAGAGGCAGGATCACAGTATCCATCCTTGCCTTCCAGGCCTCGCAGCCGTGCTCCTTCCCAAGGGGCAGCCGGCCCGCCTGGGCCCTGCGGCAGGGCAGCTCTGAGCCCCGTCACTGTATCCGCAGCCTCCCCTGAGCAGGCAGGTGGCCAAAGGCAACTCTCTGATGCAGTGTTCAGTGACCTTCAAAGTCTTTTGATGCTATGGACTGCTTGAAGCTTGCACTTATGCTAAAGGCCCTTGGACGTGACTATCCTTTTTTAATATAATATGACTCTCTCTCTAAAAGACACATTTGTTTTGGTAAATGAACACAACTGCTATTATTCCCCACTGGGAGAGGTCTGTGGGGCTCCAGTGTAGATCTCAGTTTTATCTTGTTTTTGAGTGGTTAGCATGCTTAGTCAATGTCCAGCTCTCTATCCAGAGGGCATTAATATTGATTAATAAACTTGATTACACTATGAAAAAAAAATGAGCTTGAAACTGCGCAGAGATAGTTCACACCACTGACTGTATTGGTGTCAGAACAACAGGGCACTCTTGGAAAATATCACCATATATAGGCAGAATGACTAGGTGGAAAAGCAGAAAAGGCCAAAGAGGCCAGAAGAGGCCAAAGAACTGTACTTTCTAGCTGTCAGTGGTAATGAGTGATCAGTGATAACTTCCTAGCTGTCAGTTGTGAGGTTCTCCAGCCTAATTATTACCTTGTGTTTTAAGCTGTTCATTTCAAAAGGATTTGTGAAGTTTAGAACTTGAGAACAGCACTCCTATACACCAAACTTGCGCCAAAGCAGAGACAAGACAGAGCGCCAAGAAATAACCACTGCCCTCTGCCTCGCAGTGCCTGGCTAGCAATAACGTCCCGCCGCGGCGCGGCAGGCGCTGCCTGCCCGAGTGACACTCACGCCGCCCCCGTCGCTGCCGGCTCTCCGAGCTGAACGTGCTGCTCTCAGCCAGCAGCTGAGCGCTGCATGTGCACAAAGCTCCCGTGCCCACAGACTGCACGTAACGCTAAGGAATAGCTGCTCAAACAGGAGCCAGGCCTGGTTTCTTTCATTAGGAAGCCAACGCAGACTCTGACATCTCAGAGAGGAAGAACATGATTATAAAGTATATAATAATCTTGTCTGTAAACTCGCTAGCTGCATCCTGAATTCCTACTCTCATGCTTTCCGGGTGATCTCTGTCACTGCCTCCTGATCCCTTGGGAATATTCTGGTGCTACCAAGGCTGTCACACACAGCCCTGGTAGCCTGCAGTTTGAACCTTGGCTACGATGGCTGCCAGCAGTAAGTAAGAAAGCACCCCCAGAGCTCAGTACAGCTCCTGTCAGCATCATCAGCCCTCATCACAAGTGGATGAAGCTCTTCAAGCCATCTGCGATCCTCTAGTCAGTGGACTGCAATACCTGCTTCCAGCATAGCCTAACATGATCCCAGCAAGAGACATATTTTTGTTAATACCTAAGCATGCACTCCACACCCACTGTTCCTACCTGCACTCTTAAATTTGACCTAGCGCACCACTGTCAACAGCTCTGCTGGAGATGTTCTGCCCTGGCTGAGCTCACCATGGAGCCGCTCTGCTGAGAAGGGGCCACACACAGCTGTGTTGTGGACAAGCGCAGACAACGCATGTGGCAGAGGGGCCTGAGGGACACTGAGTATCACCATGCTGCCCCAAATGCCCCAACTGTGTAGGCCCTGAAAGAGCCATTCTAAGGATCTGGTCCCCACATACCATTTAATTCTTACCTCCAGGATTTATAACCAGGCTATTGCTTTCATTTCTACTTCCTCCTACATAATGCTCTCCCCTCACCCCTCTTTTTTTTTTTATTTATTATTATTAGAATCCTTGAGTTTTCCGTTGCTGTTGGGCATTTAGTGGAAGTTGTTTAAAGAAATGGAACTGCCTCTAGAAGTTGTTAAGCAGGACAAGTTTCTGCTCTCAAACATGCCTCAGTATCAAGATCACACACAGAGAGTCTCCTTGAAGATTTTTGTCTCCAGTACCCACTTCCAAGAGATCGTGTAAGTGCCACAGTAGAACAGTCACACAGAGCAATGGAGTTGAAAGAAATTTTAAAGAAATTAATGACATCCCTATAGCACCTGTTTTCTTTGGATATTATTCTTGCTGTTTTGAAAGCAAGAAAAAATACAAAATAGCCTTTCCCTCACCAAAGCACAGCCTTTCAAATCCACAGCTTCCAAATGAAGCTTTTCCAAGACATGTAGACATTGTTGATCATTATTTTTTAAGATGTTAAAATGGCCTTCAAACTCAGCCATAGAGGACTGCATATATAAAATCTCAAAAACATCTACAGTTAGAAAGATTTACTGATCCATTTCCTTTTTAGTTTCCACTCGAATCCAGGTACACCTAGCATTTGAGGTCTCTAACATCTGAAACAGAACAGGGAATAAAATAACTTACCGCAGGTTATTTCAAACGTTAATAATGTCATCAACTGTTTTATGAATGCAGCTTTCTGAAATAAAGCTCTGAAATACAGAGCAGCACAAGTCCTGCTACAGCCAAACTAAGCTGCTCTTTACACCAGGTTCTCCTGGGGTAAATCCACATCCTAAAAGCAGTTTACCTTCATGACACTACTCATAAGTGATCATCACTCCACTTTTACTCTTGAGGAAGCACAAGCAAGATAAAGTATTTGTCTAAAATCATAGAGCAAGTCAATAATAGGTGCATTCTGCAGACCTCTGTAAACTTGGTGCCTTGCTCTAATAAACAAAATAGAATAAAACTTTTTCCACGTTGAGAAACTTGGTTTTTTTTCAGGTTAATACTTTCCTGAGTATTTATATTTTATTTATATTTATATTTTAACACACTGGAGTATTTACCAGAAATACTCCTAATTATTTCTTCCCCCCCAAATATGAATTCAGCCCAGTATCTATTAGTTTGTTAAACGACAGAGCATAGCATAATGCACTGTTACAGAGAGGGAAAGAAGTTAAGTGCCCATTTTCCCCTTTGCCTCAATTATGGAGTGGAGAAAAGCTGTATTTCCAGCAAGCAATGAGTTTTTCTAACACTAAAATGAACTCAAAACTGGCTGCATCTTCATTAGCTGAGGGTGAAAGGAAGCAAAGGGGAAGAAGTTATTCTGAGCAGGTATAATTCTAGAGACGGAGTACTAATGCGATCATGGACAGTTAGATGAGGCAATATTGATCACACTGGTATTACATTAATAAAAGTTATAATTTTTCTTTAAAGTTACTTTGCCTCATCTCATTTGCTTTTGTAAATACTGCAGAGAAAAGATGAAAGCCCCAAATTTGTTATCCTTGTCTGTTTTACACTTGCTTACTTCTCAAGAACTTCCACCAATTTCTCTTCTCTTCTTCTGTATTTTTTGGATATACTGCTGTGTCTCCCCAAAGTACATTCCCAGGGTGATGCTTTGATTCCAGGGCAGGTTTACTCTTTCAGGATATAGACAAAGAGGATCAATACAGATGAAGGCGAACAGGCCTCATCATTTTGATGACAAGAACTTGTCAAAATCCGTATATAGCCAGGTGTCTCAGAACAAATAAAGTACAGAACCCCAAGTCTGAGTTGTCTAACATTTCACTTCTGAGCCCATATCTGTGCCTAGCACAGTAGGACACGTTTCAAGAAACAGAATACCTGTGGAGTTCACTGCCTTCAGTAAGCTCTGCGGCTGCTGTCCTTCTGCAGGAGGCTAAATGTGGACTCAGAAACATAACCGTGGCCAGTGCTATGTTCTATATATTGCTACACATACAAACAGGTCTATTCACATGACAAAGTTTAAGCTCGTATGTATTTACTGAAACAGACTTTAAGCCACTTCTTGATCCACGCACACTTTCTCACTCTTGCTTGTTTGTAATGGTAAGGGTTGAAGTGTTTCCCAGGAACAAGAAAGATGCTTTTGATTTTTCCTCTTTAAATTGCAGTGAAATACTTTTATTGATCTTTGGTTTAATTTTAGAGGACAGCAAGTTGTGCTGGACAACTACAGACACCAGCCTGTCTACAGTAACTGCTGCAGTGATTCTACTGTAGCATTTCTGAATCAGTTTTAGCTCCACCGAACCAACTTATCTGACAACTCTATCTGCTCACAGCCATAGTGAGAAACAAAACACCAGGCAGGAGCATCCCTCCTCCTCAGGCAATAGCCTCTGCTAGTGGGAGCCTGGGCCATGCCGCTCCCTCCTTGCTCCTCTTCCCAGCAGGAACACCTGTGGCCCAGGACCCCACATGCTCTGTACACTTCCCAGCACATCACGCTCACAACACTAAAACACCGCAAGGACATTCCTGTGGGGTTGAGACAAAGTAGGAAGTTTCTAAAAGCATTTAAAGTTAGAATGAAAAATTTACCATTACAGGACAGAGCAGCTGTGTATTTCACCAGCTCCTACGGCATTCAGGTGATTGTGGCAAGAATTTGGGCACTCCTCACAACACCAACACTGCAAATCCTCTAAATCCATCTCTCACAGAGCTTAGAAAATCTGGTATCAATAATCATTCAGCAAAGGGTATTGAGCAGGAATTACATAGCTCACCAGAAACACCGTTACCAAGCACTTCTCGAGTTAATGAAAATGGTGAAATAAAGCTGTTGAGCTGCTATGAATTGGTGTAGATCTACCGATTTCAGTGATCATACAGAACCTTTCAAATAACTCACGTAACAAGCTTGGTGTAGAAATAGCAGCAGCAGTTTGGTATCGGTACCTATTTCAGGATTCCTCTGTATGTGGTACCAAGCCTACCCCAAGCTAACTGTGCGAACACTCTGCTCCAGCCACTCTGCCTTCACGCCCACGAGCCTCTTCCCCTTAGGTAACAGGGTCTGGAAACCGAGAGGTTGCAGTTTCAGAGCACACACGAGCAAGGCCTGGCCTGGCCAGGCACTACGGCAATCACATTCTGCGCTTCCTGTTCCCCGACAGGGACTGACACTACATTACATGATACATTTATGTCATCACTAATCCTAAGGACACTGGAGGAGCCTAGCTCTAAAACCAAATACTGAATACCAGTGATACACAGGTCCTCACCTCATGAAATACTTCATACACATCCTCCAGGCAATTAAATTGTATTTAAAAATCTTTTTACTATTGCACACTTAATTATTGTATTTTAATTAGCAGGAGTTACCTAGAAAACAGTTTGAGCCTGTATTCCAGCTTCCTCTGTTCCAATACCTAATTATTCAGGGTACAATACAACTTCTCTGGGCAAGAAATGAGTCATAAAGTGTTGTCCAGTGCAAAAGCAGAACACCTGCTTCTAACAGTAACACTAAGGCTAGCTGGAGTGAAATTCAGTACAAAGAAGCAAGAAGGCAACAACCGCACGAGAAAACCTTTTTTATATGACCATACACAAAGCAGTATTGATACTAATGTAAGGAAGTAGAACAGAGAGTAAAAAAGAAACCTAATTTTGGAGAAAAAAAAAAAAAGAGGATCAAGAAAAGAATAGATGGGGCAATGTATGCAACAAAAAATACATGATCGCTTTTATTCTTTGCTATTGTTGTTGCAACTTGAGAGGGCTCTCATGACAAACCATCATGCTGCAATGTACAGAGTACTTAGAAACTCACAAAGCAATAAAACCACATAGATCCAAGTGCACTCCCAAGGTAGAATCCATCATTTTACAGTGTTTCTCCACCTCCCACACACAGCTCACATGCCAAGCCCTCTCCAGCTGGGAACAGACAGCCTGAGTTACAGCTCTTCCCAGCATCTGCAGAGCAGTTCATTATTTTGTTGAAGTGACGTTATTTCTTCTTGAGAGCTCTCTTTCCTTCTCCCTTTTTCGGTTTTTCCTTCCCACGGAGCTTTTTCAACCGTTTCATCTCCTCTTTAAAGTCTTCATGCTCATCTCTAGAAAAATAAGAAAGATTGGTAGGAAAACATTATTTCTTGACTTACCTACATGTGAAAGGTTCTTTGAACTGTATAACAATGAAAAAAAATCATCCTTTTCCTAACAGTAAAGCCCATATTGAACCTCACAGTATCCAGTGTTGCTGCTAACAATAATTGTGGACAGAATAATTTGCTCAGTACTTTCAGAATTAACAAGGTTGCTCTTTTCAGCAAATGTCAGGTGTGCACATATATACGCATATTTTTTGCATTGTATTTATCGATCCATTGTGTTTAAATGAGCAGGAAAAATACAAAAAAAAAAAAACAGCAAGAGACAAGACAGAGAATTTCCCCCTTCTCATCTCTCTCAGCAGTCTGGCAATAGTGCATTGTGTTTCTGTGCTCAGTACCAAGTTCAAGTCATTGCCTCTTGTGGAGAGGGGCCCGCTGAGCTGTAACTGCAGCGCATGACTCTGCTCTCAGGTGACCACAGGAACGAAGCATGGAGACAGCCTCACCTACTTGTAGAATCTTAACGGAATAAGTCTAAGATGGAGAGGAGGATGAAGGGGCTGGAGGAGGCTCGATGATTTTCAAATAAATTCTATTTATAATCTGACCCTACACTTTTCAGCCCAAAGTTATTTTTAGAAAGTCATGTAACGGCATCCTAAGATGGCCTAAGATTGCTGCACTGCTATTTTTAAAACAGAGCTTTTGTAAAGAAGAAACAAAAAGCTCATAAGTTATCATCAGACTTTTTTTTTAGCCTTCATTACATATTCCTGAACAGCAAAGCTGATCCACTACAAGCTCTCCGTACACAGAGCAGCTAGAAGAGGAATCTGAGGAGATTAAGAAGGGAAGAAGAAGAAAGAATATTATCAAGTAGGTGAGACTTTTTTGTGCCAATAGGCAGCTGTTCTAGGAAGTATTTGCATGCCCACCTAAACCAAGAACATCCCAGATGAACAGTCATCTGAAGCGTTATGAGACCTGCAAAAGAAACTGATCTGTTTTGACTTTACAGAGTTACCAGCCTTGCTTTTCAGGGATTTCTTCAGTGCCTGATAATTTCTGTATCACCCAAACCTACACCTCATTTGCTTTTAGTTTATTTGAAAGGCTTAAATAACCTCCAGCCTAACACACAGACTTTCTTTCTCTTCTGCATTTCAGTATTAATTGTCCAGTGATTCATGCATAAAGGGTCAGATCATCTTAATGCAATTTCTTTGTTAAGGTAATGTTACCTTTCCATCACACATTGATTTAATATTCTCAAAACTACAGACCCCTTTCTTGATGAAAAAGCTCTTTCCTCTTCCCTATAATGCTGGAATAAGTACTGCTTCTCAGGTAACTGACTGACCACAATTACCACTGCAGTTTTTCTTACATAAAGGTCTATTCGTTCAAACAAATCCAAAGAAAAGTGACTTAGCGGTTGCTTATTTTGGTCATCTTGTCCTCTATGCAACAGTCAGTTGTATAGTTCCATTTCGTATTATGGATTGAACCTTTTCCAGTGTTTCCTCTTCTCTTTATGGAAGCAAAAACCCCCAAAACTGTAAGTTATCTCACATCCCTCCCCTCTCCTCACTCCAGTCCTGCTCCATCCCGCGAACCCAGTCATCACCTGTAAAGGCCAAAGTAGCGGAGTTTCTTCATGAGGGCATAGTAGGTGTTGTGAGGAGGATACCAGTTGTAGACCTCCTTCCGCTTGGCCAAAGGCTGCTCACTGAATAACTTCACTACTTTCATAGATTTACTGTCAGTTGGTCTGGCCACTTCTCCAAATATCTGAGCACTCAAACGGGCCATTCGTAGCGCGTAGCTGGAGACACCGGACATTTCCCAAGACAGATCTTCTGTGCACACACATAGACCTTCCTACAAATGGAAAAAAAACCACCACAACTTTTTAAGACAAATGAGTATTCCAAATTTTCCCAGGCTTAAGGCAATCAAAACAATTCATGGTACAAGGATCACGTGTTTGAAGTCCTACAGTCCTTGCATGAAATTGATCTAATTCTTAATACATAATCCTGCATATAAAGAATATATTTACACTAACCTACGTACAATTAGAGGCTTAACTAGAACAGTACAGGAAGCCATATGAACTAAAAAAATCTACACCAAATGGCATCTTATTATTGCTAGCTCATTAGTGGCTCCCACATAGCTTGCTCAAAACTGGCTTTGCACTCCAGTCACAGAAATGACTGCAATATGAACTTTGCCAAAAAATAGGGCCTGCTGTCAAAGTCCTCTGGCTTCTTTACATAATCTTCACGGGCATGAGATAGACACCACTCAGCTATGCTGGGCAGGCGACCTGCAGACTTTGCTCATGAAAATTTCTTATCCTATTTTAAATATTTTATAAATGGAGGAGGCTTTCTTTCAGAGCTTTATTCATCTAGGGAAAAAAAAAAAAAGGCTTGTTAACTGTATAAAGAAACAAAATAAAAGCAACAGTCTGTATCTCTGATGTTGGTTTTCAGCTCCCTGCCAAAAACTAGATGTGCCCAGTTCTGCTCCCTTAGCTAGCTCCACTGGGGAAGCCAGTGTAAGGAGAGAAGTAAAATCCTTTTCCACGAAAGATCCCTGCACAGGAGGGTCAGTAGTCTCCATCTTATGGATGCAATTGGCAAGGATAAGACTCACATAACCCTTTAAGTATTTTAGGCATTATGTTGCCTGTACTATGCCTGTTCAAATAAGTCACAAATCTTCCAACACAGTAAGTGAGGTTCTTTCACATGCACCACTTATTTAAATATTAAAATTCTTGTTTTTGTAAGTATTGCACAGCTCATTCCAGAAACCCACAGCTGAATAAAGATGAGCATGAAATATTAAAGAGTATGGAGCAGGGATAAATATAATCAACAGGACACAGCTCAGTCAATTTTAGTAAGATAACAGGAACCCTGTAGTTTAGTAACATGAATCTGCAGTATTCATAACCTCACTTGTGTACTTCTATCCACTGGAGCCCTTTATGTACAACTGTCTACGCTAATTTACTTGTTAGCTGTTAGTAAAGCATTAGAAAAACAGAAAGAAAATCAAGTCTGAGAAAAATACAATTGTTGTGGGTGAAAGACAGTAACAGAGCAACAAAGGGAGGGCAAGGGATCACAAGATCTCAAGCTGCAGCAACAGGCCTGGTGTGAGGGGACAGAAGCTCTTAAATGATTCCAGAGAAGCTTCAGCTAGAGCACTCACTGTAAGGGAAGGATAAATCAACCTTGCTAAGTAAATTGCAAAACTGACAGTCCGAACCCCTCCACTGAGAGAAAAAGCAGCAAGTTTCCTCCATAACTTTTCAGCACAACATTGCAGCCAACCCTAACACAAAGTGTGCCTCTGTTACAGCCTTACAACAAGGGCGCCTTTAGCTCCTAGATGATGTAAACCAGCGCTCTCAGGGACCAGCTCTCCACTCTGGAGTGCCTAAGGGAACCCCATGAATAGCCCAATCCAAGGCTGGAGACCTCAGCTAACCCTTATCTACCTAAGGATACTTGAGAAATTAGAAGGGTGAAGACTGGAAGCTCCCAAGTGGCAGAGCTACGGAAAGCTTGTTTTACAACAACCTAAGGCTCTG
>NW_010577103.1:79125-99198 GCF_000705375.1 Tinamus guttatus | reverse complement strand
CATTAGTCGGTTATAAGTGTAGTGCTTGGTGGCTCTCCCTGTTCCCGATAGGTTTTCTTTTTTTCTTTCTGTCTCTTTTTCTGCCTCAGGTGGTCTGGCAGGCAGTAATAAGCGCGGGACTTGGTGGTGACCCCAGTTCCTGCAAACTTTCCGCGATGCCTTTTCTGCTCCTGCTGGTCCATCAGTCAGTTATAGGTGCAGTGCTTGGTGGTGATCCCCACTCCTGATGAATTTCTGTGGGGCTGCCTTCTGCTCACGGCCTGTGCCTCTCCAGGCCAGCCCCACTGTTCACATGCCCACCTCGCGCTCTCCATTTCGATCTTGTCATGCTGAATGACAATTTTTCAGTGGCTTAGAGCCCCTACTTCCCACCTGTCTGTGTGGCCTGTTGCTTCTTCACTGTACTTACATTCCTGTTTTTGATACTATGAAGCGTTTTGTCCAGGTGGTCCCAAGCAGTATCAGTCTCTTGCCATTATCTCACAGCTACTTAGTCTGCCTACCTCCCTTGTAACCACTTGTGACAGTCTGTCAGCTAGTTCTAAGCCCACTTAATATGTCCTTTTCTGATGCTACATTATGCTAATTTTTAATCAGTGTCAGGAGGTACTAAATCAGACTCTGTGCAAACATCTGAGTAAATTACAATTATGTGATTACATTTATAAACCAAACGAGTAATGTCATCAAAGAATGAAATTGAGTTTGTCTGACGAGATCTATTTTCCAAAAAATAAGCTTACTGGCTAGCTTTATACATGTTGTTATTCCTCAGCCCTTCCTTGATTTAATTTCCTGTCACCTGGCTGTTGATCCTCCTGATGACCTAGAGACGCCAGATCATCTCATTTGCCCTTTTTGAACATTGGCATAATCTTCTATTATTTCCTTCATTTTCCAAGATTTATTAAAAATTAACAGCTTACCCAAGATCTCCTTAGCCAGCTCTCCAAGGACTGTTGCACGGAAGCATCCTAATTGAAAAGTCTTTATTCTAGATGTTGCGTACCATCTTTGTTAGTTACTAAGGAACTGGAAAGCACTTCCTCATTACTAGATAATAAAGCGCCTCAATATCAAACAGAGAATGCTAACATTTCTGCCACTTCTGTACCGTTTTTTCTATGCAGTAGTAGGATCTTTCCTGCTCTTAATGTACTTACCTCCCTCCCTTACAGTCCATGGTTGGTAGTCTTCATTTCTTATAACATTTTTCCCATATTTTTGCCTTTCCGTATTTTTAACTTTGGATCGTTTCTATTCACCTTACTGCTGAGCCATAATTGTCGCATCTTTAGCCAAAATGGTCCTTTTTTAAATTATGAAATCATAGCTTTTAGGCTATGTAGGGAACTCATAAGAATTCACAAATATTTCTCTCTCTATTTTTGTGTCGTTCTTTTCTCATCTAGGAGAGGGGAGAGACTTTCTGAAGCATCTCTGTGTATATGTGTTGGGACTGTCCTTTTTGGCTCTTAATTATTGTAATCAGGTTGTGATTGCTAGTTGCTAAGCAATCAGCATTTTCCTGTCCCATGATTAAATTGTTTGACATTATGAATTACAAAATACCTTTCCTGTATAGCCTGGAATAACTTCTGTCCCAGAAAATAAGTTTTGGAAACTACAAGAAGACCTGGCTGCTAGCTATATGGGTTTTTTCTCTTACAGATCTTTTTGTGCATTAGAGGAATGACTAGTCTGACTAACGACCGGTAGCCACCTCTGCTCCATCCCGCCCCTCCTGAATTGGATTAATCAGGATAAGTTACTGTCTCTTCATCTCTAAAACAATGATGTGTTTTAATGTGGAACATTACCGTCTCACATTTTTAAATTGCCTTTTTTTTTTCTTAAAAGGATTATGGCAGAATATTTTAATTTTCCAATTTGGTGAATTGCCCTGACTGTTTCAGTAATGTTAATTAGATCTCATTTCTCCTCTGCAGTGAAAATGTTCAGTTCTTGCATGTTACTGAGACTCAGAGATTTGGCATGCAAACCATTGAAAAATGTCCCTTTGGGTATGCATTGGCCTAGAAATGGACCCGAGAGCATGGTCTTCATGCCATTTCTGTTTCATGCAGCATTAGCACCTTGGTTTCTGTTTGTCTAAAATTGCTCTGCTCTGTTTCAAGTAAGAGGCATTGAACGGATTAGGTTAATGTAAGAATTATGGCTGTTCATGAATGCAGCAGTAGTCAAAGTGGCTCTGAATCACTGGGAAGCAGTCGCCATGCAAAGATTTTATTTTCAGAGATCACATGTTGTTGCCTCTGGCCTGCAAGCAAGAAAATAAACAAACAAGAACCAAAACCTGAAACATAACTGTCCATGTAGCAACTCCAACATGGCTTTTTTTTTTGCTTGGAAGTAGGCACACATATCTCGTAGTTATAACTGTAGCAGGAGAGAGGAGGCCATGGCTGCTATGTTCCACTTGTTCATCCCTGGCTACCTTCGCACTAATGCAGAAAGATGGGATGGTTATTGAGATAGGATGTACAAAAAGTTAGACCTCCAGTTCCTGGAGCTAGAGGTATGTAGAGCGCTGTGCACAGTCACCTGTCTAATCAGGCCTTTGGCATGTTACTTATGGGGAACCTGGAAATGTATTTGTGGAGTCTTTGGGACAAATAAAATGAACGGCCTTGCTCTGAGCTTTTCACAGTGTAAGTTAGATTTCACACGATCAGGGGTGATAATAACTGGGAATGGAAAGAGGCAGCAGAGACTGACAATAGGCAAAGGATCTGTGATAAGCTGAATTTTATATATGTTCTTTAGAGCCTCCTGAGCTTTTTGTTCTAAATAGAGTGAAGAGTTTGGACATGTCAGCAATTATTTAGAATATCAGTGGCAGACAATTGAGGAAAAGAAGTGAAACCTTGGAAAAGAGTTAAAAGAGAGGGGAATGGCATGGAATTGAAAAACAAAGCAGGCATGGGGACTGCTGTGATGGGAAGAGATTGAGGGAGCAAAGACACATGCAAGGAGCACCTGCAGAGCAGCAAGCAGAGGAAGGGACCTGGTGGTGAAGGGAAAGGGAAACCTCCTTACAAATAGTTAGCAATAGCTTGCAATGGCTTGGAGTTACCAGGTTAGTTCCTGTTGTGTCTATATTTCAGTCACAACAACATTAAAAATCCTAAAGGTAGGATTTTAACAAAACACTCGATCCAGTAGGAAGTTGTCCAGAGCAGGCAAAGTTACATCCAGAAATAAAAATAAGATCAGTTTGCTTATTGACACCTGCATATTGATACGTTCATGGAAAGAAAAGTCTGATTTTTGGGGGGGTTTTGGTTCTTGGAAAATGAAGCAATTGAGTACTTCCAGTATTAGACAATAATCAACCTCAGTCCTAACTCATAGAATTTAGGAGATTAGAAGAGGCCTCTCATGCTGTAAGACAATCCCTAACATTTTCTTACAATAAATGTTGATATTAGGGAACAAGATAGTCTTCATCTGAGTCAAGAAGGATCTTTTGTGCATGTGGTAAAACTGCTTTGGCTGTCTTCTCCTATGTGTTTAGAATATATTTCTTACTCATTTTTAGATGATCATGATTAATCTATGAACTTCAATTGCGTTTTGTTACCCAGCAATTCATGCTGAGCCATGCATATGTCTAGCGGTGCAAATCCCTCTGGAGACAATGTGTTGTATTAAGAGGTTGACAGACTTTGGGTGGGCATTTGAAGGATATTCTGACTTTAAAATAACTCATCAAACCAGTGCCTCGGAGTGAAATCCACAAAGATGCAGCTATTAAATACTGCCACTCCAGCTATCTAACGCTGGAAACTCTTGGGAGAGAGATGCAGCATAAAAAAAAAAAAATAGAAATTATTTTCAAAGCCAGTTTGTGTCTTGAGCTCGTTGCTTTCCCAGACAGTGGGGCAGCTGAGGCCACTTTCTTGCCTCCTGGGCAAAGAGAGCAAGTGCTCTTCGTCTCTCTCCCTCTCCCCCGGTGCCCTCTCACTGATGCTTGCGATGGTATTGACAGTTCTCCAGAGGAGCTGCAGCATGACCATTTTTAATGGAAGATGAGCTGTTCTGCATAGCAGGGGGTGTATAAGGCTGAACAGGCAAGCGACGGGGGGGATACAGTAAATCTGCACTCATCTACATGTTTGTCACTTACGCTGACTGATTTGTACTTCAACAGTAGGCCAGAATAAACTATCAGTAATAGATCTGAAATATTTAAGGCTGAAGAGAAGGAGTATTTCTGTGTGGTTAGATCAAGGGACTAGGAACAAGGATTGTTAAAGCTATTTGTAGCTCTGTTGCTCTTTCACTGGATGACCTTAAGTAAGTTAATTAACCTATATGCCATTTTACCGCTCTGTAAACTGGGGATAATAATGTCTCCTTCAGAAAGGGGTTGTGAGGAATAATTGACTAGTAGAAAATGCTTCAGCTTCCCCTAGTGAAAAACATTCTACATGGAATATTACTGCTACCTTATGAACAATATACATCATAGGCAGTGAAACTTTTAAGGACAACAGTAACAAAGGCACATCATGATGGCTGAAAAAAAGAATGCAGAGGGAAGGGGGATAAAAAGAAAAAAAAATAAAATGATGGAATCAACTGAAAAGAGAAGAAAAAATGGAGACATCTGGCTCACTGCTGATAAAAACTCTTGTGGTTTCTCTCCAATCCTCCCTTGCAGAACCCATCTGAAAGGACATCCATCAAGGTTTTCAAACTAAGGAAAAACAGCTGTCCATCTCTAGCTCTGTTTAACCAAGTGTAAGAAAAAGGAGTGAATAAAAAGTGTTCTAGGAATAAAATTATCAGAAAGGTAATAATCAAAGGAAAATACAGGGAGGTTAGGCAGTTTGTCTGAGTATCTCTTTATGGATTCTAAGGTGGCCTACTCTTAGCAAGCTGCTATCTTGAATTTACATCTCTTGGCCTTAGCCTGTGGGCCCCCATGTTGGCATCTCTGGTGCGTCCTAGTGCCTACGTCTTCTCACCGTTCTCCTGTTTTAGAAACAATTCTCAATTCCCTTGAGAACTTTTGCTTTGAGTTGAGGGTTTTCTGCTCCAGTCCTGGAGGGGCCTTTACTATGCAGGGCCATGCGATGGGTGTAAGGCACAGACCACAATCTTACACAGCGCTCTAGACCACCACTGCTCTTTGCTTCAGAATTTGACTGTCTAGAGAGACATAATCAACCTCACGTGCATTTCTCAGCCTCGGTTTCTTCAGCCTTTAGAAGTATTCTTTGGTGTGGATTCAAATTTGCCCTTTAAATTTTATGCCTGTTAGTACTGAAATCCTTTTTCTGCTTTTGTCTTCCCTCGGAAATGTTATTGCTTAGTCCCTTTTCCTGCAAACAAGCAAGAGAATTATCTTTTCCCAGGTCAATCTCTTTAAGGTACCTACTGTGCAGAGCATGGTCATTAAGGCTTAGCATTCTTCTTTTTCTCCTGTTTGGTGGGTACATGCAAGAGGCCTATGCTAGAGCAAGAGAAGTAAATGTAGGTCTTCCATAGGCAGCAGTTCTCACACAAGTTGCGAAATGACTACTTTGTGCATGACTGATGCTCCAAATAATTGCCAAACGTAGATTACACTCTTCATTTCCTTGCTCTATAGTCTGCACAGGCTTCCAGAGGCACTGATATCTTCCCTTGCCAGTTGCTTGTCCTAAGTGGTTGAGGCTCCGTCCCACTTTGTCAATGGTCTGGTTACATTCAGCGCTAACACTGTATTCGAAGCATGGCTAAGTTTGCTGCTGTCTCTTAGAGAGTCCTCCTGCCTGGCTGGCTTACTGGAAGTGCAGAAGATGTGTCCTTCTTTCCTCAGTTAAACCGATGAGCTGATCTTTGAAATCCTGCTGCATCCTGCCTGGCTGCCATGGCCCCAGTCTGCCCCACTAATGGGTCGGTTCTGCTATGAAGAGCTTGGGAAATCTAAACTGTTGCTGTAAAGCATGCGAAGGTGCCCAGCTTCTGAAAGGTGCTCTAGAACAGAGACATCAAGCTGTAGGTTTCTTCAAATGCTTCATTTTCTGTGTCAGCCTTAGTGGTATGATATATTGGATTGTAATTTTCAATGAAAAATAACAATGGCATGAGAGACTAACTGCTGTTGTGATCTCAGCTCAGTGCTGACAGAAGAAAAAGAATCATTAAGGAGCTTCTCTCAACTTGTAGAAAGGCAGCACTAGTAGCGATTCTGCTTAAATTTATAGATTTTCTTTCTTCCTCTTTCCTTCATTCATTGTTAAAACTAACCAACCAATAATGATTGCATGGAAACTAGGTCTCCTTGCTTAGGAATTCATCTTTTCCTGCTGCTTATTTCCCACCTGGAGCTATAATCTTCTCATTGCAATCTAATCACTTCCTCAACAACCAGTTGTGATATGCCAGTGTTCAAATATTAGGTTGAAAATAAATTGCAGAAACAGATGAATTCTGAAGAACCAAGGCCTTTATTTTCATGCAAAATATTTGTAATAAGGAGCTAAATGCAAAGCTGCTGGGGATAGCAGCCAACATGTCTAAATGTCATCTGCTTTTACTCATATGTGCGCTCACACACGTGCTCACACACACACATGAGTATTTACACCTTTTTATTCTTTTTTTGATTTTAAGTGAATTTACTCATCTAGGACTTCACAGGCAAATGAACTTCATGAAGATCTAAGTCTTGTTTCAGAGCCATGTTCCAAAGTGGAAGAATGTTTTTAGAAAATATGATTTTTCTAGGCAGGTACTATTTTTGGCTTTGCTTACTGTTTTCTTTCCAATCCCTCATGTGATGATTTTTCCTAATTTTCTGTGAATTCTGTTTTTAACTAATCCTTCTTATTCTTTTTTTGACTAACCAAAGAAACAAATTGAATTGGCAACTGGGAGCTGGCATACCACATTGGAAATGTGATGCATTCACTACCAGAAAAGCACGTTAGACTATATCTCTGTTTCTGAGTGGATTAGTTAACAAAACACTGTTGGTATAACCCAAGTCCAGAAGTCTCCATGGGAATGAACAAAGTGTTCTGAAATCTGTCAGTAACTTAATGGAGGTTGTGCAATGTGACCTGACACCTCTACCAAAATAACTAAACTACAGATGCACCTTTGTGTAACTAAATATTGATGTACTACAGCAAAGTATGAATTATTCAGGCCTTAATATATTGCCAATCTATGTAATAGATGTAGCTTTAAGAATAAAAGTACTTCTTACAAAATATACTCATTACTGGCAGCCAAGATGTCTGAGATTTGCTTCTGAGTCAGTATGCTTTGGCCCTAATATCTCATCTCTCCCATCCTGCATTCTTTTTGCTAGTTCTATAAAAAACTAGCAGGATTTATGAATTTTAATGAAAAAAAAGTATCTCCTGTTTTCTACTGAGCCCAATGATGGTGATGATGGAGAACCATCTTTTTCTATATCTGGCTTTGAGCAGCTGCAAAACCTTCCTGCTATTCAACTCTTTCATTCAAAGCAATGTCACCTTCATCACTGCAGTAGGCATTATTTATTTATTTATATATCTATTTTCCTGCCGCAGGATTTAGGATAGGAGACTGAGCAATGTAGCCATAAGGTAAAGTTGGGCAAGCAGAGGTGCTTACACAGTGTGGTTTGCTGTAAACAGTCTTTCTAGCAAGGTATATGGGGAAAACAGATCCATGGGAAGGAGTTCATGCAGAAACCTTGTTCAGTTCAGGGGAGAAAAAGCTGTAGAATAGGAAGCTGTTGACTTGCAAGCTACCATGTTAGCAAGACAATAAGCAGGAAGCATAAAATCTTTCTGCTATGACCACTGAGAACAGCTCCCCTAGAATGAATCTCTCCCTGTGAAACCAAGGGCCTAAGATGTATTTTCTATTATAGGGAGATGAATGCAGAAGAGCCATGAGAGCTAAAGATGGCTTGTGTACTTTGACTGGGTTGTCTTGTAGCCCAGCAGAATTCCTTTCAACAGAGCCTTAGACATGTGCAATTTAGGCCTTTTCAATCTTTTCTTGTTGCTCCTCTGACTCTGGAAGAGCTTGAATATTTACTTACACACGCCTCAGCAAGAGAGGGAGGGACAAGTCTGACTTTTCAGCGCCTCTTCAGTACTCATCTGTGAGCATGTGGCACATTTAGCTCCTATCACCTGGTTGAAAAAGGTAAAACTTATGGTGACACCCTTAAAAGTAGAGTGATAGGTTCCAAATTACTATGCAGTTTGCCACAGTTTCCATGAATATTCAGTCTGAGTATGGCTGGTACTACAGTAATATCTTCAGTTGACTAAATTTAACCAGCAGACTTTGTTTTCAGCAGCTTTTAACTTTGGCCTGACAATTCCTAAGTATGGTTCCTGCTTTGAGATGAAATTTGGGGGAAAATTTAATTATTATTTACATAAGAAAAGTTCATTCTTGTTTTGCCTGTGTTTAAAAATATTCTTAGATATGTTGTGAAGAGAAGCAGGAATTATCAAACACAGTTAGCTGGGTGCACAATGTAGCCTTAGGTGGTCCCCAGTGTTGTGCTTTTGGCAGGTGACAGATAAATAATAAGGAGTATAAGTTTTCACAGGAAGCTGCAATTTTAGTGGAAAGCCTCTAGTGAATTTTGGGGGATATACTGAGGTGCCTGTGTGAGATAATTTAGTTTTGGCCATTCCCTCAGGTTTTTTGAAGAAGATGATGTAGGGTCTGTTCACCTGCATGTGTTTCAGCTTTTTGCCTAGCAATTCATTTCCTTCCAAAGCAATTCTATTCTCTTGGTGCTACACTCCATTGAGCTCCTGACCCCCTGATTAATTCTTAGTTCATCTAGGCTTCTCCTTCTTCGCAGCTTTAAATCAGTAAATCAAGACATTAAGAAAATCACAAAATAAAAATTGCTTGTGAATTGCCATTCGTGTGTTGGGTTTATGAAGTAAGATCCATGATCATATCCTTTTTCTTACACAAACCCTGTTTCCGTTCATGGTAGATGAAAGATAAAACAGTGCAGTCCTGGTGTACATTTAGTGCAGAATTTGGAAGCTGTTTACTAAGCCTAGCAGTGAAGTACGGGCAGAAGGAAAAAACACGCTCACACGATCAAGGCAGCTGAATGCCTTCTCAGAACATTTTCCCCTTCTTTGCCACAGCTGCTGTTGTGAAGCTGTGCAGATACAAAAAGCAGGATTTTACCAGCTGGTGCCAGTGTGGTCCCTATTTTCTGTGTGTCCAGTTTCAATCACTCAAGGTCTAATTTGTAGAAATACTGAAAACTGCATCCAGTCCAAGGCACCTGATGACTGCCCTCGGAGGAAGGAAAGCTCCCAATGCTCAAAACGTTCCAGTTATAAGCGTCATAAATTGAGTAAATATACTGGCATGTTTAAAATACTGTTTTTTATCTTTGTTCCTCAGCAGGGAGCTGTGAAGATAAGTTCATTGATGTTTGTTAAAAAAAAAAAAAAGGCCCCTCAAAAACCACAGTGAGAACACCACCATAGAAAAGCCCATGAGGAAATTAATCACTCTGTATTCAACATGAGATCTGGATGCTCTGCAGTTTAGTACATGCACCACACATTGGATGATAGGGGCAGGAGAGAATTTGAACAGCGGTCATTAAAGGAGCAACATTCATCCTTTGCCTTGGAAAAGACAGGAGGCCCATGGGAAAAAAAAAAGAAAAGAAAAGATGGAAATAAAGATTGTATCTTAGCGTATACGCGCAAGGGAGGGATGCATTAATGTTGCACGGGTGGTCTTAAATCTATAATTCACCAACTTGCTTAGCTTTGCGATTGTGATCCAGGTAGGTTTTGTAGGGATACAGCAAAGGAAGGCCCCTGTAGGGGTTGGCGAGGGGACAGGGAGACATGGAGTGAATGTGTGCAGCTAGACCCTTGGTGTGCACAGCTGGAGGTTAAGGTGTGCATGGTTGTGTGGCATATCTGTGTGTGTGTGTGCATGGCTAGTGTGTGCAGCTGCTTGGTGCTTCTTCTGAAAGTGCCCTTCTCTTGCAAAAGCAGAAGGAGCATTAGCAAGTCCCTAAGATGCCCCGTTTTTGTATGAGGGACTTTCACATGGATTTCTTTGGTCCGGATCTTCCTTTATGGATCCTCTGCTTCGTTCTGAATCACTTGAGCAATCCAAAATCAGTCCGAACTTCTTGGCCGAGCCCCTGGGGTGGTTTGTGGGAGGTGTCCGGAGATGCTTCTACGGGTAGGCAGCCTCTTTTCACCAGCCTGTTAGCTGCGTGCCTGCCGCGGTGAGGATTCATCCATGCCGGTGTCCAAGGTGCATGTGAAAGATAAAAAAGTATTAGTAGCTATAATTTGTTATATCTGTGTTTGGTTTGATCACTGTCTTGTGTTTGAAATCCTGTAATTAGAGCAGCGCGCTGCCTCCAGGGTCACTGCTGCGCCGAGTAATGCAACACCAGTAGGAGCTCTCTTGGCTTCGGGAAGAGGTACATTACAGAGAACGAAGGCTGGAACCCGGGTAAATTAAACAGCACCTCTTGGGAAATGAAGAGCACAAAGAGAGGAGGGAAATACCAAGGATCGTCTATCCCTGAGGAAGAGACAGAATCAGCGGCAGAGATGCCTGGAAATGGGAAGAGCCTGGTGCTGTGCGATCCCCTCCCCCACTAGGTGGCACTGAGCTCTCTTTCTTTACAAGAAAAAAAAATATGGTGGAGGTCATTTTAATGTGGAAAAAAATTGAAGAAAAGCAAATTGTGGCTGGTCCTCCAGGAAGTCTGCTTGGCTCCTCCTTGCCGCCCTGCACCCCCCAGCATGTGCCTCAGCACCAGCCCTCGGTGCCCACGTTCGGCATCGGGCCAGGGGGGCTCGAGGATGCCAAGGCAGCTCAAAGGGTCCGTCGAGGAAATGGAGATGAGCCCGGTGCTCTCTGGAAGGTAACGTGTGAGGTGAGGTCTAGCAGGCAAAGCTGCTGCCTTGGCGCAACGCACGTCTCCGTGACGGAGGCGCCGGGCTCTGCTCGGCTGCCCGGTGCCTTTGGCACGCTGCGCCCAGGTGGCTCTGGCTTCCCCTCTGAAATCATAAATTCCCTCCCAGAAATTGTAGCACACAGAGAGGAGAGCCTCAGCTTGCATTTTAGTCTTCTACTCAATGTGCGTGTTCGGCTCCCAGTCCTTTTAAGAGCAGTGAATTAGCTCCCTTCCCCAAGACCCCCTCGCTTCGCTGTAGGCAAACGTTTCAGCACAGCATGCTGAAGTGCATGCTTTATTCATTCACTTATTTTTATATATATTTATTTTAATGTCTTTCTGCCAGAGAGCCACAGTGACTGCTTTTCTTCCCCCCTGTGGTGACACGGGGGTGGGGTGGGAGGAAACGAATTTAATAATGATCTGTTTGCGCTGAGAAGGGGCTGCCTATGCTAATCCCGGGAAGAGACAGAGGCGAGGATCCTAACGCCTGCTGCGAGCAATGGGCTGCCCCTCCTGGAAGGAGCCGGGTGCTGGCGATGATGAGGGAGAAAACGCTTAATTCTGCCAGTTGAAGCGGCGCTCCTCTGAAACCTGACGCGTCCTCCTGCATTTATGCATTTAAGGTGACTTGCGGGAGGATATGGCTTGCTATCTGCCTGAGCTACAAATGCAAGCAGGAAAATAGAAATGCATAGAGACTGCCACAGAGATGCCTTTTCTGAGAAAAAGGTAAAACCTGGATGTGCCTGGCTTCAGCCCCCGCTCAGGAATGACAGCAGGGAACAAGTGTCACTTCCCACAGTGCCAAAGTCCCCCTGCCATCCTAGGAGCGTGACAGAAAAAACCCTGGCACCTGGATCTCACTGGGTCCAACAATATCTTGTTTTTTTTGTTGTTGTTGTTTTTTTTGGCTATATTAGATGGCCATTCTACTATGGAATTAGAAAAGAGATGTAGACACTATAGTCTTACGGCATATCACTGTCCCCTGGCACATCTTTGTCCAACAACACCAGAAAAACAGATCTGGTAGCTGGATCCTCCATTTTGCCTTTCCCCTCAATTTTCCCATTCTGAAGTCTAAATGGTGGATAAGGTGGCAGATCCTCATGCACAGGACCTCCTCACAGCCTCACAAAGGAGCAAGACAAACATTAAACCCTGCTTGGTTCCTGCTTTTTGTTGACTGAACAATCCCCTCACTGCCAAAAATATGACTGGTAAAGTTTGCCTTGCTCCCTGTTCTCATCCTCTGACTTCAGGCTTGAAGCTAAAAACTGGCAAAGGAAATGAGATGCGCTCATATCTCTGGACGGGCGCAACATAAAAGACCTATTCACGATCTTTTCTTTGTAGAGTCCAGCAGCTTGTTGACCACAAACCTTTAAATTTGGCCATGAACAGGTAAACCCCAGACAGATAACCAATGTGCCTGTGCCAAGCCCGCTACAAAATTGAATTCTTTTTCTACCTGTGCTTAACTGTTTTCTAAAAAATGTAGATTCTTAAAAATTTACTTTTTATACGAACAACAAAAGGAGTTTACTGTGAAAAAAAAAACTTTATCTAGTTGTTTCAATAAAACAACTTAATCTGGAGCTTTTTAGATTCTGTTAGTTTTCATAACATTGACATTTTGCAAGATGCCAATGATCACCATATCCAGGATTTCATTGATCAAATTTCTTTTGAGCTGCTTAATCACGTTGGGGCAGGGGATAGACTGTCTAGTACATATAAAGACAAATATGTCTTAACGGGAGAAATGCTCCTTCCTAGCTGAAAATCCCAAATTACTTGGGAGCTGAATTGGCCAGGTAAAATATAAGGAGATGTGTCACCCCGTTTGATGGTACAGTTCGGTTTGGCTTGGGGCCAAAAACTGATAGGATCCAGCAGTGTGATTTTTTTTTCTGATGCACCTGTACCACTCCACAAGCAAATCTAGGTAATATTTTTGATACATGAAGAGCTCCTCTCTCTGCCATCTGTCCTCTCCACTGTAGCCAATACAATTATGTGGCTGGGGTTAAAGCTGTTGGAGTCCCTGTACTATGAATCTTTGGGCCAAGAAACATCTCCAACCCAGGACTTTCAGCACAGGCAGTAGGTATTTTCTGTGTAGAAGACACATTGAGACTCTGGGGCCAAAAGTTGGTAGGATCCACTGTGGATGGAGATTTTTGCAACACTCCTTCCTGGAGATATTTTAGGCTGTTTTTTTTTTGGTGCAGCAGTTGTGCCTATGTTGTTTCCTATTTGTGCTGTGGTCTGTGGTGCGTGAGCGCCAAATACTACATGGGGCTAGTTAGATCCCTCTGCCTTCTCCCTGGTACTGTGGTACCAGCATGTGCCGAGATCCTGAGTTTTCTGATGCAAGGAAAATGATTATGCTGATTTCCCTGTTAAACAACTGCATTCGGAGACCAGGAGTCTTTTATTTTCTGGATCCTTCAGCATCCATGTTTTTTCTTTTCTTTCTTTTCTTTCTTTCTTTCTTTCTTTTTTTTTTTCTTTTTCCAAGCTCATGCATTGTGTTATGTGGCTGGGTGGGATTTTTTTGATGCAGTAAGAAGCAGCTACAGTTGTTCTGGATTTAGGTGACAGAATGTGAGAGACTGTGACAAGAAAAAAAATCATCAGGATCCAGTTAGATCCAGGTTTTACCATTTTCCCCTTTTAAGAAAGTAAGACTTCGACATTTCCTGTCTGTGAAGTGGTGCAGTTTATCTTTAAGGAGGCTAGAGAAATAAGAAATGAGTCTCACGTTGCATGGGTGACATCACTGGCTTTTGGCTCAGTGCTCTGTATTCTCTGTCTGTAGGCTTTAGCCAAGGCTGCAGGGCTCAGTGTTTGAACAAGGAAAGATTCCCAGGTGTACAGAAGATTGGATACGCTCTTATATGGGTTAAAAAATGGTGAAATGAGATTTTTAAAGCTTGCGGACCCCAGCTCGCCTTCTGTTGCTCTTGATCGCCACAAGATGGGTGAGTTATTCCAATTAGAGAGAAAGGGAGTGGAAATTTAAGGAGAGAAAAAAATGTCTGAATATAAATCTGCTGATGCTGGGGATAGGATTCACATGAAGCTGCTGAGCTAAAAATCTCAGCTGCGATGTGGAGATCAGGCCATATGGCAGAGAATGACCGAAAGCTGTTGACAACCGTTAGGGGCTGCTTTCCTCTCCCCCTGTAAGGTGTGTAGCTCTTTTTTTGTGTGTGTGTGCTGTTAGTTTGTTTTGGTTCGATTTCCTCCGACCTCCCCTCCCCATTGCTTAGCATCCTTTCAATCAGCCATAGCTCTGCCTGCCTGCCTTCATCTTGCAGATGGCTAACGTGCCTGCGTGTTAGGAAAGCTGTGCACAACACACTGAAGCGTCCGTGAAGAAGGAAGCCCTTCAGATAGCGGCGGAAGGGGGCGGAAAAGCCATGCCGGGGCTCAGGACTGCTTCCAGTGCTGCCTAGCGGGAGGCGCGCGGTCCGCGGCGGCTCCGGCTCCGGCGTCAGCTCCGGCTCCTTCCAGTGCCCGCTGGGACCAGGGAGGCTGCTGCGCTGCTGGAGGTGGGAGAGCCCAACCGCTGCCCCGTGAGCGATTCGGGGCTCGCGAGCCCGGGCTGCTCGAGGGAGGGGAGCGCTACGTTACGTTGCCTTGATGACAGCGCAGACAACGTCGCGAACTGAGTGAATGGCAAGGCTGGCAGGGAGAAGCCGAGGTGTTTTGGACAGCAAGATGTCAGTGACTGTGAGCAAAGTCTGCTGAGGGGGGGACCCGCGCCCGCCTGAATTTCCCATTGCAGCCGGGGAGGTTGTGTGTTAGCCACGATCTCAAACGGCAGTGGCAACAACAACAGATTGCTCCCCCTCGTGCTCCCTCCCCTTCGACCCTGCTGTAAGCCCAAGCAAACGACTGTCCAGATGATGCTCGCGGTGAGCGGCTGACAAAGAACAGGCAATCCCAGACTCTTGCCACCGGGATAGTTGGCTCGAAGATTTCTCAACGTCCAACTTTTCTGTCCTGTGATGCTGCTGTGAACCTGCTCTCCAAAAGCTATCGCGTCTGTTGTTCCCGAGCTGGCCAGATGGGAAGAGATTAATGGACTGATCAAACAGCCGTAGCCTTCGCGTCTCTGGCGGGGGCTCTCACTTCAGCGCGCGGAGCCGCGTGAGCAGCGGAGCAGGACACCCCTGAGGAGGAGCTTCCCCGAGCCCGTCCCGCACCCCGCGCAGGGCCGCGTTTCTCCTCGCCAGGTCTCGGCCCCAAAGAAGGAGGCAGATGAGACGCCAGGACTGCCTCCAGGGCAGAACTTTGTAGCGCTCGCGTGTCCCTCGGCAGCGTGGATGTGAGCCGCAGGAGTCGTGGATGTTTGAGGCCGCGGGAGTTGTGGATGTTTGAGGCAAACTCCATCAAGTGACACCAAGCAGCTGCCCCGGAGGTTTTCGCGTGGTCTCACGTCGAAGGGCTTTGTCCGTGGTGAGGATGTCCATGGTGTTTCTGTGAAGCTGAGGTATGGCTGCCGGAAGGTTACTGCTCTATGCTGGCCTCTCTTTAGCTTTGTGTGCCCTGGGCATGCTGGCCGTAGCAATCTGCTCTGACCACTGGTATGAAACTGATGCCAGGAAGCACAGGGAGAGGTGCAAGAGCATCACCGGTAAGAGAAACGATCCTGGCTTCATTTATAACTCCAACAACAACCTGCCTCTCAGGGCCAGCAGGTCTAGGTTGGACCGCTGGGAAGGGAAACTCCTCTTGGCAAGAAACAGGAGGCAGATCTTTGCCATGAGTCCGGTCGATGAGTGCAACAGACAGTACAATTCCACCAACATGGGGCTCTGGAGAAAGTGCCACCGACACGGATTCGACCAAGAGCTGGAGGAGCTGATTGCCAAAGGTAAGGGCTGCTTTTACCGAAGGAACACGCCAGGCCCGGCGGAGGCGCCGGGGCTGAGCAGAGCCGTGCGCGCCCGCAGACGGGGGCTGGTGTTGTAGCCAAGTCCCTCTCCTTGCGTTGGGGGACCGGGCTGGGCTGTGTGCTGCTTCCCAAACTGGTGCCAACACAGTCTCCCACGGGATCTCTGCTGCTGCCACTTGGGGTTTGGGTGAGAGCAGAAGCACCCCAGCATGTCTCTTTCATGTCTCTGTTTCTCCAAGCTTATTATAGTCTGTCCATCACCATGGTTTCAGGATGTTTTCCGCACTGATGTGAAGAGTCTTAATAAAGCAAACGATCAAATTTGTTCTAATGAAAAAGAAAAATTAGATTTTTTTTTAGCTTGACCCTGCTGATTCAGCCAATATATTGTCTCACTGGAGGTTACCTATGTCTGTATTTCATCGTTCCCTTAGCAAATGCCCCAGCAGTCCTGAATTACACCATTTGCAGTGTTCACATGCAGGCTGCTTCTTTCCTCAAATGGAGAGTAAACAAAGGGAAATGCTAAAAAGCAGGAGGGAACCCAGCTTGCTGTGTATGCAGAGACACATTTTAGAATATTTTTGATGTCTACAAAACATTACATGAATTTATCAGGAGTGTTAAAAAGGAATCATTTTCTCTCAGGGTGGAGATGCATCTCTGCCTGAAGCATCATTGTGCTATTCTTTCTCTTGCCTTTTGGTCCTTCTTTTCTTCCTCAAGATGACAATTAAAGAAGATGGTCAGTTTGCCTCAAATATTTTTTTAACCTAAAGTACAGGAAGAATATGCACAAAACCTCACGTAAAAAAATATATCGCAAGATGACAAGGGTTTCAGTAAAAGATGACAGCATCTTTGCTGCCCACATCATGGTTACTCCATACAACAAAATAACATTTTCCTCCCATGCTTCTTCTATTGCATTTAGATGATTCCCTAGCATTTTTTTTTCTGCCACAGTGAAATCACTGCTTCTAACACTGGGTTATCTTTAAAAATACTTGTTTTCTAAATGTATTCTCTGCCCCAAAGTCCCCTGATAACCTGCGTTAGTTCCTGCTTCAGAAATTGCATGCAGAATCGCTGCTAAAGTCTAATTATTCTCAAGGGAGATGCTTTCACATGGGATTGCCGATGTATAGTTGAGTCTGAATGTTTTAGAAGTGAGCAGCAGAGGTTAGAGGTGCTGGATAGACCTAAGCTGCAATAACATGAAAGTGGTGCCGTGGGGAGCCCCTTTCCCTTGGATCACTAGTTTGGATCCGGCCTGTGTTCCGAGTAACTATTAGTGTCCAGCTGCTGTTTCGCAACCTATGTGAAATGAACCAGTGGCTTCGGTGGCACGTGTAGCGCACAAGCGAACGTGCCCAGAGGCTGCCAGCGTGCGGGCGCCTCGCTGGGGTCCCGGAGCCCTGGGAGGGCTCTCGTGCAGTGGCCTCAGCGCCCTGGGAGCGCTCTGGAGCGCCCAGGTGAGGCTGGACCGTGTGGGGGAGGCCAGGCCGCGCAGCCACGTGCGCCTTGTGTGCTTTGGGCATAAACAAAGAAGCTCAACCTTGGCAGCGGACAAACATTTGAGCAGAGCTCACCTCTGGGACACGGAGTTGTAATTATCAGAGAGGCTTTTCTTCCTGCAGCGGGCGTGAGGCGCTCCGGCTGCCCGCCTGCTCCCGGCTTCAGGAGCGTCCGCTTCTCCTACTGGGAGCGGGTGAAATCGCCTGGCTCTGGGAGACGTGTGAGCACGACGCTTGGAGCGTTAGCGACAGTGAAAACGTGGGACCTCAAACCCAGGCAGCTAAGTGCAGGAGATGGTCTGCAAAAGACCCTGTTTTAATCTGAGCGTGCGCGTGCCAGTGTGCGCATGTGTGCACGTATGGTGAGCCGAGTCTGGATACACACGAGGGGACATGGAGCAGGTAGCGAGGGTCGCGTTGCTGAGCTCAGGTACGGGGTGCCTTCCTGCAGACATATTTCTGGACATACATGTGTGCAGATGGCCACACAGCCACTTCTCAGTGTTGCTGCCCCAGAGGCAGAGGTGCAACTTGTGCACGTACAGGAGGTACGTGCAAATACCAATGTGCACAACTGCTTGCCACTGGTTTACAAAAACACATGTTAAATTCTTACCTGACTGTTTGCCTTCTTTAGAGGTTTTTGGTGCACGTTGGACAAACTTTTAAACTACACCTTGCAGGAAATGTTAAAGGAGAAAGATTCTTAATGGTAAATGCCACATTACAGTTCATTTGGTTGTTTGTTTTGGAGTGAGAATCTAGCTATACTGTAACTCTCAGCCATGATGAAGAGTCGCACATTAATATTAATCCCGTTGAGCTGTGTTTTTTTGGCACCTCCAGATTAAAGCATAGAAAAGCAAATATAATGGCAATATAGTAATATAGAGCTTTGATTTGTTCAGAAGTGAAATTGGAGATAGCAGTACCGTAGGATTACCCATCCATTTTATAGAAACAGTTAGATAAAAAAGACTGAATTTTTTTCCAAAAAGAATGAATGAGTTTTTGCAAAAAAGTATTGTAAAATAATCATCAATTAAAATTCCTTGTGTGCTGGAGCTGTTGAATTAGGAATTTGATATGTGTGCATAAGAGCTAGCTTTACGTGGGTAATCAACCAGTTTCCACCTGAGGAGCAGATATTAACCTGCTTCTTTATGATGCACAGTTGACCAGGGAAAGTAGATTTGCCTTTGCTGTCAGCTGTAGAAAACAGCTGTGAGTTCAAACTGAAGCCTTCAAGTCCATTTTAACAGGACCACATCCCTCTTCTGGGTTTTATCCAACTGGAGACATGGCGGGGGGATAGTAATGGCAAGGGAAGGCATCTGGACAAAGCACATCCTGGGCAAATGAGAAGAACTATGAATGTACTGTACCTGCGGTAATTAGATACCCCAAGGGGGTAAATATTCCTGCCCAGATGAAATTTCTTCCTGCTTAAAATAAGAGCTCCAGGGCAAGTATCATTAAAAAGACCTATCTTGAGGATGTCTTTGGAACATGGGCCTTTATCCTCGAACTCCTGCCAGCTGTTAATTTAATTTGAGACACCTCTTCCGGAACTGGATAAAGTGATACAGGTTCTGGCCCTAGATATTGCATATAATACTATATGTAACTGAATGTAATACTGCTAAGCTTTTTTCTTTTTTTCTTTTTTCTTTTTCTTAAGCTAGATAGGATCTAAGTGATCCCTTTATTTTTGGACAGATCTACATTTTTCCCTAGGCAAAAACTTTCAATCCTGGGAACGGTAGATTTGTCTATGAAAAAATAACAAAACATAGTCATTAAGAGCCCAACTGCCTTTGCAAATATCCTGCAGTTATTGTGATTATGAACTGTGCTGAAATTAATGCAAGCCGCAGGCCATGGACTGTTGCAGGATCAGGCCTTATGATACTTTGCAATATTATGATAACAGTGATTTTAAAAGACAGTTATATTTCCAAAGATTCTGGGTCATTTCCTTAATTTTGTGTCTGTATTTCTTATTTTACTTTCTGGCCAGTACATCAAAACCTATGTTTGATTTTGCTAGAAAAGTTGGACATCTCTTACTTCAGCTTTCTTATTGATAGATATTACAAATACTAATGCATATAAAACTGCTTCTCTTCTTTAAAATTCTTGTATACGTTTTCTTAAATTCCAATAGAATCAAGGTGAAAATTTGAAAATTATACCATTAGATAAATAGAAAATGAATTAACACAGGCTTCACAAATAGGCATATTCAGGAAGAAGCAAGCAGACATACAACACCAGAGGCCTGAAGAATATTCTACAACTGCATTAAAATCAGGCAGTTAATTTGTTTGCTTTGTTATGATAAATGAAAGAAAATCAGAAAGAGGAATTACGGACAATTACTGGAGTCAATCATGCAACCCAGGACCCAGTCTTGCTAGCTTTTCCTCACCTGGATAATTCGTATTCCTGTGAATGGGCTAACTGGGTGGAAGTGAAAAAGGACCAAGGAGAAGGAGCTTAAAAGGTGGTTTGCTGGTCCTACCTTGGTGTTTGATCAAGTCTGTTAACATTGCTGGACCGGAGATGTTCACCAGAAATTGACTCTCGATCCCCAAAGCCCTGAACTGTCAGGAAACACTTGCTGTGCTCCTGATCAGCACAGGACCACGCTCCTTCCTGGTCAGAGGTGTCTGTATGGTCTCCTTGATGAAGTAAATAGCTCT
>NW_010577103.1:58410-79079 GCF_000705375.1 Tinamus guttatus | reverse complement strand
CTTTGTGCGACATTTCTAGCAAAAGCAGGTCTTCCCTCACCCTACCAAAAGAAAGAGGTACCACCACTAAGCACGTGGGGAGTCAAAATACAGACCAGTACCAGTTTGCAGTGGTGAAAAGGAAGAGTTTATTTTCTGTTTCTGCAATCATCAGCTCCCCACTCCTGGTACGGGACTCACAGTGCCCCAAGAAGAGAAGTGCAACCCACCGAGTCAGCATCCATGTTGCTCAGACGATCTCCAGCACTAGCAGGGAGAGAAGCAGGAAAGGAGAAAAAAAAAAAGAAAAAGGAAGGGATTGCATCATTTAATTATAAAGATACTATGAAGAATTTAATATGTAGAAGTTGCACAATAACCAGAGACCATTCCATTTAGACAATTGCTACTCAGAGGACCTTTCATCTCGATTTTGGAAGACTGCCAATGAAACCTGTCTGGGCTGGGTTCTACTGCCTGCCACTGGAATCCAGTTATTTAAAAAAAAAATTGCAAGGACCTTACTATTTCAGTCGCCCTCTTACCTCCTTTCTTCTCCCAAGATCCATGGAAGTAATAGAAAATCCTATTTTCTAAACATCATACTGTGAGTATATTTAGCCCATGCCACAAATGAAAAGAAAAGGAAATCTAATTCCCATACATCCTACCTCTGCGCCAAGTAATATGCAAGATTTCTGGGATGAAAGCACTCTCTGTTTAGATTTGTCAGATGCATGGCGCAATTGAGCAAAAAAGGCTTAACAAAACTACTCCAGCCGTCACTGGGGATTATTTATACGCAATTGGAAAAGTCTGGAGAGAGGCTACTTGCAGCTAGTTCTAGGAGCAAAAAGATTTATTTCCCTAAAAATGCTTGGAACACCTTACAATTATGTAGAACTGGCTTTTTAAATGCAATGGTTTTGCCATGTAAATAAAGACAGCCATTTTTTCACGCATTTTCCATAATTTTAGAGAATCCAAGTGCTTGTTTGTGTGTTTGAGATCCCCACCATTATGCAATGCACTCATAAAAAGGGCTTTACTGAAGGCTTTATTCTGATCATAGTGAAGTCAATGGTAAATGTTTTATTGAACATGGTGATGCAGCAGGTTCAGGCCTTTAGTTTTTCCTCTGAGGTTAAAATAGTCCCTGTAGAGAAGGATCAGCACAAGGCCTGTGCTCCACTCTGTCACAGCTAAGTTCTACTGGAAGGATTAAGTGCAATGTAAACAGTAGATAGACTTTAAATCAAGCCTTCTGCTAACAAGGTGTTTAGCCCTCCCCACCCTCAGTGACATTATTGTCCTCACTCTATCAGTGTAGATCAGAAGTCAAATAACTGCATGATTCCGAGATACAGCAAAGACATTCTTTTCTTCAGAGATTTTCTGGTTCCCAAATCACTTAATTGAGGAAATCACTGGTGTCTCATGGATGTGAGTTCAAGGGGGATTTGGCCCATCCTTTTTTAAATAAGCAATTGTAATATTTTAATTGCATCAAACTTTAATGGCAATTCATTAAAAAGTATCTTTAAGAACCTGACACGTTCCTCTGACACATCTGAGATAATTAGTTCTATAATATATATATTCTAAAAATACTAAGAAGATGTATGTAATTTAACAGAGCTGCAACTGTTTTTAATCATGCTGTTTTAAAGGGCAAATTTCAATCAAGCTGTTGGCTTTCAAGCAAAATTGCCATGAAGACAAATGGAAATTTTGCTTGAGTAAAAATGATGGGATCGTGCCCTTCTCAACAGTAACTGGTATTTGCAGAGCTGCCTGCAAGACTGCATGCTTAATTCCTGGTCATTTAGTTGAGCATCCAAATCCTTTTAGAAATCGAAATATTGTTTTCTTTTCTGCTTCCTTTCTTTAAAATCTTTGTTAAATATATGGAAGAATTAATTTGAGCTCAGTTGTGTTCCATTTTCTGTAAAAATAAAGATATGTAAAGGAAGATTATTTATTTAAATAATTATGATCTGAACAGTTTTGTCATCTCCAGCAATGAAAATCCAAATTAATATTGCTTTTTCTCATTGAAAAAAAAATCTCTGTGCACTCAGAGTAAGTGGTGAACAGTTCCAGAATGGAAGGATTCATTAACTGTTGCATTGCCAGAAAATGTAGAGTAAAACTCCGTGTTTTGTAGATTCTGAAAAAATAATGATAATCATTTCTAATGTAAATTATCTAATGGCTCATTGCTAATTCAGTGTAGTTGGAACTTTTGAGTACATATTTGTCTCTCTAAGAGGAAAAGAAAGAAAATAGATGGTATTTTTCAGTTCTTAAGGCATAAATAAATAAATAATGTGTATTCCAATATCCAAATACCCTGAACAGGCCATTCAGAATAGAATCCACTTCAAAGAAAATAAAATTAACCAGTATATTTTCTTTGTACAAGAGAAATCAAACCATAAAATGGAAATTTGCCCATTTTATTTCTCATAAAGCCTAATTCCTCTGCAAATAAATATTCAGATCTGCCCAGCTGGGCCTGCTGAAATCATAATCCTTTGTAGACAGCTACCAAAATAGAAAAAAAAAAAGTTAGGGCAGGACTTGCAAAGCCAGAATTCAGTCCAAGTTCTGCCCTAGTCCTTCTGTATGACCTTAAATAAGTGACTTAGTCTCTTGTACCTTAGCTCAGTATCAGTATAGTAGGGATTTTGTTTATTATTATTAACACCAGTTATTGTTGTATCATAGGATTTACGAGCCTTAACCATGGGTCACTAATCCATGGATCACCTTGCTAGAACAAGTACAAATGCAGAACAAAAATGTCCCTGTCCTTTTGACATATTGTTGAACTAAATATTGGAGTGTAATGCAGCCTAATGAGAGAATACAAGGAGATGACACGAAGATTATTTTCAGCGTGACTGACAGTAGTTTTAGGATACCAGCAGTCTGACCACGCTTCATAAGCACCATCAAACGGGAGATTCCTAGAAGATTTGGGGAAAAGCATAATGAATAAGAGGTGCCGATGTTTACAGGATGGTCTTCCAAAGACTGAGGGATGACATAGGCAAAATCATTGCCTGTGTCTGTCTGCTTAAAAACTGAATAAGTAGGTGGATGAGGATTGGCTTCTGTGGTTGAGTGGAGGAAGAAGTTGACATTTCTTTAATGAAGACAAGTAGATTATGCTAATGAGATAGAGACTGGGGCGGCAGTCTAAGGCTGCAAGGAGAAATGGCATGGTTAAAGTGACAGGTTAGGAAAATGATCTGTCTATCATCATCCATTCAGGATGCAAGGAGGGCAAGATCATATTTGTCAAGGTCAGAGAAGAGAATATTGTAATAAGAAAGACATGAGATGATGAGAGTCTGGGTGGAGAAAAGTCTGCTAACTTTAGACAGCATCTGGAGCTAAGGAGCTAAGGGCATAGTGAGAAACAAGGTTTTGACCAGAAAAATAAAGGTAGTTGCCTGTGATGATCAAGAGAGGAATTACTGAGGGAGACTTACTGTAAAGAATGAGGGACCAGAATATTGGAAACTCTATTTTAGCAAATATAAACTCAATTTGATATCTGTATGTCTAAGAAATAATACCAGAAAGACAGCTCAAGTATAGGTACAGATATCAGGAGACAAATTTCTTTTAGAGAAATGAACCTGCGAGCTGCTTCACAGAGGTAGTAGTTGAATCGCTGTTTGCTGTTTACTGAGTAGTAAAGTATAGAATGAGAAAAGCCTCATGATCCTCACCAAAGGATGGCAAAGTGGGGAGAAGAAAAGTATCCTCTGGAGGACATGCAGAAGCAGCAGATTCAAAGGTAGAGAGATGGCAGTAATGTCGTGGCAGCTGAGAAAAGCTACTGAAGGTAGCTGGCTTGCCACAGCAGGTGAGATGAGAATATTCAGGGTATATTGAAATTCATCTAGTATGTAGATAGAGACTTTGTCAGGAGCAATTTCAGTGGAAGGAGCTGCGCTAGCTTGGGAAGCTTATATAATAACTGGTGGGGGGCTCCAGACTACGTTTGTACCTGGTGCGTACAGAGAGATTTGTGATGAAACGGCAGTGAGAAAAAGGAATGCTATTTAAAGAGGAAAATTAGTGCTTTAAGATAGAAGTATGGTTTAAGATGTGAATATTTTAAGATGAGAAGTGCAAGGATGTTTGTGTTATGAGAGCAACGACACAGTTGGGAGCGAGAGGTTGAGGAGAGGAGAGGACATCAGGGCTGGAGATGGGGTAAGATTGGCTCAGCGGCAAATGAAAGAAGTGAAGGGAGAGCACTGCCTAGGAGAGTTTTTTGTCTGTGGCAGAGAAGAACAGGAAAGGAGTTGTAGGAGGGGAAGAGGAAACAGAAGGCAAAGCTATTGGAAGAGGAGGTTGTAGTTAGTCAAATTTCTCATGGAAGAATGGGCTGGAATCCAGTGTAACAGCTGAAGTGGGGGCTGAGGAGGTGGGAGGGCCTGAGGACCGAGCCAAACGTGACAGAGAGGTGACTGCGTGAGCCTGCAAATTATCTGCACTGAGCTGGGGTAGCACAACTAGAGAAAGAGCAGAACCGAATCAGCGCCTTGGCGCGGAAAGCTAGCCAGGCAGCAAGGCTCCATGTGGAGGTGCTGCACGGAGGGAGAGGTGGCCAGGGGTGGCTGGTGCTGGCCCTGTGGACTGCAAGCAGCAGGAAGCCCTGGGGTGGCTGAGGGACTCCAGGGGACCGTGGTGGCTGCTGCGTGTGCTGAGAGTCCCCGTGCTGGCACCTTAGAGAGGATTTAACAGAAGGGCACAAAAACATGAGCTGAAGGCTGAGCTAGGTGACTACCATGGACTGTCATCTTTCCCTGCCTTCACACACTGAATCCACACTGGACAACTTCATGGAGGTGCCAGCACGCTTCCTTCCAGCAAAAGTGCTTTGAACGATTGCACTACGATCTCACATTGAACCCATGGAACCACTGGTGCAAATAAACAAAAATTAACCACAAATTCAGGCTATTAAAGCAATGTGGTCGCTCAAATAAATGTCAGGCAAATCAGAGCGTCCTGGGCCAGGAGTAACCCCTTACTCTGGGGTTACTGGCACATGCAAAGTGCTGCCGTTCTGGGCTCGCAGTGTGATTTGGCCTCAGCAAGTGTCCTGCTATCTTTTGTACCCATCTCTGTTTGATGCCAGGGAAGGTGTAACCCCAACAGGAACATGCTGCGGTAGCTGAATGTGCTCTGGGGGGGCTGCAGGAACAGCAGGTTTATGAATCATCTGGGTGATGCATAAAAGTGACAGCTGAATCGGAGCCCGGAGTGTCTCCCCAGTATTCCCAGCTGCTTTCCCTGGCAGCCATCCTCAGCCATCCTGCACTAGGTATGGATAGAAAAGTCAGCTTTCCTGTATTATTCTGTGTGGGGGTTCTCATTGTGGTAGATATTCTAGATACTTCTAGATATTTAATCACAGAGGACTTCCAGAGAGTGAAATTTTCCCTGCTGTACAGGGGGGAAATGAGATGTGAAGAGCCAGTGATTGGCCATGAGTCATCATGAGTCACAGATGAATCAAGAGATAAGTATTCAAGCGACCATTAGCAGATCCCCAACTTGAAGGTAGGGATCTGAAAAATCTGATCTCCCAAAATCTGAATTAGTAGCCTAACTACTTTAGTTTCCTCCCTCCCATAATTACAGTCAGTACTTATAGTAGTTATTTTTTTAGCAATGACATAAACTTTGACTTTGAAAGTTTTGCTTTTCCCACTTTGCCAGAATGGGACACAGAGGACATTTGCTCAACAATGGAAACATATCCGCCGGGCCAAAAGTTCGCACTGGAAAGAAATTTCACATTGTTAGTCCCTGACTATGTGAGCTGGTATTTTGTTTTAAATTTCGTCCTTTTTCTATGCATGAGTCCCCAGTATTTCCCAGTTTTTCTTCTATGTTATTCCATAACATTTAAAGAAGTGAAAGGGAGATATGTTTTACTGATCAGAGACGCAAAAGTAACCAGCTAACAAGAACAGGAGAAACAGAAAAAAATTCAAATAGCTTAATGGCCTTAAATTGGAGAGCTGGATAATTTCCATCTCAGAGTACTCAGAGATGTGGTATGTGACATTGCAAGTCCAGTAAAAAAGATTTTCAATAAATCTATCTAATTAGGGTGCTGCATTAGGAATGAAAAGTAGCAAATCTATATTTAAAGGGGAAAAAGTTGTCTTGCTGCAGAGAACCTTTTAGTTTGATCATAATAATGCTGAACAGAGTTTTAAAAAGTTTTAAAGGAAAGAATAATTAAATGCACGGGGAAAAATGAGATATACATGCAATATGTGTTTTTCTACGGGGAGTGTGCCAAATTACCTAGATATATTTTGCTAGGAAGGTAATTGGTTTCCTATGCAAGGGAAGTGCAGTGGACCTAAATTATTGGGATTTTGGTTAAGGATTTTAAGTTCTACCCCTGAGGAAATTAGAATGTTAAGGCAATTAGTATGCAATTTACTGTGTGTTTGAGCAACTGGCCAAAGGAAGGCGACAAATGTTGAAAGAGAAGGTATCAAGATGAAGGAGGGTCAACAACAGAGTTCACAAAGTACGGGACCAGACGTTTTAATGGGGCTGATACTGGGGCATGGTCTGTAAGAAGAGGTGATAGCTCTTATTTTGGCTGTGTGTGAACAGAAGGATTGAACTAATGACATTTCCTGCTGCCACAAAGTACAGCATGACCAAAAGAAAGGAGGACTGGAATGTGACATCAGAAGAACTGAGGACTAAAGAATAGAAAAGGGGTAAAATGTAATGCAATATAGCAGAGCTTGCAGTTAGGGACTAACAAACTGAAATTTATTTGCAATGTGGAACTTTAGTGCTGTTGGATATGCCTGTATTGTTGAACAGATACCCTCTGTGTTGCATCCTGCGGTTCTGCTCCCTGGGCACCCAGACCATGGGAAGTTTTGAGTTCAAATAGCTTCCTTCCTGCCCAGGTATGGCAGCACATTTCTCTTCAAGGTGGGAATAGTGTATTCCTGTGTGTCACCCCAATGTGCAGCTGAGATCTGATCACAGAATACACCTCACTGCGTGTCCAATAGGGTGCCCCTGTCCTGAAATGTAGATACTGAGTGAAAGGGCCACCATGGTGATCTGGCCATGAAAGGGCCAAGTGTGACTGAAGAACAGAACTGGCCAGATATTTCAAGTAGGGAGACGGAAATCCTAAAGTTGTGGCACAAGGTGTTAATGAAAATGCCTCCATTTATAATCTCTGCTATGCTGAGAAAGATGAATTCAAGCCAAAGCAGAAAGAGAGTGAGGTTACTAGCATGAGAATGAGAATAAAAATCTATTTTATAAATATGACTATTATCCAGAAAAAAATCAGGGCAAGCACAGGAGATGGAGAAGGTGTGTTTAAACTAAAAACACCACAAGCATGAAGAATACTCTGTGAGGACCATGGATAAATGTAGTCTGGAAGCTGGGCTGAAATGAGATTCTGGAAGGAGAAATCAAGGCACAGTACCTCTAAGATGAAAATGGTCTTATTTAGGAGAAGAGATTATATGATATAGTTGCCCAAAAAAAAAAAAAAAAGGCAAGAACATTTTCCTGCAACAAAATGAATATAGAGAGTTCTGTAAGTGCTGTGTCCCCACGAGGGTACTGTTGCAGCTATTTTTACTATTAATTCCTCCTTATCCCCAAATAAGAACATATTAAGCTCTGTCCCAGTCAGGATCTGATGGAAGGAGTGTTCACCACTAGAACATGGTCCGGTAGGAGAGAGGGAACCTGATACAAATCCAGCTCCTCCATCCCATCTGCTTTGCCTCGTTCATGTAGATCTGAACGGCACCTCGTTTCTCTGCAGGGACACCCCACATGTCCATGAAGGGCTGGGGATCAGGACTGTATGCACTTGATGCATATCTATCCTATCTGTACACATAATGCAGTTAACAGAGTCTTTGTTTCCTGGCTTCCTGCTCTTTTAATTTCTTAGTGCCTTAGCTGAACAGTAGTCCCGTTAAATTCTCCACCATCTGAATTCATAAGCCACGAAAATGAACAGTCTTTCACTTCTTTATTAAATAGTTTATATAAAATAAAATAGAAGCTATGGTATTTTCTTACTATATTTAAACATGCAGGATTGCTGGCAGCAACAGAATTATGCTCTTATTTGCACATATTTAAATTACCATGAGATGTGTATTTCAGTTCACAAAATGTTCAGCCATTTGGCTGGTGATGCTGCGTTGGTTTCATTATAGTAGAGAGGATTTTGTTGCAGGATACATGTGTTTATGAGATCTAAAAAAGATGACTTCTGGTTTTGTCCACTTGTGGAGCACGGCAACCGACCAAAATTCTCACAACAGTCTTGGGGAAAGGTCTTACAGGGGACACAAAGGCTCCACAGCAATAAAGCTAGGAGACCATCATCTGGAAAAGCCTATCAGGATGCAGTTCAGAAAAGGTGGAAGTCTGGCTCCATCTGTTAGTATTGGGAGAAGACAAGCTGGGATGCTGTGTGTGTCTGGAGTAATGGTGCGGGAGAGGGGAGTCCTTGCTTGAAATACTGAGTACCAAAGCTGGCCTCTGTGTTACCAAAAGAAACTATTTCCTAGCTTTGCAGCTGAGCAGCTGAAGAATGAGGATTGTATCTAAAGCTGATCAGATATGGAACTTTTGGTTTTTGTCTTTGCTGAGGAATGAAAATGATCTTAAGAAGAGCATCCCCAGTTCTGTACCTGGAGACTTGGAGAGGGTGGTGGCAAAGCCTGAAGGAGGGAGACCAGCGCTTGTTGGTGTTGCCTCTGCAGGTGTGTTGCATCCAGCTGTGCAAGCAGCTGGATGAGAGGTCCTCTGCCAGTGAGCTGAGCTGTGTGAATGGGGGACAGCTCCTTTTTAGAAGCCTTGCATTCATGACAGAGGGTTACTGTATTTAGCCAGTGTGTACTGAGAAGCGTTTGGAAAAAAGGAGGGAGAAACATGGTTCTTCTTCATGGTTCATATTTGTGGACTGTATGTCCTTTTTTTTTGTGAAAAAAAATCTTTGGTATCCAAGAGGAAAGAGAAATCCTTCATACCTGGGCACCTTGAGGACCCTCCAGCTCTCAAATGTAGCTCATTGATTCTGGTGGGATTTGAGGAGGTAGTCAGAAGCTCCCACGGGTGGCATGGATTCTGCAGGGATGGAGGCATGGAGGCATTACAGCACTGCATAGCATTAAGTGCTCCATAAGGTCAGTGTTTTCCAGTGAAGGAACTGGCCACAGAATGGGTGTTTGCAGTGTCTCAGCCTCAGGACTTGGAAACATCTGTTTGAGGAGGGCAATTTTTTTCAAATCTGGGAGAGATGTTTTTATCTCAGAGGTTTCATGGAGAAAAAGTGGAGCCACTTTTTTAAATGTCTTGAAGTGAAAGAGGGAGAGACTACTTGCATGTCAGAGTGGAGGAGAGATGAGCATCCACACAAGGTTTGGCTTCATGCTGAGGGGCAGGGATGGCTTCTTTCTTCCTCCTCAAACTTTCTCTCTTGTCTCCCAGCCAGAATTGTCCTTACTGCTCTCCCTCTCACAGTCTGTGCTCCACCAAAACCCAGTGGCACATCTTTCCTGCTCTCGTTCATCATTTGCTGTGACACAGCAGCTAATTGCCATTGACTTCAAATGAAGAAGCAACAACAGGGAGGGAGAAACCCATTAGTAGCAAAGTCTTATTTTCTTGTGCGTATCTGCAGGAACAGAAATACACAGAGAGAGATGAGAAGGAAGCATGTAAATAACCTTAGATAAGCAGAATTTATCTTAGCAGGGAGTTGCCCATGGTACTGAGATATTGGCAAGTCTTTGGGCCCAAGCTCAGCTTCCCTGAATGTCAGTCATGCTTTGAACCAAGGGGTTGTGATGTCCCAGCTGCACTGCAGAGTGGCATTGGGCAGACTTACTATGCTTAAATTGGATTATAGTTTTTGGCACTTACAGCATTAAGATGATTTGAAGGATATGTCTTCTATAAGGTTTCTCATTCCTTTGAATTTTGCTCATTTCATTTGAGAAGTTTCTGGATTTGCATTTTGAGTGTATAAGAAGGCCTGACTGCTGTGGTGAGATGGTTCATTATGTCTGTTACACTGAAAACCTGGTTGTCATCTTTGGCACCTGATTTCAGCACTCGTGTCCCTTCATTATGGGCTGAGACTGTTCGTGTGGCTCCTGAGAATGTTTCTCATCTTTAGGGTCCACATTTTCTAATTAGATCCAGCTGTCTAGCTCTCAGAGGGTGTAAACTGGCCAATTTATATCCATTCTGGTGGATGGTTCTAACTCTTAAGGGTCAGGTATGAACACTTCTCCGTTCATTTCAGCATTCTGTTTCCAATTTCACTTTCTTGACTTTGAATTAGTGAAAAAACATGGTTTTGGTTTATATTAAAACTGCAGTTTAAGTTGTTTACTCCCCTGAGAGCAGGAGCATACCACCCTGCATTACATCAGAAGAGTTCTGGTCAACTTGAAGTTTTGGTAGTGAACTGGGGGAAGTTCATGGAGCCTGTTGTGTATGTCCTTGACCCTGTTGATGGACAGTATCATAAACAACGCTATCAGGGTCCACACAGTACTGCCTATGCGGTGCAATTTCACAGCTGTTGCCTTTATCACAGAAACTACCCCTTAAGGCAGGTCAGTGCTCCTGAGTTGAAGCTTTCATGTGAGAAAGTTTTGCTATCCATCATTGTTATGACAATGACCTTCAAGGTAGACATCACAGTTTAGACATCTGCTGTAGACATATTTGAACCAGAGTGTAGAGGGAACATGTAAGAAATTGGATGTGGATGGAATAAATAGGTTAAGAGTCCTCTCTGCAGTCATTAGTTGTCTATCACCATCAGGCTGTTTCCTTTCAAAGGCTAGTACTAATTATTTTACCTTTGTTTCTAAGGGCCTGGGACCTGCAAAGTGACTCCTCTAACATTTCAGTATATTGATATAAAGAATATGGAGATAATTTTCACATGAAACAAAAGACCTAGATGATACCTATCACAGATGCCAACCTCATTTCAAAGGATTTGGGAAGGCCATGATGTTTGTTTGATGCTCTTCTGTTCATACATTGTCTTTGTAGCTTTTTCATCTACTAATTGATGCATAGCTGTCTACACTGGTCTTTCAGCCATGTTCTAGTTTTATGATAGTTACTGTATTTTGTTTACTCATGCTTAACACAATTTCCATTAAAGGTTTAGAAAGGTAAAACATGGGTACATTTGTAGCTTTCACAGCTTTAGAGGTAACGTTATTGAAGTGAGCCAAGGGAAAACAGAGATGTGGTGTCTCACTGAAGACTCAGGCAGCCTGAAAGAAAAATGTATTGGCAAGGTCATCACTGAAATCTGCCGTTCATCTCACTGGAGCATCACAGTTAAAGCCAGACGTGACAATTCAGATTCAGTGATGAAGGGGGGTCACTGTGGGAATGAAACCACTGGGACTGAAGGCTTGGAGCTGTGGAGAAAAGAAAATGGAACAAAAAATTAGATGAGACTAACAAAGACAGAAGGGGAATAAAAGAGGAGGAAGAACATCATCAGTGAGCAAGGGCTGGAAGGGATGCAGATTTTTTCTTGAGATATGAAGGCAAAGATTTGGTCTTGAGTAAGTAATGAGATTATAGTGGGTACCTAAAGACTATGTTTCCTCTTTGGTTCTTAGCAAATTGTTGCACTGACAGCATGTTCATGGAACATGAGGGGAAGACCTCAGCTGTAGCCTTGCCTGTGAACCACATTTGTCCTGAGATTTTCTGTCAATTATGTTTTTGGGTGCTGCAAACATCCTTACTTTAGTATGGGCAGGGGAACAGTAGATATTTTTGCAAAGCTGTGAGCAACCTTGGGAATCTTTAAAGGGTCATTTGACCTGCTATTTATGTTCATGTGGAGCCTCCTTCAGAGCGAGTCTTCCAGCAGAGCATTTCTGATCAAGATTTCCTCCAGAAACCGAAGCAAGAACCAGAGTCCTTTGGAAAGCCCTTCATATAAATATCTTGTTTAGTTAGTCTAATAAAAGTATTACTAACAGCCCTGCTTTGAGGATTTATTGGGGGATTTCACTAAGACAGTGTTAGCAGTGGAATTATAGTCATTCTCTGGTAAGACCTTGTCAATGCGAGAGAAAATAACGTTGATCCAATCAGAGATATTTTACAGGATCAATGTAATATTCTTCTGCATAATCACAACTGAAGGATTATGGACCTGTACTGGGAGTGACAGAGGATCACTTGACAGATCACAGCCTCATCTGTTCTCATTGTTTTAACTGTTAAAGGATAGGCATTTCTTTGAAGTTTGCATATATCTTAAATAAACCAGAGCTTCTTCAGGCAACAGGCATTATTTACAGTCTATTGCTTTTAAACAATATTTTGAGCTACATGCATTTTTCAAAACGGAACTACAGTCTCATACTGAAGCGTCTTGGTATGACCTTGAGACAAGTCCCCCTGAAATCCAGGAAGAATATGTACAAGAAAAGGGAGAGGAAGCCCTGAGGGGGGCAGGGAGGAGGAGAAAATAAATCAATACACAGCATGAGCCATATAGCCCAAACATCATAAGGGACCCTGAAAATGTTTGCGTAATTGAGCTTTTGGATAAACCAACAATTCCTCCAAGGAGATATGAGTGTTGCAGATCATTGTCAATTCAGGAGGCTCAAGAGTGTGCTATAGTCTGTTGGGAAAAATGTATAATAAAACAAGACTTTCTATTGGTTACATTAGTATCTTTGCATTTGTCAAGATTCCGGTAATGCCCCTGCTGCCTTAATGGCAGTTTTGTTGCACGTTGTGGAGATCAGGCCCTAATTCTTTTACTTTGCTGTGCTTATCCAGATACTCCCTCCTATTTCAGTGAGACTCGTTCTACTGAGGAAGAGGAGCAGTATGCTAGATAGATAGCTTTACCACGTCTGACTGACTGTGTCCTTTGGATTTGCACATATATCTCAGTGAACAATAAAAAGGGAAAATTGTGGCCAAGCCACGGAGCAATGGCTCAGCCCAGCTGATAATATCAAAGGCTGTTCAAACTCCAATCTTGTGGTTTCAGATGGCTCCAACTCCAAGGCTGCAGAAGTTATCCGGAGAAGAAAAAACAGCTGTTACATTTAAAATTAGGTGGCACGCAGCTCTGGTGAAAATACAGCAGGGTTCCCTTGGAGCTGATTGGAGCTGGGGAAGATGAGACTTTATGATCTTAAAGGGCTTTTCCAACCATAGCGATTCTGATTCTAAGATAACTAGCCAGGTCCCTCCTGCCATCAGAGGTAGGATATAGCTTTCATCAAGCACACAGCTTTGCAGACCGTGGCTCGCGCTGGGCATCTCTATGGAGAAGTGAGAGGATGCAAGAGTCTGTGGGCATTAAACTCCTTCAGAAGAGCTCAGGTCAGAGGGCAAGTGTCCCCCAGCCCATGCTTACCATGGTCTTGCACCAAGAAGAAAGGGAAGAGGTTGCTGGGACAGCATTGCCTGCATTCTCAGCACTACGAGCGGGTGACAGCCTCTGGGCAGCAATTACCCCAGCAAAGTCTCCCCTATGTCCTAGAAGCCTTGAGTTTGTCAGTGTAGATCTCCAGCCATCATTATAGACCTTTTTATTTCAGCAAGAGCTGTGGGAACTTGCTGGACCCAGTTTGGGCTGCTTGGTGCCTCCTGCATGTGCAGTGACCCCCATAATGCTGCATCAGAGGTGGCCTTGCTGCTTGCGTGAGAGGCAACTCTGTGTTGGTGGGAGCAGTTTCAGGCAAGACAGGACAGACAGGCTTCCAAAATCCTTAATTCAGAGTAATCACGGTGCCTTTTCTTTTTCTTTTTCTTTTTTTTTTTTTGCTACCTGGAATAATCAGTGATCAGATTGCTTCTTCAAAATGCAGCATTGAGAAGTAATCTGTTAGAGTAATCATTTACTGTATCAGCTCTAGCCACTAAAGCCCTTGGATGTATTTATATCCTCGTAATTCATCGCTGCCTGTCAGTTGTTCTGTTGGTGAGCCTGTAGAAAATCCATATTAAAGGAACATTGAGGGTCTGACTTAGACCCAGAAAAGCATGGAAAATCAGAATAAATCCATGTTGATAGTCTGATCTTTGTTGCATAGTTCAGGGTGGACTGTTATCCTGATTTTCTCTCTTAACTCTCAATCTCCTGGCTCTGGTGAGCATCCTTGGATGGTTGATGTTTCTGGACTGTGCATATTTCCATCTTAGTGGATACACAGGCATACAATGTATATGCCAGTATAATTTGCATTTTAAAGTAGCCTTAAATAAGCTCGCATGTCGGCAGCTGGGCATTCAGAGGATTATGTCCCTGGGAGATAGCCCAGGGCAAAGTGCTAAAGATCACATATAGTTTTTACTCTTTTCTTTCTCAAGCAAAAATGCTTTTAAGTCAGGAGAAAAAAAGTCAGCCTTACTGAAGTTGGAAGCAAATATTCCTTTGACTTCAATGGGACAAGGATTTTGCCAAGCATTAGTTTTGCTTTTGAAAGGACTCAGTGAAAAAGAGGAGGAAGGCCTTCTGGACTCAGCCTCCCAAGGGCTTCCGAATCACTCCTTCTTGCACAGGTTCATGGCCCTGTGAAATATTTCCCTGAGTTGAGCAGAAGGCTCGCCTAGAGAAAATGACCTATGTACAAGGCAAGTGACATGTAACGTTTCCTGTTAACTTTATATTTGTTTGTATAAAAAAAGCATGTCAACAGTTCACTCTTGTCCAGTTCCACTTGCCTATTTGGCTGGGATATGCATTCTTTTCCTGAAGAGGAAGGAAATGCTCTTCATTTTTATTCTTCACTATGCTCCTGACAAGTGACTTGATTTTGTAGCTCAACTGATAAATTTTCAGGTCTGCCTTTTGAGGTTGTTATTCTCAACCACTTCCCCCAAAAGTCCAAGGAAAAATAGTTGGAGGCTTTATATCAATTTCTATAGCCACCATTACAAATGAAAATGTTGTCTTTCCTTAAACTGTCTCATATGCCTCTAATATCTCTATTTCTGTAGAACGTTTTTCTCCTGTGAAAGCTGCAAATGATCATGTTCACTTGCAGACAGTGTCACAAATAAATAACACAGATCTTCCTTGATGCACTCCGTGTCGACCAAATCATTTCTGTCATCTTATGCTTGTTACTTTTTCTTCCCAGAAGGATTTGTAATCATTACGAGTCGCCTTGTATTTTAACTTGTACCTAAGCAAGCGAAGGCAAGTGCAAGGCTTTGGTAACAGCACAGTTCCCTGCAGCGGGCCCTACCCCTGTCACTGCACAGGTAGGGTTGGGCCTTCCTGTCGACAGCTTTTTGGGAGAATTGATTCTCCACGCCGCGACGTTGGCTGGGGAAGCATACCATGATGGTCATGTCACGGAGATTTTTATGCTATCCCATCACAGCTATGTCTCTGCAAGACACCCATGTCTCTGCAAGAAAATGCACATCAGAGCTTATCTGGAAGAGAGGTATCGTTATGATTCTCATGTATGTGTTATTAATTACCCCACTGAGACACCGATAGTGTTGTTCGTGCTATGATCTCTACAGCTTCCCTTCCCTCCTTCTTAAAGCCCCACTGGAATGTTATGATTTACTTTAAGCTGCTGCTGATGCCCAGGTTTGAGAACTCCCATTCCAGGCAGCTGAAGTTGGCCGCGTCCGCGCGCGCGGCCCTGCCGTTCTGTGGGCTTGTTCGGCAAAATGGCCGATGCGGGAACGCGGAGTGTAAATCAGGGAGAAGAGCGCTTAATTGAAGCTTTATCAACTGCCTGCAGAGGCTGACCTCCGAGCAGGAGGATGAGCCGCCGTTTGCAGGGGAGGGAGCCAGCAGCTTTCACTGATGACTAAGCCCGTGTGCTCGGGAAGGATTTACTTACAAAAGTCGCCTGCTTTACCCATGGGTGGCAGAGCACTGCATAGCTAGGGGTGGCTGGAATCACTCCCTTTAACTCATTTAAATCACACTTTGACAGCTCTATAGTTGCGTATGCAGGATTTAAATTAAAGCCAGGCCACTGGGTGCATGGTTCGGCGCTGGGCTGGCGGAACGGTGGGGATGTCAGCGCGTAGGGCGACGCTGCGGCGCATCCCGGCCCACGTGACGTTTGTTCTCTGGGGCTCGGCGTGGAAACAGCAGATCGGGATCGTTTCTGTTTTGCGCCATCACCTCTCTGTCCTGTAGGTCTGTAACTGCATAGATGGAGACAGACAAATAAAAAATATTTCTAGGTATTTGCCTTTTTATAGCACTGAGCTATGCAAGTGTACTAAAGCAAATGAAGTCCCGAAGATTGAAGGCAAAAGGGGAAGTTCCAAATACCTACTGGAACTTACTGACAACATTTTACCTCATGCCTGCAAAAAAGCTGTGGTGCCAGATAAGAAAAAGAAGAGTATATTGTTTAAAACCACAAACACTTAGCTATGAAGGAAAATGAATATTGTGAGTGTGCATGTTCTCGGGTATGGTTAGAAGAAAGGTCAACACACTGAAACACAGAAAAAATGGAAACAAGGAACTGTAAAAAATAACTAGAAGGCAAGCTCAAGATGGGAAAACTAGAGCTAATATGGGAAAGGTTTTCTAAGTCTATTAAGAAAAAGAAATTTGAAGTATATTATTACTGCATACTCTATAATAGGAAAGTATATTAATGATAGAAATACTAACAATAGTATTTGTCATTTGCCAAATGGAATGATAGAAAAATTAATAGCATGGAAATCAAAGATAAGCTTAATAATTATTTTAATTCTGGATTTGGAAAAAAAAGCTAGATCAGTTATTCTTACCATATGCTGACAACAAAGCAGAGTTAATAAAGTCAGTTATTTTAATTTAGTGAATCTGAATAATTTGTTACCAAGTGTTTTCAAAGAGCTGGCTAAGGAAATTTCCAGAGCTGATTCATATTAATGGTGATTTTCAAATGTTCTTAGGATTCTGAGGAAATACAAAAGAACTGAGAGAAAACTGATATTATTCAAACGCTTCAAAAGTATAAATATATCAACCCTAGAAAAATAATAACTACTGATATATGATTTGATTAATAAAGAATTAAAAGCAGGTATGCTAACTAATGCTAATCAACATGGATTTATAACAATAGACCTTGTTGAACTAATTTTTGTTGATAAAGGTCCTATTGTCAATCAAATATTCTCTGTCTTCTCTTAGGTACTTGATACCACATGCCATTTTGATTAATAAGCTTCAGAAATCAACATGACATGCATTAAATGGATTAATGGATTGGTTTCTAGCAGGCATTTATACAGGGTTTATTGTATGTGAGAGGTTAGGGTTAGACAAGCTGAATTCAAACCATATATAGGGCTAACCATTTCAGGGAGGAAAGCATTAACCCATGGAAAAACTTGTTCTCTGCCGGGGTGAATTCTCTACTGAAAGCTCTTTGAAAAAATAGATTGTATCTTTCCAGAATAGACAAATTCAGACACTTCTTTGGTGTTTGCTGCACATCTGAGTGAATAACCATAGATCTCCTTCTGAGTTTCTAGTTTATGATTTAACATTATGCAGAAGTTGTAGGTGAGTGCCTGATGCCAGGAGTTTAGACTTAGTGTCCAACGGTTCTTCTGACTTGTCCAAACATAGATCAAAACTTGTATTTTAGGTGCGTCAAGATGTAAAGCCATTAACACGTCTACTTTAAAGCACATATTTTTCCGCAGTTTTGATAACTGGTGGCACAACAGTGCAATAATTTGGGTGCACTCTTAACAGTGGGTCATATTCTGCTGCTATACTGGTATCAAACCAAGAGTGTTTTATTAACTTTAGCAGCATCATGCTGATTTTACTGCAGAGGAGCTCATGCCGAGTTTACCCTGGCAAGCCAGCACTCTCATTTCTCCCACAAGAGGAGACGTGGTGGGAGATGACAGAAGCAAGGAAGAATTTGTAAGAAAGACAGTGAGGAACAACAGGCATTTGAATACATAGTAGAAAACCAGCAAATAGCATGACAAAAACTAGAAGCAATGGAAATGTGAAAACTTCATTTTAAACCATATTTTTGTGTACGTATTTTTCAAAGGTTTGGGTTTTTTTTTTTTTCCTATGCAAAAGAAGAGATATATTAGGAAAAAAAAAAGTCAGAAGGGAGAAAGAGCATGTAAATAAAGAATGGGGAGATAAAAAAAGAGAAGAAAAACATGTTTGTAGGCTTTGTGACCTTCTGTTACACTTACTGAATTATTTATTCCGATATTTGCTGGTATCTTCCTGCCGGCCATTTAGTGTCACGATATAAATAAGAGCAGAACACCATTGCTGCTGCTACTGGAGGGATTTTGATGTTGAGCTGCAGTGATGCACCTCCCCCCAGCACCCTGCCATTAGGCGATTATGAATTATATGCCGAGTGCCTCTAATAACTAAAGGAAAAGGGCTGCTCAGCACATTTGGAATGTAAATCCCATTTTTTCTCTTTTGTAGGTCATGAAATGCAGCCCTCTTCTAAACCCCTGTGCTCAGATCACGAGCTCCCGCTGTACACAAATTCCTCAGCCCATCCTCTGCAAGGGTGACATTTCACCCAGCGTTGAACCCCTCAGCATCCTGCAGGCTGGAGATAAGATTGCGGTTGTTATTTTTAACACCGGCGTGCTACATCACGTCCCTTAAAAATTCTTATGTAGACGTTATACCATGTGGGAAAGCAGACTATTGATAAGACGGGGATCAATACAGTATTTCAATTAAAAAGCAAGAACTTTGTTTATGCTTTTCACTAGCATACAGACAGTCACAGAATGTGATTTCCGGGGAATCAGCATTTACTAGCCAAAACTTCAAAAATCCTTACACTTCTCAAGCGACCTGTAAAATTGTTTGCAGAGGAAGGTCTGTCAGGCCCCATCTCTGCCTACTGAGGTGTTGCATCTTCTCCCTTTAGTCCTTCTTGGCAGAGACAGGTCCCAGGCTGCGACAGGAGGAGCTGTCAGCCTCTGGAGATGGTAGTGTTGGGGCTGTGCTTTGTGAGGAGTGACAGGAGAGAAGAATCAACTTCATTTTCAAACACGGATTATCTCAATTCTTTGCTTTATGATTGGGGGCATTCAGTTATAATGCAAATGGGCATTGTATGTATTGTATGTATTGCATGTATCTTGCAGCTGGGTATTTGTTGACTTTATGGTGCATGCAGTTCAGACTTCACACTTCATTTTGGAAGAGAGAGCAGGAAGGGAAGTAGTGCAAAAAAGGCAACATAAGTTAAAATGACTTAGGTTTTTTGCTGGAGATGTGCTTTTGGGAGAGGCAAGATTTTCCCCTGTGAAGAACTACACTTTTCTACACCACCTAAATCTCCCTTAAACCCTTAAAATACAGTTCTGAGGCTTACATGGTGCTGAGGTCTTCATGCTGGCCAGTTTCACCTTATCATGTTTACTCAAAATATTTGCAAGCCAGCAGAGAGTCACACTGCTGACATCCCAGGATAAGCTCAAAGATATTTCCTTGCTTTCAAATTAAGTTTTCTCTGCCAGTCACCCTGCTACCTCCCTTATCACCACTGGAGAAATGGCTGTCCTAAGGGACTCAAAATGGGCTATGGAGTCCCTCACCCGTAGGTTTTAATTTGACCTTGCTCACATTGCTAGTGACCAAATGTTATTACCGTAAGTGGCTTATGTGAAATGTATTGGTCTCAGACAATTATTAGCAGACAGTTGTCTGCATCACCAAACCACCATCCCAAATGGTGCTTTTTTGGGAAGTCTCAAGCAGCGCCAGGGTCAGTGCCGGTGGACTGAAACCTCAGCAAAAGTGCAGAGAACGGGCTTGAAGCTTGTGCTTATGTACGTTCAAAGGAAAGAAAATAACACAAGCTGTAAAATAGCTGCAAAAGCTATTTCAGCCCTGCATACATTAGAGCAGTCTCTGGGGCTGCTCTAAGTTGCACATGGGATGGCTGTGCTCCTCAGGGAGCCTCCAACCTCAGAAGACACCGAAGTGACCCGACGCCTTTCCAGCAGCCCCTGTCTCTACCTTTGCTGGTGTGGGGTGCAGATCAGGAGCCTTGACTGTGCACGGCACATCAGCCTTGACCTGTAGTCAAGCCTGTACGCTCAGCATCGGTCCCTGCAGGCTACCACACTGCAGGCAAATAGAGCTGTTCTCCAGCAGCCCTTTCCAAGCCATAGAGCACCGTCACTCATGGTATTACTATAAAGAGGAACTTGGCCTGGTCGGGGAACAGGTGGGGAGAGAAGTAGGGCCAGAGCCATGGCCCGTGGGGAGGGAGGGTAGCCGGGTTCTTGTGCTTGAAGCTACAGGCAGCAGATTTACAGTCTAGGAAAGACTTGCAAAAATTGATCCGGAAAGCCAAAATATCACCTTTTTTTTTTTTTTTTTTTTTTTTTTTTGAGAACCAAAGCACTGAAAGTAGAAATTCAGTTTGGATCAGCTGGAAGCTTCTGTCTTGGTAACCAAGATATTTCATTTTGATTTTGCTGTATTTATTCATTTATCCTGCTAAGAACATATTGTGCAGTGCCTGCTGCTAAATCCCCTGAGCGCTCCCTCCTCCAGCACTCCCTCCTCCCCAAGCCCAGGCAGTTGCACAGTGCCCGACACGTCTCTGTGCACGGCTATA
>NW_010577103.1:42451-53120 GCF_000705375.1 Tinamus guttatus | reverse complement strand
TATACTTAGTACAAATTTTCTCTTTGGGTTATGCTGTCAGTAAAGTATCTGTAGAGCTGGGTAACAGGTCCTTAAGACCTCTGTAATACTGGGCAAAACTTTAGAGACTATACTGAAAGAGGTGGACTAGAGATTATCTATTCAGGTGTCAGGGAGAATTTACATCTACCACATTTTTTCTGCACTATGAATTTCTTTTTGACAAGTTCTGCCAGATGAAAATAAGCCAAAGTAAAATGTTGACTGTCAGGAGATTATAAAGAAAGTGTAATGCCAATAATTTATATTAAGGAAAGTCACAGAAGCAAAGGTAGCCTTCCTCATTGGTATCATCAAAGAAGCCCTCTTATGCCAAAACACTTGTAGAAGCTTGTTATCCTTTTCACATTTGTGAACTCTTGGCCTGATAGAACAAGATGGTCACAAATATTTAAAATACCATCTTGAGGAAAGCATCGTTTGTTTAACCTGCTCTCTTATAGCCCAGCACATCTAATTTGCATATTAATTTAATGCTACATGGTTATAACTTCCATACTCTGTTCCCAGTGACTATACACACTTCAGAAATCTTGCTTACACAGAACAGTCTTGCAAATATTTTATTTAAATATCTAGTCTAAACACATTACAATCCAACAGGCTAACACATCATCAGCCAGTATTGCCTTATTACACAGCTAACACGAAGAGATGTTTTCTTCTTCCTTAAAGGTGCAACTTTTTCTGTTGCACCACTTAGCTACCCCCATGACTGCCTATACCTCGCAGAGGCTCTTTTCCATTCTACCTGCAGCATTACCTATAACAGACACCCTCCTATGCTCAATGGTGAGAGTAGTGTGCTCAGACCTGCGGGTCATGCAGCGCTGCAGAGCCTGCGGTGCTCCTCCTCAGTACCCAAAGGCTTCATGCAGACACTGTCGCTCACATGTCTTGGCTCCAAGTGGTTGCATGCATTTGTGTTTCTAGGCAGAGAAGGACTGAAACATCTAGTTTGGCTTTGCACGCTGACATCTTAATAAAATTCCTTTTGTTTTTTATTTTTCCCTCCTCTAAATGAATTCAGATTGCTCTTATCCTGTTAGCCTGAAGCAGTACAGAGGCCCATTTACACCAGAATGCAGCCCTTGGAGCCAGGACTGACCTTAGCTACCCTCCCCAAGGCTTGCTAAGTATTTTTGGAGAGCCTTTTCAGTGAGGGTGAAAGGTTTCTGGAGAGCTGTGAAAGAAGGTGAGAACAAAATGCCAAGGAGATAAGCGTAAAGTTTCTTCTGCTGAACTTACTTTTCTTAGAGGTTTTGATGGACTGAAACAAGGGAGAGACAAACACACCTCTACTCTGAGGTTTGTCGCATCTTCTGAGTTTTTGGGCACTTCTATCTTGCTTTTGCTTAACTTAATTTATTTTAGTTGCTGTTTACTAGCAAGGGAAAAAGATACATAAGGCCCTAGATGTTAATTGCTTCTGTCAAGTGAACCTTGTAAATAATCCTGAGAAAATTTATGGCTGGATTTGTTTGCCTTTATTAGTTTGAGGGTTTTCTTCAGGGAGAAATAAAACCCCACAACACATTCCCCTACAGTTTGGCTGCCAAAGGGCTCAATCCTGACCCTTTGAGCTTGCCACTGCACCAAGCTGCAGTAAGGAGCCTGGGCTGAGCCTCACCATAGCAGGATCATGGCCACCTCCACCTCCCATGGCAGGGAGCTGAAAGGACATCACCCAGCACTGCTCCTCAGCACCTTTCCAGAGCAGTATCCCAAATATTAAACCCACTCCTACAAAGTGCTGCTTGGCAGGGGGCTGCCTTGAGTGAGCCATGTGATGAGGTTGAATTGATTTGCTAGTAGATGTTCGCTGTAAGAACAATCTTACCTGTGTGGGATGATGAGCAGGAGTGTACTCAGCTGCAGCTGAAGTATGAGTTTTGCATGGCTCTAGCAATCTCAGTGGCCAGTCAGGAAGGCCCAGGAAGCAGCTGGGAATCCTGGTTAAACATAACCCAGGAGTCTCCAGCAAAGTCACCCCCAAGCTAGCAGGGCAGAATAAGGCAGGCCTTGAACAGTGAGGGATCTTGTATAGCTTTCAGTAACACTGTACTCCAGGTTTTTCTACTCTGTAGTAGTACTTCACCACGTCCACACCCACCGTGTACATCTGGGCTGTGGGCAGCTGAGTCCAATCAGATTGATACAGCCAGTAAATAAGTCACTGATGGCCAGCTGTGGTGAGGATATGGAGTTGGGTTTGTTAAGGTTGGGAAGCAAGGCTTTGAGTAGGATTTGTCAAAAGAGAGAACAATTTAGGGAATTAAACTTTGGGGACTATCTAATCCTCTTCTAATTTTGAGGAGACTAGTCAAGCAGTAAGCCTATATCTTGGTTTACAGACTGATCTCTACCCTTATCAAAACATTCTATCTAACACAATGCTTGTTGCTGCCAATTGGAAACTGCCAGCGTGACTAGCACCTGCAGCAGCTCCTCCTCCCTCTTTAGTATATGTCTCTGCTCTTTTTGAAGGGGAAAAAAAAAACCCTGCTTTTCATGTAAAGCTCAAAAATTGACTATTTATATCAAGAGATTTTTTCTACATTAGCAAAATGACTCAAATCAAGCCAAAACACATATGATCTCACATCTCATGCCATCCAAGCAAAGCCTCCAAAGCAGAGAAAATCAACTAAGAGCAAAGCCGTGTGTCTTAGTGTCTCTGTGAGACTTTTGCATGTTGAGAAGATGCATGAGGTTTTCATTTCCACCACCAAAAAGCCAAATGTATCCTAATGTCGCCAAGCTTGCATTCAACAAAGAAGCCTTTGATCTATCAAAGGACCATGATCTGACTGTGGTACCTCTATGTTATGAAGTTATTCTGTCTGTGTTGTTGTCTGATAATGACGCATGATTACTGCAAAATTCTCTAGTGAAGCCGCTGCATGAACAGTGAGGAGAAGTGTTTTGTGTACTGCTAGTCTACACTTATTTATGATAAGCAAGCAAGGAATTCATTAACACTATTAACAATGGTCCTAATTGGGGAAAATGGTTTGGAGAAAGCAAATTTCATTGACTTTTGCAGGTTATGTTATCATGTTATATTGTGCTATGTTCTTTTAATGTCTCTTTTTCTGGACTGGAGCCTTTAGTGTGAGGCTGGTGATGGGGCAGTGTGGGAGAAAAGAGGGTAAAAGTTTCCAAACAAATTTAGCAGTCTGTGCTACTTTGTCATCTTTGCCTTCCTTCAGCTTTGTGGTGTTCTTCATGCATTCTTCTTATCCGTATTTAGGCCTTTAACCAGTAAATACTTCTGCTTACTATTTAATACTTTTACATAGTCTTTTTTACTAGCATGTCATACTACTTATTGGAATGGTTCTTTAAAAATTTACCGGCTGGTCAAAGGAGCTCTACCTTGCTGAAATATAATTTTTCCGTTTATTACTTGTTCAGCAGTGCTGTATGTGTCAGCTTGCAGTTCCTAAAGTAATGGTTTTCTACCAGTGCTCTAGTGACTAATTCTAAGGGTCTGTGAAAGGTAATGATAAAAGCAAGGCTATTGTCTTTAGGCTTAAATTCATTATCTGGGCAGCCTGTACCTCTATTTGGGAAGCTTTATAGGTCCATGAGCTTAAATAGGTTGAAAACCACAACTCTGCCATTTTTCTTGCCTTCTGATGCTCTTACATTATCCAGGGAGTAACAGATAGCAAGAGCGGTAAGTCGGTCGCATGTTTCTGGAGCCAACTACCACCAGGAAGCTACTAATGGTAGATGCTTAATTGAATTGGCATTGTATGTATTATTAATGAAAATATTAAATGAACACTATGATAATACATATCATTGTGTGAGGGATTTTGGGGATCACTGGTATTTCATGCTAAATGTTCTAGAGAGAAATATTATAAGTGATGCAGGTATTAGCAAGGCCATTATTTTTTATGCAGGATGTATTAACGTTTTAATTATTAAGGTTTTAAAGTTTTTTTTTGTCTGTGTGCATTACCTGACAATGTTCACTCTGAATGTGCAGAAATTGTGAACGCAGCTCCAAATTTTTGAGATCTGAAAAAAATCACAAAGCCAACAGTAAATATATATACACTTACATATGATTATTAACCCCTGGCAATATATTTAGGATATATTTTCAGCATTTGCTCCATGAGTATGATTGCTTAATTTCTGGAGCTGAGCCTGTCAAAATAAACTCTAAATACTGTGAGCAGTTACCATAAAACCTAAAAAAAAAAAAAAAAAAAAAAGAGTGGCAGAAAATCTAAAAACTGCTCTGCAGTTGTAGCTTGCTGCTCTTTAAGGATTATACTTCTGTCCCAAATATATTTTTACCTGGGATATACTGTTGGGGTTGGCAGGAGCATCATTTACACTGCAGGAGCTGCCTTTAGAAAATAATGTAGCAAAGCCTATTCTGAAGAGTTAGGGAACAACCTGCTTTTGTATTTCATGAATGTAAATCTTGCCTATATCCAAAAGATCAGCCTGAGGCCTGTGTGTCTCCTAGAGCTTTATTTTGGAGGTTAAAATTTATTTCAAATGACATATAGTCCCTGGGATGGCAGCTTGCATGGAGGGTGAGAGGGGACATTATTAAGAAATTGCAGTAAAGTGAAGAGCTGTAAAATTTGTCTAGACAGAAGAAGGGAGAGACAAAAATAGAACCTTGAAACATGGGCAGGAAGGAACAAAAGATGGTGCTTGGGAAAATGCAAATGACTGCTTATACATTCAAAGCTAAAACATCAGGAAAGTGTTACCTAATAGTAAAGGAAAACTTTGGGGACAGACACCTGGAGTAAGAGAGGCTGAAAAATGGGAAATTGTACAACAATAGTCCCCCTTTCCAGGGAGTTCAAGATAAGTCCATTTTCTATTGTCTTTCAGTAACATGAAATTTCAGTAACATCTTCATGTACTCTTAAAGTTATTTCAATTGAAATTTCTGATTTTCTAATTGTTGAATTGAAAGTTTCAAAAAATGCCTCCATATTAGTATAAAGACAGTCATGGAAATGGGCACAAATGAAAAACGTGGAGAACTTTTGGGATTTGAAGAAAGTTGGTAGGTGTGTTGTGGTGCTGGTGTGTCTACCTGGTGCTTCTGGAAGGGGATGATCCCTGGTTTGTGATATATCACTACTCACATTTGTTGATGAAGATGGTAAGAGGTGTTTTCAAGTCTACGCCAGAGTCCTTACAGTAGCCTTATTTTTTTTGTTTCAGGCCAGGGCTCTGTAATGTTCTCATTGCTGGTCAATAGAGTCCTCTCTAGGAATAATTCCTTTTAGTGAAAAATATTGAATGGTTGTAATCCAACTGAACAGATATTAAACTGATAGAATTTTGAAATGGAGCGTAGGTGTAGAAACAGGCACAGCATCAGAGCACCCCAAAACTATTGATGGCGATTGTCTGATTGCACAAAAGTATTCCAGTCTTGGAGCTATGTGATCAGAATAATAGTGGAGGGAAGGCAACATTGAAAATCAAGATGCTGAGAAAACTGGCTTAGGAGTAAAAATTTTTCAATATCTGGTGGCTGATAGACAATGAGATACGAACTGCCAGATCTACTTAATATCCCAAACCCAGCTTAAATTAGTAATTAGGAAATGTCAGACCTTAAAGTTCTCCATGGCTCTAGTTATTGAGGCAAGTTATTTACAGAAATGCATAGAAAGTAATTAATAATGAACTAAATATGAAAATTTTAGTTCAATATGGAACAGAATTGACTGTACTGATAAGGTGTGGAATTTGATTTTTGAGATAAATGGTAAACCCCAACTGCCTGAAGCTTTTAATTTGTGAAACTGTGTGAAACTCTGCTGCAGAAGATAGCTTTATATGTTTTTCCAAAACTCCAGAAGTGGAGCGTAGCAGCAATCTGACAGGAGAAGAGGAGCACATGGCCAATTTTGCGCAACCCCCAACACTTGATGCAGAGTTTGTTGTGTGATCTTTGGGGTACTAGAAGGGCAGCAGCTTCTGAATAAATGCATATTTCCCAAATCTTGGAGTACTGTTGAGAAAACAAAAGTAAGAAACAGCGTCTATTTGTGAATATGAGAAAAATTATGTTTAAATTTGTGTGGTTTTATTTATTTATTTTAAATATTGCTGCAGCATAAGGATACGTGGAGAGACAGATTACAGCTTATATCTTGCCTGCTTCACTGAGTATAGGGAAGAAAAAAAGCAAGTTTCAAAGTGTGACTTAAGTTGTAAATACCAAATCTTGAATTTGAAGATACATGATGTATTTTCTCTTCCCTGGTGGGGTGACTCCTGTGGCTAAATGTGAGCTGCAAACACACTCTTAAGAATGGATGCTGTATTTATTAGCCATTTAAACTGAGTGAGTTACATAAGGTGAAGGTTCATTACATAAGTTACACCATGAATTGCAAATGGCTTGCTTAGTTGTGGAAGTCATAGTTAAAAATATTTGTAGGCTAAGTGTTAGTGGAAACATTAATGATCATTTTGAATAATGAATAAATTTAAGGTTTTAGCCATCTGTTAGCAGACAACTAACAAAAGAAGAAAGGAAGAACTTGTCAAAGTTCTGTAAATTACTCGCTCTGCTCCTGATTACTGATTTAAACAGGGTGTGGGCTATTGAGTAAATCAGCAGTTCATATCTCATTGTCTAAATCCTGAGACATCTAGTCTTATAAATATTTTTTGTATCTGTATAATAACAATAAAAATAAATAGATGAATAAGGCTTGATGAAAACACACATGCATGCATACTCATGCATACAAATGAGTGCTAAAACTTGTTTATTTTCTTACCTGATTTCCTTGAGTATTTAGACAATAGTGCTATGCAGATAATTCTCCATAAAAATGCTGCTCTTTCTTTTTTTCCATACTGGGGGCGGCGGTCATTTTGGCAAACAGTACTTTCGCTGAGAAATGACTGGATAAAATTGTGTCTTTTTTTTTTTCTTCTTAGTAACTTCTAGTTTTTCCAATAGAAGAGCTCATTCTTGTTCTGGACCAGAAATTAGTTCTATTATATAGATGAGCACTGTTTCTAATTAATTTCTGCTAATATGATTATGTTCAATAAAAATCTCACCTTCACTACAATGATGCGTAAAAATGACTTAAATATAAACCATCCTTTGAGTCCTTTCTGGTGGGGGGGACATTGTATAAGGTGTATTTAGTGGAAGTAAGGTGCTACAACGCCAAGGGTCCCTTTTGTGTTTTGCTGCAATGTGGTTGACTCAAATAGTAAAGCTGTAGTTCTGTGATCCTGAGGCTGGTTCTGCTCCATAGCTCTGGGGCTGGCTGTGTGCTTCCTTCCTCCACGCCAGCCTGCAGGAACTCATTCGAGGGACTGAGAGTCACTGTGGCAATAGCCTGTAGTCTGCCTCAGCTGCTTAGTAAGCTTTGAGTTACACTTTCATAGATGCTTAGGTCTTCCTTCTTTTCTTCCGGCTGAAACTTTTGGGATGATTGACAAATGCAAATAGGACAAAGTATGATTTCTACAAGAAAAATAACTCTTGTGGGCCTGGGATGGCCCATAGTAAGTTGGTTCTGTGTCAACAGAGCAGCATAAAGTTGTCCTAATGTGAAATGGTCTCTACTTCTGTGTCTCTGATCACCAGTTTGATGTAGTTCTCAAATAGTTAAGTATCTTGCAGTTAAACTCTGGTAATTAATGAATGTTTGTCATTCTGGGGATGTTCCAAGGGAAGATATCTAATGTGCTTTATGGAGTAACAGGGGGGGGGGAGAGGAACAAGAAATAGAAGAGATTGGCCTTAGGGATGGGTGAGTGAATCCTCCTCATTCTTATAAACATTTGCTGCCAATCAGGGACCCTAAATCAGATCCACACAGAACTTGAACCCTGACTGTTACCTTGGATGAGATGGGCATGGAGATGGTGCAGAGCCAGTTCATCAGTGTGGCTCAAAGACCATCTGCACTACCCAGCTACCAAACGTAATTTTCCAAAATTCAGTCTGCACTGCAGTATTTTTAGAGTATTAGAGGGTAAGAAACATTAAATCGGTCAAATGTAGTGATTTTACTTCTAGGTGCTCTCTAATCACACCCGTGAATTCAGTTCCAAAATAAAATGATTTGTAAGTCTTCTTTTTTGGAACTGATACGGTTCCCACCCATCTTAACTAATTTATCTTAGCCATTGTAAGAGAATTCAATTTCCCTTAATGTTGGCATTCCCTTCTGTCCCCTCTCGTAGTATTTTGCCTAGCTTTCATCTGAATGGAAACAAATCTTTAAAAAAAAATCAATACATTAAGCTAATGCAAATACATGAAACAGAATCACCGTTCCAGATCTATAACAGAGTGAAGGGAGAAGAAATTCATTACTAGGCAAAGTAATGTTAGGAGCATTTTTCACCTTTCAGGAGAAAATACTAATTAAAATATTATTTTGTGCTTTTCTCTACAAGGCAGTCTAACTGTAATGGCTGAACTGGACTAATGGTCTTCTGTGGTGGGAAAGGGTGGAAATGCGGGAATGAATGCTAGAGATGTCTCCTATGTTTACAAATGTTAAATGTAGGTAAAAAGTTTTTCTAGTAATGTAGCAGAGTCACTGTGAGAATTGGATCACTGGAGTACTGGGTCCAGTTCTGAGCTCCCCAGTACAGGAGAGGGTCCAGTGTAGAGTGATAAAGATGATTAAGGGCCTGGAGCATTTGTCATATGAGGAAAGACTAAGAGAGCTGGGCCTGTTTAGCCTGGAGAAGAGAAGACCAAGGGATGATCTGATCAATATGTATAAATACCTGAGGGGAGAAAGTAGGGAGGATGAGGCTAAACTCTTCTCGGTGGCAGCCAATGATAGAACACGGGGTTATGCATACAAGTTAAAACACAGGCAATTCCATCTCCATGTGAGGAAGAACTTCTTACTGTGAGGATGACAGAGCCATGGATCAGGCTTCCCAGAGAGGTTGTGGAGTCTCCTTCTCTGGAGATCTTCCAAACCCGCCTGGATGCCACCCTGTGCCACGTGCTCTGGGTGTCCCTGCTGGAGCAAGGGAGGGTTGGGCTAGGTGATCTCTAGACGTCCCTTCCAACCTCAACCATTCTGTGATTCTGTGAACTGGGCCTGTTTAGCCTGGAGGAGGGAAGACTGAGAGGGAATCTGATCAACATGTACAAATACCTGAGGGGACAATCTAAAGAGGATGGGGCCAAGCTCTTCTCAGTAATGGCCAGTGACAGGACAAGGAGTAACGGGTATAAATTAAAAAACAGGACATTCCATCTCCATATGAGGAAGAACTTTTTGACTGTGAGGGTGACAGAGCCCTGGAACAGGCTGCCCAGAGAGGTTGTGGAGTCTCCTTCTATGGAGATCATATGCCTGGATGAGACGTGTGCTCCAGGTGTCCCTGCCTGAGCAGAGGGGTTGGACTAGATGATCTAAAAGTCCCTTCCAAGCTCAACCATTCTGTGGTTGTGAGTTAGAATTTGGTCCTTTACTGTTGCAGACAACTGCTTTGTGTAATTCCAGCTATAATAGTCTCAAGCTACATATGAAAAATAGGTAGGATTTTTGCCTTTTCTTCTCGTTTCCTACTGACAATTACTATTAGACCTGGATTCCTTTTAGATTTGGTCTTGTTCTTAATCTTCCTTGAATTCTTTTTCTGTAGATAATTCTCTTGTCCCATTGATGATTCTTCTTTTGCAGCTCTTGCCATCAGAATGAGCCTTTTCTGACTTTTTCTGCCTCATTTCAAAGTTCAGCAGAGAACATATTCATTCTTACATTTCTTTTTCATGTCCCTTAACTCTTTTCCCCATCTGGTGTTGCTTATTTTGACAGGGTATTTGGGGACTGAACATGAAAGGCATCTGTGGCCAAGGGAAGTCATGTTTTGTTACAGCTAGAGAAGATGGTTCTTTTTAATATGAGCAGGTGGAAGAATGGATGTACTTTAGGTATTAGTGTCTCAGTCCCTTCAGTCATAATTCTGATGCTAATTAAGATGCTAATATCAACAAATCCAAGGATCCTGTTTCCTCTGGCTGTAGTTGATGCATTTGTTTGTATGCCATATTTAAATGGCATTGTAGTGACTTTCACTACTTTTGAAATCCAAGCAGATCACTTGCTTCAATTCACTTTCTACAGTGGGGGCTGCAGTGTAAACACCAATGTAGATGAGCCCTGAAATGGAGTCACTGCACCTATTCTAATCTGCGCAGGTCAGACAAAATACCCAGGTGTGTGCACCGTAAGCACCAGGATAGTTCCTGGACTACGTACCCAGACAATAACTTCAGTATAAGCTATTGACTGAATCATTTTGAGTGTCCCCAGAATTTTTGCATGTGTGTAGCTGGCGCAGTTCATGTTCTGTCAAGCGTGACTTTCCCCCTCGATGGTCAGTGTTGTCTTAACTATCTTGCTGCTTTTCTCCAACCACAGTATACTTTCATGGATCAGAAAAACAGAGAGGCTTATAAACCAATGGAAATATAAACATCACACTACATCAAGAACTGGTACTTGGTGAGGAAGAGGACATGAAAAGAAGGAATATTAAAACCTGAAAACCTATAGCACTACTTTTAAATATATGAAAGACATGGGCAATCACCTTGAAATGGGATTGGACTTCTTACCAAAGT
>NW_010577103.1:0-42441 GCF_000705375.1 Tinamus guttatus | reverse complement strand
AAGCCATGTCCACTCCCTGAAATGCCACTCAGCCATGGGCAGCTGTGTGATAGCTTTGTAATGTAGTGCTTTAGTTGTCTGTGGCCTGTGAGTTACTCTATTCGAAGCTTTGATTCTCACAGAATGAGATTTTGTTTTGTCTTCGTGGTTGATGGTTACCTAAGAAATACAAAAGGTTCTTCTTGGGGAAGAGGTTTAGTCGCACCAGAGATACATATTGGAAATAAGAGCAATGTAGAGGGACAGCAAACTGCTAATGGTGCTGCCTTTTTTTTCTCCCTGCTCTCTTTAAAATAACACCCTTTGATCTCCAGATGAAGCAGCTAGCACAACAGTTCATGTTGATTCATATCACTCAATCATCAAACAATCCACTCTGCTTCTGTAAAGAACATTAGTTCAGCAGCCCTGACAGAGTGTCGATAGAAGTTAATTTTAATGGTAATTCAGAGCTTGCCTTTTTTTTTTCCTCTCTTAAAAGGCTTTTATGCATATTTCGTATGGCTAATTCATTTCACAATAATCTCCTGTAAGTTAATGCCAAATAATGCAGTCCACACTAAACTTATTTTTCTGGAATAGGGAGATGCTATTTCCCTGTCCCTTATACTCATGACTTTAACAACCCATGACATCTGCTGGCTTATGTAGCTCAGAGAGGCTAAATGCAGAGCTAAGGAGCTGAAGGCAAAACCAGTGAAGGAGATGGCTGCATGTATGTTTTCATTCTTTCTTTCTTTTTCTTTTTTTCTTTCTTTAACCTTGCAACCTTACGGCAAGCTACATTTTTCTCCGGTCAGGTAATTCATGTCCCAGGAGTTGTCTTATCTGACAAGACAGAGCATGGAGCCTCTGGCAGGAGCATACTTGCACTTCCCAGTTGCTTTCCCTCTGACTGAAGCAGCCTAGCAGAACCCTAACCCTAATACAAGACACTCTCGGATCCATCCATCCTGCTGTCTTTTATGTAGTGTGGCAGAGCAGTTCAGTGCCTGTGTCAACAGCTTGTAGGTCTTGCTCAGGACTATCTGACATCTCTGATGCAGCACAGCTGTCTTGCAGGAATCCCTCCATGCCTGCTGGTTGACAAGGCATGTTGCTTGTTTGCAGGGTACTCGAGTGAATATCCCTGTCCTTTCTAACAGTGCTTTGGGGATCCAGTAGTCATCAGCATTGTCCAGATAGAAGTAATGGACTATCCATCTGGGATAGTTTCTGGAAAAAAAAATCTCTTGCTAAATCTCCTGTTAAGTATCTGTCATGACAGATATTTGCTCCTCTCACAGAAGTGAGATGTCATCCTTCAGATGTGATGCACATGACAGCACTCTTAATTCACTTCCTGGGATGAGGAGTGGTTAAGAGAAAAGCATGCACAGCTTGGCACCTGGGGCAGCACCTGGCTCTCTCGTTCTGCAGTGCCAGTGGTGAGGAGCTACTGAGCTGTCTAGTGTTGAAATGCTTCAAGTGCTGCACTGCTTCCTGGGCTCATGTGAAATCACCTTGCAGTAAAGCCCTTTCCTGATTTTGCTGGACTTTCTCATGACAAGGGATTGGGACTACAAGTGATCAAAAACCTTGGAGTCAATTTACCAATTGGACAAAGCCCATTACTGAAAAGGCATGGGACTTCAGTTTCAAGATCAAATAACACGAGGGCACAGTGGCACTCAAAGAAGGCTGCAGAGGCCGTCTGCAGCTTACAAGACCGTATACAACTTTCCCAGGGGACTCCAAGAATCTACTCTCAGTTCCTCTTAGGGTATGAGAAGCAGGATCCCCTAAACAACCAAGATGTTTTCAAACTGTGTTTCCTGCACTCATAACATGAAAAATAAAATTACAGGCTTGTCCTCAAGGGAAAACTCTCTTGTGGTTGGAAAGGTGTAGATATGGTTGAGTATAATGAGACTGCTTCTCTTGGTTATCTCTTTCCTCAGACCTTGAATATAAGTAATAGTAATGTATGCCGCTGTTTTCCTTCGCTGTTTTCAACCCTGCCCCAGGTAAACATTTAGTTTATTAGGTGTAGTACTGGAAGCATGTAGAGGTACTTGAAACCTTTCTAAAATGGGAAAGCATTTGGGCTTGGGATGTTTTTTACTTTATGATTTTTACAGCACCTGGCCTAATGGGGACCTGTTCCAAGACTGAGACTCTTAGGCATTACCACATCACTGCTGAAATACAGTAGAAACATCAGTAAGTCTGGAGAAAATCTAAGTGGAAAATGAAGGCATTTTATTTCCTGCTCCTTTGTTTTGGTAATAACCTAAACATTCTTAAATGCTAAAGTTTGTATAACGTGGGATTCCACTGGGAATATTTTTCTTTAAAAGTAATTTATTGGCATGTAATTTATTTTTTTGGCATGTAATTTCATAGCCACGTCCTTCTTCCATAGCTGAAAGGCTATGAATATTATTCTATCTGTCCCTGCTTCGGACCAATTGGCTATTTGTAGGAAAGAAATTTTTTGGAGGCTAGGAAGTAATATCTAGAAATTTCTGGTTTGCAGGTGCTGGGGGCTTCTCCCTTTCTGGTTCCTTTTTGCTCTCACGGATTTTGGAAAAATCCTTATTAAATCTTTGGGATTCTATGTTGCTGAGGTAAATGTTCTTTAGTGTAATGCATTTTGAAGCACTGACATGCAGTCTTGGTCCTATGCATGCTTCTGGGAAAGACTTTTCTGTTGTGTTTTTGAGATCACATTCAAACATGTTCAAGTTGCTCCATTTTTGGCATCTCAAGATTGGAGTAGTTTACCAAAACTGTGTCCTTGTACCTAGAATGGTTATGCCTTTACTTAGCAGTTATTGGCTGCAGATACCATCCAAAAAGCTGTTTAAGGTGTAATACCCACCATACTTTCAAGTGAATTAGAGCTGTAAGAGAATGTTGTCAATAACAATCTACTGCAGAAGTGGCACTATTTTGTTTTTAATTCTTCTTTCCTCTTCTTTCAGAGCTGTGTGCTTCCAGGCCCCTTTTCTTGCTATCTCGTACACACTGGCTCATCTGCAAGTGCTGTAATCCCCATCCTGTTAACCCTGTAAGCTCAGGTTCTCTTTCCTCTAGGCACTGTGCTACTCATAAGTTTCTGGAGGAGGCCATGATAGTGTTGCTTCTTTATTTACTTAATTCCAGCAAGAAAGTCTATTAAATGAAAATTCAGGGCAATAACTTTTTTCAATATGTTTTGCATTTGCCTTCACTCACCGAGTTTCCAGTGTGATGTGGGACCATCTTTATTTTGGTTCTCCTTCTGAACTCTTCCCATCCTGGGAGTACTACTGCATTCCAGCCATGCACCTGCCACCTTAATCTCTTGTACCCTTTGAGTTATGCTGGGTTTGCAAGTTCTTTGCTGTAAGTAATTTGAATATAGTTTGCTCACTGACCCTGTACTGCAATCTCCTCCTAGTGCTGCATTTGACTTTTACTCCAGTAGCTGGAAGCTCTTATGAGATCAGCTTGCAGCCCTCTTTCCTTACTATGACTTTTTGTCACAATTGTTGTAATTAAACCTGATATTGCAAAACCCCAGGGGATATGAACAAAGATAATGGCATATTTTTATATGTTTGGATGTTTTCCAAATAATATGTTTCCCATTAAGTTGACGTGTTCTCTTTGTACCCTTATCAGAATGGCTGACGGCCCACTTGGGGGTATGTTAAGAATCATCCTGGATCTTCTTCACCTCATACTATAGTGTGTGAGTTGAAGCTTCATGCCTTTAAAGCCTCTGAGATGCTGAACGCATCCCCTGAACAAAAAGGGAAGAAAACTTGTTGGTGTGTGGGGGGAGTTGGTTAGCATCTGCCCAGTCCTTTTCCTAAGCCATGCTGTGATTTTAGTATAGGAATTCCATATTGTAGTAAGCTGCTTGTCCCAACTTTGACATGGGAAACCGAAAGAGTATTCACTGTCCATTGTTTTTACTGCTTTACCTTTAAATAGGATATTTGGAGGGGAAAATAGGTATGCTGTCTCTTAAATAATTTGCAGCTACTTTAATGATGGAGTAAGGTTTGTGTTTAGACATACTGCAAATGATTGAGCTGTCTACAAGCTAGTGAGCAAAAATGGGAAATGAAGACCTGATTTTTGAGAACATGTAGCTTAATACAGGGCAGCTATACTGTCATTTTTAAATGTTTTGATACCTTACGAAAAAATATTGTGCATGTGGCATGGTACCGCTTCTGTAGTAATTAGAATAGTAAGAATAGAATTAATACAAAGCAACAGTTCATAATAAAACCACTTGATTTCAGAATTAACTGCACAGATAAATAGGAGCCAGAAGCACATAGGATGCTGAATGAAAATTAAATAACTTCTAAAACCAAACATTACAGCTAAAGAATCATTCTGACATTGTAAACAGGATTAGCAATTAGACGGGAGTGGGGTGTACAAAATGGGAACAGCAGAAGTCCTCCAGGGCATAGGTTCTGTTCAATATATTATGGAGCATTCTGACTTAGGAGCACCTCTGTCCCGTCTGGTGCTATGAGGTGCTACTGAGACAAGCATTTATTAGAACTTAGACTAAGAACAAGGATTAAAAAAAAACATGTTGACAATGTCTGATTCAAAGACCACTTCCTTAGTCCTTTTTCTTCATATGCAAAGCTATGATATAAACTGAGTGAAATCCCAGTGTGGACTTCAAGCAATCTTTTGTAGCTGGAAAACAGTGTTAAGAAGTGCTTTCCTTCTGCTCCCTTCCTTTCTGTATGTTGACATTTTCTGGAATATGGTTGACCTCTCTGTCGGAGTGAGAATCATAAAGCAAGTCCTTGAATCAGCAAGGACCGAACAACATTTAGGTCTATAAAGCTCCACTGAGAGCCTACTGAGCTTTTAAATGTAAGGGCTGTGGGACAAGATGAATAGTGACACATTTTCAGAGGCATTTTGGAAAACACTTTATGCTGTCATGAATACAGTTCTGTTCGCTAATGGTTAACTGTGTGTTTTAGAGCATCTCTTTCTAGAAGGATTCCTAATTTTATGCACATCAGAATCTGTCTTGCCCTGGCCAGCCAGAAAGTGTCTTACATGGCAATAAGTGGGAGATTTTCATACTGCGACCCTCTAATGTGATATCATGCTTCAAGAAGTGGTAGATTACTGGCATCAAATGACAAGAGTGTTTACACTTTGTGTTTACACTTTGTTTTGCCGTTCTGTAATATAACCTGGCCTGGCTACCACTACTTTTGTTTTCTATATTAAATGGCATATCTTATGTCATAGAATAATGTCACAAACCTTGATGAAGCCTTATCTTGGCTAAAACACTTGGAAGTTAGTTGCCTCTGGACCGTGGCTGCAGTGATATCCATACAAGGGCAATTACCTTTCATTGGCTTTATCCATTCTGAAGCACTTGTATTGCTCATTTGATGCAGAGCATCTGTAGCAGTGTTGAGAAACTAGTCCTGAATTGCCAACCTAAATACACTTGTGAGTGCAGCCAGAACTTTCTGCTAGCAGCAAATGCTATGATAATTCACTTCTGGTGAATTACTAACAGGCGCACATTATCTAAGCCTTCTTGACACAGGGCATATGATGGCATTGCAAAGCTTGTTGGGTAGATAAGGGCACAAACTAGTCATTTGAAGAAATACTTTTTTTGATCACATCCTCCACCTTTCCATTTCAAATTCTTCAAAAATCATTTTGACCTGCAAAAAGAAACCACTTATGATTTCAGACAGTTGAAGAGAGATTAACAATATCAGTGTCTCTCGGGTCTTAAAATGACCAAGCTGTGCTTTGCCTTGTCTTGGATTTCATAGTGTATTTGCCAGATCTTTTTTCACCATCTTTACCTTCTGCTCCCTTCATCTCTAGTTGTACCATTCATTCACCAGTTAATACTTTATGCAAGAACAATTTGGAGAATGGCTTTATAGGGAAACAGCACAGTCATAACATGAAACTCCTTACCTTGGATTCCTTTTACAGACCTCCTTTATAATTTCATAATCTCTACTCACCAGGAAACAATTCCAGGGTTTATTTCAAGGTGACTTTAGTGTGTCCATCAGGCTGTGTTACATGAGTAGAGATTTAGTTCCTAGAGCCCATGGGACAAGAGATACTATCAGCCTGATGGAGAGACCATGCCCTTCTTGGGAATGATCTTATCTTCCAGTTTACTATGCATGTACATTTAACTGTAGGATTCTTTTTTTTCTTTCTTTTTTTTTTTTTTTGAGAATACTCTGCACTAAATGATGTCTGGAAAATGCCTCTCAACAACACTGCCCTAACACTTACTAGAATAACTAGAATTGGGACAGAACAAAGAATGGTAGTGAATTTTAGGGAATCCAGAAGGTAAGGACACTTACTATGAAAGAAGTCTTTGAATCAAAGGAATATATTCAGTCTTTGGTTTGCAGTTTTAAAGACTTGGTAGACTCCTGAAGGGGGACAGGAACAGTCAGTCTGACTTATCAGCAAAGAAGGTTACAGGCTCAGTGTGTAGTAGGTTGAAAGAGCAGATTATGGGCACAGTGCCAGGTTTCCTCCATACTCTATTCTTATGAATGGGGAAAAACACCTTGCTGAAAAGCTGATGCTGGATTGTTTCTACACCTCTTTCTTTGGTGTGCTAGTTGCCACCTATAGTTATTTTGGAAATGCCATTCCCTAATCCTCTAGTTTCCATAGCTATCTTTTGCTTAAAATGTGCAAAAGGGGATCCATACTAGCAGCGTTGTACTTTCTGAATGTTTTGTACAAACTAAGCCACCTTTTTCATGGCTATAATCATGAGTTTAGAAACTGTATCATAGTCTTGGCATATAAGCAAAATATTTTTTTTTATGTGTCAGTTCTCAGGATGTTGGAAAAACAGGAAAGTTCTAAAGACGAGTGTTTAGTCTGATTCCTGTGAGTACTTAACATGAAACCTGGAAAAACTTCCAGGATGTTGGAAAAACAGGAAAGTTCTTCTAAAGACGAGTGTTTAGTCTGATCCCTGTGAGTACTTAACATGAAACCTGCAAAAACTTGATTCTCCTCTCTTTTACCCACTGCAACTTATGCTCAAGTGAAACCTGTGGAATTTCCCTCAAGAGCAGCTAGGGGACAAAATCATGCAAAAACATTGTCATACAGGCATATCGCATAATCAACAAATGTTTTTTAGGTAAGTGATCTTCTTGAGAGAGACTGCTTTAAGATACTGAGATTAAGTGTGATCTTCTGGGAGATGAGCTGAGACATTAATGCACATTGTAGTTCCCTAATGTGGACTGCAGAGCATAGGAATGTTTTCTTGTAATGTTGTGATTTCAGCTATTTGAATGCTAGGTTGAAGTGCTGCAAGAACAGTTGCTGAGAATGTTCACCAGTTTGGTAATTTTGGAGCCAGCAGCTTATGTCCTCATCACTTTAGCAAAGAAGGAGGAGGACTTTGCATAGAAAGGCACATTTGCTTTGTGGACCAGCATATAAAAAGGCATCCTTAGATTTCACTGCGTGGGACTGCAAATTTCAATTGAACTTAGCAGTAGGGGAGGAGGAGTGAGGGATGGTCTGGGGGCCTGCTTCCTAAACATCCCTTTGAAATACTTTTCATAACTTACTCGATTATATCAAGTTTCATAGCAGTATCTTGCAATAATTCTCTTGGAGTTAGACGTACTTCGCTATAAAATCAATACTAACATGAGGGCAATCAGTCCTGACATACCAGTGTGGGAAGATCTGAACTGAGTTCAACAGGTAAAGGAATTGTGTGTAGGTACTAAGAAATAGGGAGAAACCTTAACCTGTAATCAGCTTTCTGACTGAAGCTGATAGTAATCATTGCTGTTGATAGAATTGCTATATGGAATCATATAGGTTCATAAAACAGTGATGGTAGCTTTCCATCTGGTGCTCCTAGAGAAACCTTTCCATGGCATTTTCCTTGGCTATGCAGCAGTGCTGAGATAATGCTTTGCTCTGTGAGCTCTTGGACTGCCAGTGAGGTCTTACTGGCACTTGCTGTCTCACTGACTTTTTATTGATCATTTAATTTCTGTCTCCAAACAAATAGGAGCAAATATTTTTCAGCCCTTTTAACCTCCTTAGTTTCTCATTTGTGCTCCGCTTGCTTCTCCCCTGTGGCCAGCCCAGTGCAAAGAGGTGGACAAAAAGATTAATAGAAGCAAGGAGATGCCTTCCTCTTCTCAAGTGCCCTGTGGCTTGGAGGCAGTTATTAATAGCTGAAATAAAAAAAAAAAAAAGTGTTTCATAACCATCATCTTGCTCCAGCTTCCTTGCCAGCCCCCTTTTCTTGGTCCCTGGAGAGAAAGCGTGAGCTCATCACTTTCCAATGCAAATTCAGCTTTTGGTCTCATACTTGGATTCTCTTCTTACCATGGGTGGAATACTTATCCTTCTGCCAGCTGAATGCTTTAAGCAAGCTGCTGTTTGCTAGGATATGCACAGAGCATGTGGAGAGCAGGCCTGGCAAGAGCTGTTCAGGCACTTTCTCTTCCTCTACTCTGAAAATTTAACTGTCTGCTCGATGCATGCATAAGCCCCTGCACCTCTATCTTAACTCAGGTGGTAGGTAGGTGTAAAGGAAATTTAGACATTTCAGTGGACACAGAAGTGGAAATTAAAATGTAGGTGTTCTAGTCTGACGGAAGACAACTCTTTCAGAAGTCCTTGTATAGAGTCTGATCAGCGAACAGCCCATATATGAAAAAGCTGGGAGGGGGTGTAGATCCATAAGCTTCGTGGATTGCCTCTATTACATGTGCCCTTTGGAATTTTTTTTTTTTTTTTTTTTTTAGTCTTCTTGCATTTCTGGTGACCTAATGGATCACTACTGAAAAACTGAGCTGACAGCTTTCGTGTCAGATGACATGGGAAGGATGGGAATGGCATATTATTATCTAGCAGCTTGTTTCTGTCTGGACATACGTATATATGACTTCCGCTGCTATTTGATTACACTGGATTTTTTTAAAGACTTTCTTGCAGGCTGACCGTTGTTTAGCAAATTTTCTTAAGATGGGATACCAAGAGTCTTTATTTGGAAATGAAATGAGCTTGACTGTAAAGGAAAAGTTGGAGAAAAGAGCAGAAAGGTATTACTCATCACTCCAAAGAAATCCTTGCTCACTTTCCTAATTAAAATCTGAGACATACATTTTGGTAATGTACTTGTTGGATACGTGCCATTTCAGGGATGGAATATTTATCTTACAAACATCTTATCTTTTCAGTGGCTGACAACTTACAGTGAATACAAGGGAGCTTTTCATTTAGGTAAAATGAAGGATCAGGTAATCTTAAGAGTATTCTGGAACTTGTGTTGGTCACTGTTTTCTGGTGGTCAGCAACACACCCACATGCAAAAAGCAAATGTTGGTAACACACTTTAGAGATCTAGCTATTGAAACATGCCTTAGTCACTGACTTTCTGGCATGCTTTTTGCATTTTACCCAGCTAGGAATTTATAAATGTATTTACAACCATACTATGTTAATACAGTTGACTGAATTGCCTTTTTAAGTAGAAAATTAGTTCTGAAGCAGATAATTTGGCAGGGAGCAGAACTACTTGTGAAACTTGATCTAACATGGCAGACAATTTCAGCTGGAAAAAAATATAGTTGAGAAAAGCGTCAGTGTTTCAGAACTCTCAAAATAAGCTTTTCTCATCTTTAACTGAAGATTTTCAAATTTTTGAAGTGTCAAAACCAGTTGCAGATATGTCTTGTTTTGTGCAAAACTTCTTCATTGATCTGGAGTCATTTTTTTCCTATTTTTGTTGAATCCTGCCCTACCCCTTCCCTCTCCCCACACCATTTTAAAAATTAACATTAAAAAAAACAACAACCACTCTCTACGTGTATTTATGAGCATGGCTAGCATGGGCATGTTAGGAAGCCAGGGGCCTCAGCACTTCCACCGCATCAGGAGTGAAGGAGTTGCAGCTCCACAGAAGCTGACTGAAGGTCTGTGTCTCTTGCTGTGGTACTGCTCATGGCATTGTGGTTGCTCCATACATTTTTCCAGCCTTGGAGATCAAGCTTCTAGGTGGATGGATGAAGAGTCTCTTCAGGCTGCTTTTCTAGACTTACGGTCACTTAGGGCTGAATTTCCTTTGGCAGCCCTAAGATGATTAACTGTAGAGACATAGCACATAGCATGGGTTATATCTACATTTGCAAATAGTGTCGGACATGGGAGGTAGATTATAAAAATAAAAACAAAAATATATAAACAATTGGTGCTGAGGATCTGATCTGAATGTCAGATTCCTTCGGCACACTTTTGGCAGCATTACTTCAGACTAGCTGTGCTCTGGTCCTGTGAAATGAATTCCCATTAGCAGTTGGAGAACACAGAATCACAGAATGGTTGAGGTTGGAAGCGACCTCTAGAGATCATCTAGTCCAACCTCCCTGCTCAAGCAGGAAAACATCTAATTTCATTTTATTTATGAAGAATATGGACTGCTGCATGGTCTTACAGTACATGCTATGAACCAAAGCATGGTAAGTAAACGTGACATGATCACAGCAGCATTTTCAGAGGTGTACTCATGATGCAAGCTAAGCACTAGCATAGATATGCTTGTTCTCAACTGTATTTGATTCTTGGATCTGCAATTGGGGAAGGAGTTGTGTCACATCACTGAGATTGCAGGATCTTGTAAATGGTGTGAGAAAGCTGCTGCCTCCATTCTCTCGTAGAAATAGCAGCTCAGGGCTGCTACTTCTAGGAGATGCAGTAGCCAAATTTCCTTGCAGCCCTCAGCAAGCAGCAGCAGCAAGTACCAGAAGTTGTTCCACTTAATCTAGGACAAATAACAACAGAACCTGCTGTCAGAGCCAGCTGAACCCCAACTCAGGATGGTGCTGGAGCCAGCCAGGAACAAATATGATCTCCTGTTTGAAGTCTGGCCCATGCTGTGGCTGAAAAGCTATCTTGAGCTCCAGTAATTAGAACATTAGCTTCTATTTATGCATATGAGTTAATGAATATTCACCAGACATGTTGATTAAGGTGCTGTTATTTGCATATTATTTCTAGATTTTTTTTAGACCTTTACCCTTAGGTATTTTAGTATTCAGGGTTTTCATGTGGCATCAAGGGAAAACCTGATTAGATATTAGGAAAATATGCTCATAATCAAGGTGGTCAAATGTTGGGGCAGATTGTTCAGAGATGTGCATCTCTTTGTGAAGGCCTTGCCCGGTCAAGTTTTAAATGCCCTAAGCAATCTGAGCTGTCTTTAAATTTGGTCTTAACTTTGAAGCTGTCTGCTTTAAACAGGGGATTGGACCAGATGGCCTCTAGAGGGACCTTCCAACCAAAGTAATTCTACAATTCATGCAAAAGAATGCTCATACATTTCTGGCACTAAAATATTTATAGCTGGACAAAAATGTAACATACTTTCTCAGTTCATTTTACTCCAGAGGTAATGAAATAATCCTATTAAGTGTGTTGCAATACCTTCTAATGAAGTCTTTGCCTTTATTACGAAAATATTGTCACTCATCATGAGTTCATTAACTAATCAACATATTGGATTGCAATTCTGTTGTAGTAACTGGTCAAGATAGAGCCTAATTTCTCCTAGCTTTCTCCAGGGCTTAGTTTGACCAGTTAATGCATGCTGAAAATGTAACAACCTTGTCTACGCTAAGGATGCTTACACATGAGTTCTGGTGATTCATACAAAATGACTTAAGAGACTGGGGGCAGGACATACAGCTGAGGATAATCACTTCTTAAATTGTGCCAACCTAAATGGCCAGGACTGGTTTGAAGGCAGTATAAAATGTTAGCACAATTTAGCAATAAACTTTCTGCAGTGGAGAGGAGACTTTTAGAACTGAGCCCTCACAGGTGCATATACCACATGTAATTGGTTTGTGTAACCTGATCCTGGCCTTAAATAGGATTACAGCCCCTGAAAACCTGACCGAAATGTTATGCTGAGAAAGACTTTAAATGATCTCTGTCCATATTCTACAAATGGTTTCATTGTCCTCAGAAAACCGGAGGCTAAATGATCACGCTGTGTCTTCTTTCTATTTAGTGTGGTTGTAGTCAGCCAGTGAGGGAGCAGTAACCAAACCATGGGTTTAAGGCAGTGTCTCATAGAGAAAGCAGTTTCTCAAAATGAATAGCAAATACATGAAGTTAATGCAGTTTGCAAGCCAGAGGCTAAGATTTTTTTTTCTTTTACTGGGAAATGTTTTTGTAGTAATTCTCAAAAACAGATTTGTAAAAATTAGACCCAGCACAAATACAAAGGGTGAATTTTGTGGAATAAATTGTTTGCTATGAACAGTTCATCCGGAGGTATCTACAACACAGAGGAAGGAAAAGCTGCCTGGAGGTGGCCAAGTCTCAGAACATCTTTGTCAGTCTTTTAGAGGAAGCTCACAATATCAAATGCCTTGGCAGGTAACATAATAAAACAAATGATAGCTTTGCGCTTGGCTCCTTGTGAGAAATCATTGTAAGTACCACCGGAGAATGAGTATCAGATGGTTTCAGACCTTTGCGCATTAGAGAAACCAAGGCTTTCCTGTCATATCTGTGCTGGTCTGTTATGAAGTTTTGAATGACTGCCATAGTCCATCCAGAATAAATGAACTGCTGTCTCTCCAAAGCTGTCTGAGTCCTGGTAGCTCTTACCTGAAGATTGCAGCAAAGAGTTTTACTGGATGAGAAACTCTTGGGTACCTATGAGCCATGAAAGTTTACTCTCGGGAGCAAACGCAGGAGGGATACCAGCTGTTTGATCTTCCTTTGCATTTGTTCTCAGCCCTCTTCAGCTTGTGGTGGGAGAACAGTTTGGTCACCTGCATCACTAGCTAGTTTGAGGTCTCACTACTAAATCTCCCTCCTAGTCTTAGTTATACAGAGGGAGCAAAGTTTCACTGGCAACTGAGCTAAGATCCTTTGAAAAGGGAATAGAATGGAATTTCTCGAGATTTTTGGGTGATATTCCTGCTATAGCACAGTTCAAGAGTCTTTTTTGCCTTGTAATGAAGATGAGAGGGAAATACCATACAAGGTGATAGTTTGGAGCAGAACTTTAGCTACAGGAGGGGATCTGAGCAAGTAGGTGGATCTGTAAGAGGAATGGCATGGTCAATGCAGAGATTTAACTGCTCTGGATGATGCTAACTCTACTTTCCCTGTCTTCGTTTTACTTGGCATCTGAATTTTGCTGGAACAGGGATGCCAAACTCTGAGTTAAAGCTGCCTAATCCTTCCCAGTTTGAGAGCAGCTGTGCTGATGCTAGTGGAGCACCACGGAGTTTTGCTGTGAGCGTTTCTTGTTCCATCCTCCTGCTGATCTCTTTTCTGGCACTTCAGCTGAGGACATCAGCCGGTTTTAGAACTTTGAGCAAAATTTTCCTTTTTGGGCAAGGAACACAGAATATAGGGCACCTGTCAGTGGAGTAGCTCTGTGGTTACTTCATGTTTCTTGTGGGCAGCCATATGATACATTTGCTACTGCTGTGCATGCAAAAATAGCTGCTCACTGATTTGCTCTACCAATACCGTTCCAAGTCAGTTGAGCTAAGTGCAGAGTTCACTAAGTTGCAGTTGGATTTGGTGTTTTCGAGATAGGATTGAAACCTGGAGGCACCTCCATAAGCTAGAGGACTGTCTAGGAGACCAGCAGTTCTGATCTCTGTCTGACTATCTCTGTTTTCCCTGGAGACTCCAGAACTGAATGCTTGAGGGACTTGAAACTGGTTTTCTCAAAGCCATGTTTCCCTGCAGTGCAAATAAGGAAGTGTTACGAAGTTTGAGAACGCACTGTAGACTCATCCTTTTGCTGATTTTTACTGGGAGACCCAGGCCAATGAAAGCCTTTTCTGTAAGTTTCAAAAGCTAATTCTCCCCTCTAGCCAAATATACACTAATGAAATTGCATTAATTCACCAGAGTTGGTCTTCTCCATGTGTGAGAGCAGGTTTAGATCAGGAATGCGCACTTAAGTTCCAAGCAATAATTAACTTTATGTCAATTTGACCCACTGCCAATCTGAGGTTCCCAGTAACAGGCTGCCTGCTTCAGCCAACAGCAATTGTGTAGATGAAGGCGATTGCATGTTCCTTTTGGCGGTCATTGGTTTTCTAGAGTCTGGAGTAACTTAAGTGCTGGAAATTAATAGAAGTCAGCTCTAAAATATCCTGAACTGCATTCCCTGGAGTGTATTACTTTGTGTTCACAGGAGAGTTTAATAGTCTAAAGCCAAAAGGGTCTATTAGATCAGGCAGGCCGACTTCTGGCATGTCATAGACAGTTACACTTAACCCATTTATCCTTTTAAGCCCAGTAGCTTGGATTAGACTGTACTATGTCCTGTAACACTAAGATTCATTAGAATTACCCATTTCAGCAGTGAGCCTGTGCTTGGTGCTTCAGAGGAGAATAAAAAGCTTGGAGCGCTGTTTTCTGTCTAACCTGGGGGACTGTGTTGGACAAGGATCTGAAAAAAAATCTCAGGTACAGGTGGATCTTCTGTACTGCTTCAGCACTCTGATCAGCCCTGTTTAGTGTGCCCTGTGGCCACCCTTGATACTTTAGAAAAAAGTAGTGGGAGAAGCAGAAGGTGTCTACACTGAAAAATGCTTTCCCTATTGACACTTACAAGCTTTTGGCTGGAGTCATGATGCTAATTTGCTACTAGTCAGCATTTTGTGCAGAGGTGGAAACACTGTGTGGGGAAAAAATACTGTGGCTGGAAAGGAGATCATCGTGGATTTTACTATTCAAATATACCTGTACTTCAGCTACTGTTGAGGTAGTGCTGCTGCACTTGTACTCTTAGGTCTGGACAGACTTTAAACATCACTCTAATCCTCACTCAAAATCACCCCCTCTAATTCCTCAATCCTAACCCCTCACTCTAATCCCATAATCAGAATCCCTTGCTCTAATCCCTTGCTCTATAATTTGGATTGAGATACTGTGTTTTGAGGCTCTACCACATCTGCTTGTTTTACCAGCGTGTTACACTACACTACACTAAGCTATGGTACCTGGCTAGAACAGCAACCCCGTGCAGTGAGGCACACCACATGCTAAGTGTGGCGACAGCAAGTCGTGCTTTGGAGATAGATGTGTCCTATCACCTGACGTGCTGTTACAATCATGGATGACAGAGCTCAGTGCTCAACCCAGTAGCAGGTACTTTTCGGGAAACAACAGGCCATTTTTTTTGGAAACAACACCTAACCTAACCCCATTGCTACTTCTTCCAGTTTGGAGTGATGTTTGAAGGTGCAATACTGTAGATGGAAATCAGAATCAAGTTATAATCTGCACTTCTGTATACCTCCAGAAGCCATACAGTTTCAGTTGTCTCTTCCATTCCTTTAGTGGTTAAAAAAAGAGTCCAATAAAGGCACAGGTAACACTACAATGCTGCTATCTGGCAGCCAGATGTGAAGCTCAAGCATTCTGTAGTTTGCTTTTTTACAAACCAAGCCAAAAGAGCCGCTCTCCATAATCTATCAGCAATCCTGGTCAACAGGGGAGGTCCCAGATAAGGGAGAATTACAGACCTGTCAGCCTGACCTCAGTACTGGGCAAAGTTATGAAGCAGATCATCTTGAGGGTGATCACACAGCATGTGCATGACAACCAGGGGATCAGGCCCAGCCAAAATGGGTTCATGAAAGGCAGGTCACCAACCTGATCTTCTATGACCAGGTGACCCGCCTAGTGGCTGAGCGGAAGGCTGTGGATATGGTCTACGTAGGCTTCAGTAAGGCCTTTGACACAGTCTCCCACTGCCTTCTCCTGGAGAAGCTGGCAGCTCATGGCTTAGACAGGGGGACAGGTGGATGAGAAATTGGCTGGATGGCTGGACCCAGAGAGTGGTGGTGAATGGAGCTAAATCCAGCTGACAACCAGTTATGAGCAGTGATCCCCAGGGGCCAATGTTGTGGCCGGTCCTCTTTAATATCTTTGTCGATGACCTGGATGAGGGGATTGAGTGTGACCTCAGCAAGTTTGCAGATGATACCAAGCTAGGGGAAGAGTAGATCTACTTGAGGGTAGGAAGGCTCTGCAGAGGGATCTGGACAGGCTGGATTGAGGGGCTGAGACCAACTGCATGAGGTTCAACAAGGCCAAGTGCTGAGTCCTGCACTTGGGGCACAACAGTCCCCTGCAGCACTATAGGCTTGGGATAGTGGCTGGAGAGCTGTGCGGCAGAATAGGACTTGTGGGTGTTCAACAGCCAACTGAACATGAGCCAGCAGTGTGCCCAGGTGGCCAAGAAGGCCAACAGCATCCTGGCTGTTATCAGGAACAGTGCCCCAGCAGGACCAGGGAAGATCTTCCCTCTGTACTCGGCACTGGCGAGGTTGCACCTCGAATACTGTGTTCAGTTTTGGGCCCCTCACTATTAGAAAGATGTGGAAGTGCTGTAACATGTCCAAAGAAGGGCAACAAAGCTGGTGGTGAAGGGGCTGGAGCGCAGACCTTTTGAGGAGCAGTTGAGGGAGCTGGGATTATTTAGTCTGGAGAAGAGAGGCTCAGAGGAGACCTTATTGCTCTCTACAACTACCTGAAAGGAGGTTGTAGTGAAGCAGTGGTCGATCTCTTCTCCAGAATATCTACAGATAGGACAAGAGGAAATGGCCTCAAGTTGCGCCAGGTGAGGTTCAGGTTAGATATCAGGAAAAAAATTATTCAGGGAAAGAATGGTGAAGCATTGGAACAGATTGCCCAGGGAAATGGTGGAGTCACCGTCCCTGGCAGTGTTCAAGAAATGTGTAGATGAGGCGATGAGGGGTATGGTTTAGCAGGCATGGTGTTATACGGTTGGACTCGATTATATGAAGTAGTGAAGAGTCCTCTGTGTTGCTAATAGGATTTATAGTAGGAATGGAAAGTTCTATAGACTTGGTTAGAAATTAGCCTCTTTACATGTCAGAGGAGGCGCTTTCTCTTGATTATTTTGTTCAAGAAATCCTATCCTGTAGGATATATATATATGTGTGTGTAGGATTCTGTAGATTCTTATGTAGAATTTGAATACTCTGATAGGAATTTATATATATATATATATAGGTTATATATATATATATAGGTTATATTTATTTCTTCCTTCTTTCTGTGCTATCTTATTTTGAATCTTGGCTCTCTGTTCCTGTCTCCTCTTCTAGATAAATCCTTTTTCTAGGCAGGTGTCCGATAATTTAAAGATTATTTTCTGACAAATAAGCATTTTCCATCTTCCTGCCAATGGTTCTGAATCATGAAAGCAGCTGAACAAAAGGAGGTAGGAAAACCAATATGAAGACATTAAGTTCATTACTGTGAAGGTTGCAATTTTGGGGGAGTGTGTGTGTGTGCGGGATTTAAAGCGCTCTTCATGTTGGGTTTCTTTTTTTAAATACTATTCTTGGTTTGAAATTTTAATTCTGGGCGTACATTTGGTGCCCAGATGGTGCAGACTCACACAGAAGCCCATCACGCTGTCAGGGCAGGCGGATACATATGTAAATATTTTGCCTTTTTCCCCTATAATATTTGGCTTTGTCTAATCTAATTGCTGTCAAAGGCAGAATGTGAGGAACGCTCAAGAGAAGCAAACAATGAGGACCTTCAACGTGTGCACTGCCCTAAGTTTGGAAGACGCTAGCGGACTGGGATGTAACTAATAATTTAGTTGCTTTTTCCCCCTACACATTGCAAATTGATGGTGTATGCTCTAAATTCATGCTCAGTACTGTTTTACAAGCTGAGGCAGAAACCTGTATTTCTAGAGGTGTCAAAACATTTAATCCCTTGTAGCTTTAGAAGTAGGGCTCTTGACATTGTCTTTTCACTTTAGGATGACAGTGAGTGTTCTTTGCCTGCCTCTTGGTATATCACTTTCTCATTCTTATTTATATATTTCATTGTTTCATTTAATTTATTCTATTGAGTGCCTCTCTTAATGTATTTTAATACATAAAAGCATTTCCAGCATAGTTGCCTTTCTGACCAGTAGTAGCTAGTACCAAACACTGTGGCCAACCACATTAAGGATGCCTGCTTATTTATTAAAGATCCAATCCGAAGTACCGTAACATTAATGCAGGACTGACTTTCATAATCTCTGAATGGGATCCTAACTGCTTAGTGAGTGTCTAACACAGCCAGTGTTAGTGAGGATGCTGGCAATGGGATCTAGGAAATCTTACTGTCTTTCCAGCAGTGAAAGACAGGTTGCACTCATAGGTTTCTGACCAGGTGCAAAACTTTGCCAGGATGGGATTTGTGGAAACCTCTGGCTATGCCAAACCCATTTGTTTAAAGACGTTAACTACAGAAATGGCAGCAGATCAGGGTTTTAGAATTATTGCAGAGGAAGGAAAGTGGCTATGAAAGGAAAATGTAATGAACTGACCAGAAAACAGAGTATCAGCACATGATGCTTTTTTTTCATAGACTGCAGATGAAATCTTGTTTAAGAGGGAGAAAGGTTCCCAATTCCAGGCATTTGTGTTATAGACAGAGGTTCTTTGTTCAGGAGTGCCAAAACAGCCTGCTGTGAAAGTGTGTGGGTACCTTAGAGACACGTCGTAACCTGTCATGTATGCTGCTGTTAGTGCTGCTTCTCTGTGGCATGAAAGGGGGTCTGGAAAATCATTCTTTATAAATATAAATGATGTCTACTGTGCTGTGCTTTTATTACTGAAGGAAAGATCAAACATGTGTGCTTTGTGTATCTCCTGGAGTGCGGGCACTGAGATGCATTACTACAGGGTAAAATAGGATATGAATTTACAGTTTCTGCTAGATATATGCTAGTATCCATGCTGTTAGCTCACAGTCTAGGGAAAAAATTAAAGAAGGGGTGACTTATCTCATGTATATCTTGTGATAGCAGACACTTGGGCAGACACTGTGGAGACTTTAATGTGTCACAAGTTTGTATGAATTTACTGTACACGTAGCTTGTGTCTGTGGGGCTGGTGTCTGCCATGGGCTGCAGACAGCATTGGCTGTCACAGTGGGTTGACAGTAGGGAGTGTTTTGCTCTCAGCCTTTGCTTTTGGTTGTTAAGTCCATCTGGTCTACAGCTGAGAAAACATGCTGCCTCCGTTTAACAGCACTTTCTCTCCTGTGCTTTTTGCCCTTCCCAGGAGCAATTGAGCGGTGCACATACATCAAGTACCACTACTCCTCAGCGACCATTCCCAAGAACCTCACCTACAACATCACCAAGACAATCCGCCAGGATGAGTGGCATGCCTTGCGTAAGTGTTGCTGGGTTTTTTCTCCTTTCTTCTCATGTGTGGACTAATAGATGAGAACAGAGATTTTGGAAAGAGGCCCACTTAGAGCCCTTTTCTTGTACCATTAGTCTCTGTAGTAGTTTGACTGAATTGCCCTTAGGACCTAAGTTTTTGTGCTTTTGCACTGTTGAATAGAAAGTCTGTTGAAGCATGAGAAGGTGGTGGTGGGGAAGAAGCATTCATATGCAGAGATCAGTATTGAGTTAAATACAAAAATGAATAATAAAATCAATACCCTATTTTTTAATTCAATAGAATTCTGTGTATTTGAGTATATTTTTGAGTGCTTCATGCTGCTGCTGAGATTCCTGCTTCCAGCAGAATTCATTGGTGGCTTTTGCTGTAGAATATGTTGTCCTGCTGCCTGCAGCTCCTGAGTGAGAGTGGCATGAATTTCCTTTAAAGATCTAGCAAGAGATGTTGGTCCCTCTAAGGCACAAGGAAGTAACTTAGCCCTTAGTGATAACTCTAGCTGGTGGTCACCAACTAGTAGCACTTGCTGAAGCAACAAGATCTGACAGGGATGGAACTGCCTTGATATGTAGCTGGCCTTGAAGCTTTTCTTCCCTCTTATGGTCTTGGAGCTAGAGAAAGTTTTCACTAGTGAAGTGGAAGAGAGAGGATTTGAAAGGAAAGATGCCACTGCAAGTTCTGTTTGTTATTACACAGTCATGGAGACTGTCAGATGTCCTGAAGTCTCTGTCTCCATGTAAGCAATTAACAGCTCTTTGAAGTTGGCAGGAGTTGAGAGATGCTGATTCTGATGCAACTTCTTGAAAGGCAGTAGTGAGAAATAACTGCCCAAACTCTTCATGAGAAACAAGTAAGATCTTTGGTGTTTCCAAGGCTTTCAGCCCATGTTCCACTCCTGCTTTATGGCACTGTTGCTTTGAAATGTCCTTTCAAGCTCAGGAGGAGGAGATGTGATTATATAATTGACCTCTTGAGTTGCTAAAATCAGATCTGGTTTGAGACTTGGTCAGCGTGGTTGTAAGCCTGCCTGGTCAAACCTGGAATATTGAGTTTGCAGAAAGCTCATCTTATTTTAGGATTCATAGGACAGTAGAAGGTCTTTGGTTTATGCTCTTGGCTGTGTATATGAGCTTTGGATTTGCTGTCCCCACTGCCATGAGCAATGACAACTTTCCTGTACCTACCCTCTGCAAATCTCACTAGTTAATGTAGGAATTATTGTCTTAAATTCATCTTTATCTCAGCAATTACTCAGGTAAAGAGTGACCCTTCAGCTAAAGAGCCAGGCATATTGGCAATTACATTTCGTCCCTCAGCGTGCACATTCCTCCATATAGCACCAAATTTGTGGGAGAGAGTGGCCAGTGGAGCCTTCAGTAGTGCATTTGGCCGTCTCCAAAGTGGCAGTCTAGACACTGAGCTCACATTTACAATCTGATTTGGACGGAGGTATTTTCAAGGTGAGGTTGTTAATTTCCTTCCTGGGGAAGGTACACTGGACGTGTGGGTGTGCATGCAGATTTCTGACCCAGATTTTCTCACTATCATCTCATGAGTCAGAGAATTGTAGGTATATGTAGATAGAACTGAAGCGTGAATCTGGCTATCCCTGTAACGACAGGGAATGAGACAGCAAATACTTTGCTGAAGGTTTTTTTATTATTGTCTTCTGTCTAGAGCAGGTAGATGTTATGACTGTTTGATACATATAGGATTGGCCACTGGATGGTCTGGAGGCTGCCGCATTTGAGAACAAACTGAACCTGTGTGGCTATTTCTGGTGTAGAGTTAAAGGTGGTTGTGGCTTGCTGTTTTCCTCTAAAACCTCTCAGTTCTGAAAGACAAGGGTAATAGCAATATTTTCAAATAGTGTTTTGGTTTTGGAAGAGGATGTTCTCACTTTAGAAAGCCTTTGGAATGGAGCACCAGCAGGGTACCACTGTGGGTTACCACTCTAAGTCTCATCAGAAAGTAATTTTAGTCCCTGTCCTATGGATGTATTTCTGTACCACCAGACTAGTTTCATTTAATGCTAGTGCTGAGGCATAATAGTGTTTATGAGTCAACAAGGTCAATATTTTCCTCTAAACAATTTCCTGTCCAGCATTTCCCTTTCAGTGAGTGTTTTTCCAGATGACAAAGGTGCTGGGCCCAGGCCTCCTGTCTTGCCCTGGGTAACCTCCTCGATCTGTAGTGTGAGAAAGAAAAGCCCTGGCAAGATGGAATCTTGGCATATTTCACAAGGGCAGGCTAGGTCCAGCTGGAGTATCTGGTCACGCTACTGAAGAATGCTGCTTCCAGGCTCGAGGCTAGCCATGCTCGGAAACACTTACGCTTCAGCCGAAGTCACTGTTGCCCTTCGACATCTCTTTATTTTCGTGGCGGTTATTTTGCTTGCTTAGTGCAGGAGAGCAAGCCGTTTGGGATAGGGAAGGTATGTTGCTGACTGATAGGCAGGACTGATGCTCCAGCACCTTCTTCTGACCTGCAGGAGTGAGTGGGGGGCAATTAATTTGAGGCTGAGGGACCCCCTGGCACCAGTCAGCTCAGGAAGGAGAGACTCCTCCAGTTGTGCTGTCAGCTGTGCTTGCACAACTCAGAGGAGTGGCTGGACTCAGAGAAATGGCTTGATCATTTTTGATTTTTGTCTCTTTTCATTCTATTTGACATTTTCAAGACGGACCCTTTACTCCGAATTGATTGCTTATGGCAGTGAAAGGCAGAGAAATAGGACTTCACTTGCTGCAATCACTTCCTCTCAACTATCTCTGGTTAAATAGGGATGGAGAGAAGGATGATTGTAGTGGTGCCAGCTCTGTCCTGTGAGGAGATAAATGTTCATCTAATTAGACAAAACGAACATCTACATGAAATGGGAAGGAAAAGGAAAGGAGATGGGAAAGAATGCTTTGTCCAACAACTTCTAGCATGAGGAACTGTCTCTTCATGGAAGAGGCCAGTATAGTGATATGATTGAGTTGCTGTGAGTCTATTTACCCTGTCACACTTTGGACCCAGCCTTGTGTGTGGCAACCATGTCCAGAGTTTTGGCTTCTGAAAAAAATGTTAAAAGCATTAGTGATGTTGCCAGAAACAGGGGTATAGTTTTTTTGTTTAATAAATCCTAAATAGACTTTTTTCACCAGTGCCATGTGTTTAGTGCTATTCCGACAGTTTCACTGCCAATGTGCTAAAGACTTTTGTTCACAAAAGATGAATAAAGTAGTGGGTTGAGGTGTGTAATATGGGACAGGCATTGGGAGGAGCAAGAGGCATTTTTGGATGGCAGAGTAAGCATCTCAGTTAAATGCTTCTGCTTTAAGAAAAATTTCCGTAGAAAGGAAACTATGGTAATTTTTTCTCTTAACTCCACCTTCAGGAAACCATTGTCTGCTATATTGTGGTAAAGTATGTGAAAGGCTGTGCTTGCTTTGTAAGGCCATGGGCAAGGGGACTCTCTTCAGTCTAGCCTCTTCCAGGTTCCAGCAGTGCTGTTCCTCGGGGCTGCTTTGAAGAGCTGAACACTCAAAGCCTCCAGAGTATCTAGGCTGCAGGTTCGCTCCTTGCAGCAAAACCTGCCACCTGTTGGGTTTATGCAGTTCTAAACAGCTAGAAGTGTAGGAAGGCTGTCCCATTCTTCTACCAACAGGCTATTAGACACCCTAGGCGCTGCCTGCTGGGGCTTTTGAGACACTTCATTGTCTTGCTGGGAGGAAAACTAGGCATAGAAAATTATTTTATGAAGTCAGAAGTGCAGAAACGTGGAGGTCTGTGATGCTGTGAAACGATGAAAGGAGGGACTGTGGTACTATTTTTTAAAGTGATTTTATATATATTTTTTTTCTTTGCGTCTACCTTCTGTTTAGATGATATGTATCTTCATTCATTTTTACTGTTGAACATATTTGTATTTGCTGTTGGACTTCCGTGCGTCCATTCCTTTAAAATGATTTTTGACAAGAACACTTTTGCAGGTGCTACAGGACTCTGCTTAGACAAGACTCGGCCTGTTGCAGGCCAAGAGCTGCCCTGAGCCTCCAGCTGGGCTGAGGCCTGTTGGTGCCCATCCTCAGTCTTCCTCACTGTGGCTTTAATGAATAAAAGGGGACAGGTTCTCTGGGGTCTTCCCTGGTCGAGATAGGTGAAAAAAGTATTGCAGCATTAAAGCACTGGTAACAAGAAAGATGCTGGTATGTGTTGGAAAGAGGGACTTATTTTCTTGCTTGTGGAGAGCAAATCAAACCATTGCCTTTTCCCTTGCTCCTCCTCCTTTTTCCTCCTAACCGAAACAGGACTCATACTGCATAATGCCCAGAGCCTCTGTATGCCAAAACTCTCTGACTTTTGAACTTTTACATGGAAGTCTCCAGATCCGAAGAGAGATGAAAAATTCTTCCTCTCCAAAAGCTTTTATTTTGGTGACTCACAAAGCCCATCATGCAACCTAGATATCTGTCTTGAGCCTGCTGTTTTCGTTTCTTCTCTCTATATTGCAAACCTGAATTTATACTTTGGATTAAACTTGGGCACAAAAGAGAGGGAATCTTCTGTTTGCATCCATTCTCTTCCAGCTCGCCATTGCCATCTAGGCCTCTGTCCTCCTCGGTGACGGGTGAGGACCTGCTTTGTGCCTGGGAACACGGAGCATGCGTTGGAGCTGGGCACAAAGTGACTGGAATTGCTATGGAAACTGATCTCCTCTTCCTGTGCAGCGTAGATGGAAATTATGTCAGCAGCCCGCTTTAAAGAGAACTGATTTGCAAATAAGGAGCTGATGCTTCCTGATAGGTGTGTAGAATTTTCTGGGTTTCAGAAACACTTCTTGTCTGGCACTGTATTATTATTATTATTTTTTGTCTGTCTGCTGCCCCCCTGCTTGTCCTGTGGGATCACAGGTTGTTGGCACTGAATGTAGAGCTTTGATACGAGGAGCTGTATTGACAAGAGCAGAGGAACCAAGGCACTTTTGTGTGTTGATTGGAATAATAACATTGTCTCACCTGTTGGAAACTACAGTAATCCTGGGTTTGTGGTGTTCTGTAAGCCATTTGCATGAAAAATGAATTGCAAAGTCAAGTAACAGCCAGGCATACTCTGAGAGGAAATGGAGGATTTCTACAAGAATTTAGAGAGAATGTTTAGAATGATTTAGAATGTTTTAATTTATACAGCCTCTTTTATGCTGAAATCTTGATGGATTTTATCATTCTTAACGGTCTAAACCTTGTAGTGCTCTAGGAGATTGAGTCATTTATTGTTACTAGGCTGCTTATTCATTTAGGCCTACAAAGCACTCAACTACCTGCTTATAACCACTAAAGCTACTGGGGGAATTGGTAGAATCTTTTTGTAGTTCAGCTGTGGTGCTGATAGAAATGTCAGCAGCTACTCTTTCAGAAGAGGCAGAGTAGTAATGCCTTCCTTCCCATTTTACAGGCCTCCCAAGTCATCTCAGTACATGGAACAAGATGCTGAGATTTGCACAGAAGCCCAGATCACAGATTGACAATGCATTAGTAACACCAGTAGGCTCCTGGGCTTGACCCTGTCTGCTTTTATAAGTAACAATAAATATTTCATTGTTATATCTGTAGTAAGTGCTGACCCAAGAGAATTTTTGCCTTTTCTTTTTTTCCTAGGTACTACTCAAAGCGGCATTTGAAATAATCAACATCCCACTTTCCTTGCTCCTTCCTTCCACTGGCTCTCCCAGTATTCCCTGGGGTCTCCTTCCATTCCTGTCTTCCTCCAGAAGAAAAGCTGTTTCATTTTTAATTGGTTCCTTGACCCCCAGATGGAGGCGCACCCTGAAGTGTGACACTGTCCTGCTGATCAGTGCCATTTGGCTGACAATATGATGTCATCCCCTAATGCATTGGTTATTAAAGCAGGCAGAGCAACCATCCTGGGGGATAGTCAGGCAGCAGGTGCTCACATGCCTGGAGGTCTAATGTTGTTAGATCTCTGTAATATTAATCGTTCCCATAGCTAATGACCAGGTGGCAGTGACAGATCTTCTCATTTCCCTCTCTCTCTGCATTTCTGCTGTAGGATTTTCTTCATATCTTGCTTATTTCAAGCTAAGATTTAAAAACAATTTCTGGCATCAAACTCTAAGACATATTTTTGAAATCAGTAAGGGATTTTATTGCCTTCTGCTAAGCTTCCTCTTAAGATCTGCTAACATGGCGGTGACCTTAGCACCTGCACTAGTAAATAGCTTTCCCTGTTGCATGCTACATTTTCTTAAAGGAAGGGGTGAGAAGAGATCAGGATCCCCCTAGTCCTAAATTGTGGCAGGGCTGTTTGACCAGGTAGTACAGACAGGGTTTGGGAAGGGAGGAGACAGAATAGGGAAGATGATGAAACCAGATCTGGTCTGGCGAGCTGGTGAGCTGGACAGCCACTGCAATAAGACGCCCGAGGAGTAAGGATTGGGTATGGTAGACAGGAACAGGTTAAATGGGAAGGAGCATGCGTGGCCAAGCTCTCTGCTATGGTGTGCTGGTTAGTATGGAAGAAATTCCCTACAACCCAGCATACAAGTCTGGAGTTTAACTGTACATCCACTGCCAATGTATACCTAGAACTGAAGGTCTTATCCTGCTCCTTCAGCCAGCAGGACTGGTCCAGATGGATGATGGTACCCTTGTTACTGCTGCTGGTTCCCCAACCAGGTTATACGATGGGGCTCAGAGCTGAGACAGAAGAGTCTTACTGTGCTGATGAAGCACTTTTTCTTTCTGTTTTTTATTGCTGGATGTGTGGTTGCTGGCCTTGTTGCACAATATGCAAATCCTGATCTGAAGAGAATACTAACTTTGTGGGTTTTCTACGACATTTGTCATTATTGTGTTGAAATGATGCACATATACTAAGTCACAATACCCTTCTAAGGTGGAAGATTCATAATTTCCCTTTTAGGTCTGAGACTAGTCTTATATTAAGTGAGATTTTTGGGATGTTCGGTTTGGGTGTCCAACTAGGATTTGGCTTCTACAGTATTTAGCATTAAATAGCCTTTTGCATGTTCAAAGCATGTCTCCCATCGACTTTCACAGTTGCTGTCTAAGTGCTCTATTCTCTGCAAATCATATTTCAGATGGCCACCCAACTTAAACTGGGCTCAGAAAATGAGGAAAACATGGGTAGGGACTGTCTCTGGTGAGTTTTCTTAGAACTGGCCAATTGTCACCAAAGACTTCGTGTTAAGTGTAGAGGAGAGTGCTCGTGTGAGAGGGAGAAGGACTGACTGTCAATCTATCTGAGCTGTGCTTTTAGCTAGAGGGCTGTGCAGGATCTCACCTTTCGCACCAGCACTCTCTAAGGGACCCATATTCTCACATTTTCTAATCTTGGCATACATGACACAACAGCCTTCAGAGAAACAGAAGTAAACAAAAAATATCAAACCACTTATATTTGAATACAGGATTGGCTTCATCTTGGCTTGTCCTTTTTTTTTCCCTCTCATTGTTATGTAGGAAAAAAGGGCATGTTTTTAATAATCATCTTTGAAAAGAGGCTAAGGGCATGTAGGGATCTGTCTGAGTGCAGGAGAGTTGAGAGCAAGTCCTCCTCAACAACACCAGCCTTACCTGAGATTTTTTTTTTTCAGAAGAGTATTGGACTTCCCTCTTGCGGTGTGGAGATGTTGACAAGTAAAACATACCACCACTAATCACTTCCAGTCATTCAACGAGTCAAAATATAGCTTTATTAATATGCATACAGCGCTGTCTCCCTTTTCCTTCTCGCTCTCTTGAGGGAGGCAGGGGGAGAGATGGGTGTTTTTCTATGTCTCTTGGCTAATCAAGAATGATGCCTTGTGCATTCTTAGGGTGAGAACACAGGAAAGAACAAACAGGATGATCTAATGGGTCTTTTCCACTCTGACTTTCATAATTTTTGATTTATATACCAATTTAATGCCTGATTTATGATGATTTATATCCCTTGTTTGTTTATATCCCAGTCTGATGCCCCACCCCATGCTATTAGCAAGATGAAAGCCATCCACTTAAATATTTCAAGGTGATTACATGCCACATACCACACACAGGCTTAGTAATGAGAAGTAAGTACTTCCTTGCTTCAGTGCAAGAAAGCCTTAAGTGGAACATTTTAGAAATGAGATTATTGCGATTTGTTCACAAAGCCATGCACCATCCACAAGGGAACATCACAGCAGCCAGCATGAGCTAGATGCCAACAAACTTTGAATCAAACAGCCTGGCTTTGACCCCAACAAAAGCTTCAGGCTGAAACATGTAGGTGATTTTTATATGTTGATAGCTACTAGGCAGCTGGTGCCATTTTAATTAATGTTTTGTAGTGATGCTTATTGTGCACTGAATTACAGAATAAACACGAGCTTCATGTGCACTATGGGATCTTACTACTCAGTACTTTGAAAAGGCCTAAAATGTGTGAATATTAATATGTGAAAAGTGTGATGCAGCTCTACATGCTTGAATTCTTCTTAAAATGTTAACTGAGCCCTGATAATTTTCTCCATGTAACCCACTCTTACCTAGGAACCGCGCTGGCAGGGCTGAATGTAGTTCTGGCCCAGGAAGGCTGGATGCAACTGTGCAGGAATTGTCTTATGGCCCATCCCAAGACTTCTTAATTGGCCGGGTGAATCACAGTTTAGCTGTTCAAATTATTCCCTGCCCACCTCCAGGAACTGATTGTGCCGTTGGCGAGGGACTAGGAAATCGGGAGTATAAATCAGCTGTAGCTGTCTCCCGTGGGACTTCAGAGTTCAGTCTTTCAAATCTCATCTGGCTGCTCTGGATATAGGTTATTTTTAATGGAGCTTGAGCCTGCGTGTCCCTCTGCATCACTAGAATTATGACAGCTAATTTGAGTTTCTTCATTACTGGTGTGTGGAATTGATGGATTTTCTCAGAAATACATAATTTTTATCATCTCTGCTTCCGTGCTTTGTCTCTGTCTAGGTTGCCCTTCGTGTCCCTGTTTATCTTCTTAGTTCCCCAAACTTGATTCTCACCTAGGTATTCTAAGAGAAGGAAATCAATGGAAGAATATCACTTACTGACATAAGAGGGACTTCTCTGCTATACATAACTAAGGCTCTAAATAATTCAAGAGGGTCCCCATCTCCTCTTTCCTCCCATAAGTCTGGGTTTATTAAAATTTTATGGAAGTGTGCGGAAAATCTCGCTGTCAAGAACTGAATGTCCAAAAGGAGACAGAGGAGTCCTAAAACTTTATTCGAATAAAGGGAGAGTCCACCGGGCATATCCCTGTGGGGTCTCTCCAATTGCTGGGGGACGCAGCCCCCCTTTTATCCTAATTTCCCGACCGAGGGACGCCCTCTCCTTTTCCCCATTGGCCAAGGTACTCAGGAGTTACAGCCTTCCCGGCCGCCTACACCGAACTGCGGCCTCCCGCCATCTGTTCTCACCTGAGCTCACCAACTCCTTTGTCCCCCTTGCTGAAGAATGTGGGGGAATTGCCCTATTTCCCTCCTTTGTAAAGGCCCCCATCTCCTTGCAGATGGCTCTTTTTCTCCCACTCGGCTCATGGCTCCACTCAGTCTCCCCTCCCTTTGTCCTGCTCTTCAGCCAAACTGTGGAGAAACCCCCTTATTGATGAATACAGAAACTTGAGCATTCTGCTCAGAAGGGAACGGGGAGGTGGCTGAATTACTTTTATTTATTTATTTATTTTATTTTCTTTATCTCTAGTACAAACTTTAGCAATGCGTTAGCTCATTATTAGCTCTTCTTCACTCATCATAAGCTCATACTAAATTTTCCTTGTGGAATCCATTCTGTATTAAGTTACATCTTGCTCAAATATGCAATTATGATACCATTCCTTAACTCTCATGCCCAATTGTGTTGCTATAAGGGAAAAAAGTATTAACTGCCAGTGTAACGTTGAATCTCTTTTGCAATATTGGGAGAAAGTCAGTAGTGGCATGAATCCATATACACAAAGATACTAATCAGAAGAGAGTAATAGGATGGGGACTAAGAGTTTGGATCTGCTTTATATTTGTAGCAGAATAATAATTCTACTGAAACAGGAATAGACATTCTGAGATAAGAGTAACGTGAAATCATCATCTGGGTCTAAAATACTCCCTGGAATTTTAAAAAAAAAAAATTAAGTTGCTCTTTGAGATTTTAGGCATTTTTATATTTAGGCAGTACACTAGTAAAAATGAACAGATGTCAGATCTGCATGTGTTTCCTGTGTTAATGCTGCTGCTGCTAACTGGCATGGAGCATGTTCCATCCCAGCATCCTAAAACACTTTGGCAATGTGCTTCACTCAGTATCCTTCTGACAAAAAGAGGGTGCAGAAAGAGGAATACGGCCCAAGTACAGCCATTTTATATGCAGAAAAAAGAGATACAGAGAAGTTAATTGACCTGCCGAATGTCATGTGGAGAATGAGTGGGAGCGCCAGAAACAAAACTTGGGTCTTTGTTTTCCCACCGCTGTAAGTGCTAGACAATGCTGCCTCCTGTAGTACTGGAGATCATGCAGCGTATCTCCTGGAGAGAAGAAGAAGAAGAAAAGAAGAAAGGCAACCTATTGCAAATCCTATATAATTTTTTTATCCTAAAGTTATTCAGGAAGTAAAAAAAAGTGCAAGTAAAGGCTTGCTGGCCAAAGCCCATAATCCATTACCTACATTCGTGGTGATTTTTCTCTTAGAAATAATGGTCCCAAAACTTTAAAGGCTCATAGAGAATTAAGGCATACAAAAAGGGGTTTCTTCCACAACTTCTGAAATCAATATCTTATAAGATGTTTGTGGGTGGGCCTCTAGAATCAATAACTTCCAAAATTATCTTTCTTAGGCTATGTATAGGTGCTGATGGATTTTCTGCCATGTATGAATTAATTAGACTATAAACCAGTGTCCCCACTAATTGTCATGACTACAGATTCTCAGAGCAAGAATAACATACTTGTACTCAGTTACCTGCAAGTAATCTGCACTGTCATTTTATTTGAAAAGTAATCAAATGAGTGCATTTTGAGAAGTAATCCTTACCAGGCCTATTACATAGCCATAAAATTGGGAAAAGAAAAGCACACAATGGAAGACTAGGCAAATAATTTCCAAATAGTCCTCTTGATACCGCCTAGGGAGGACAAAGGCAGCAGACAATCTGTCCTCCATGGCAAATCCACCCTGGCCAGCAGAGCTGCCATAGCCGGCTCTGCATGCACGCCAGGCCACCAGGGATGAGGAATTGATTAAGTGACGTCCCTAGGCCTGCACCTTCACTGCTAGCTGTGAACTGTCTGCTGCTGGTCTATGTTAGAGCTACCCTTGATTTGCTCCAGCGTGAGTCTAGGTTGAACTGGCCTTTGGGCCTTATCAAGGATATCTGTACACCTCACTGAACTCAACATACCTGCACACTGATTATTTGTGATATATTTTATTGTCATTTAGGTCTCTGCATGAAAGCAGAATTTTTATTCCATTAACAGCCCTGATTTGCTATGCTTAACCCTCCACTGCAGTGCAGGCTCTCTATCCTGACCTCTTAGTTTGAAATGGAAAACTCTGACATCACTTCCAGGAAGGATCAGATGGATTTTCATGAGGAAGGAGATGAGGATTTTTTTTTAAGAAGGAAAAATTCTGAGTTCTCTATAACATGGAACAGGTGCTGAGAAATGCAAAAGCTACTTTATGTGTGGTAAGGTTTCAGCATAGTCCTCCCAAGGTTTTCTAGGAGGCATCAGTGGCTCTGTAGAGAGCTGCATCGACATCTCTGTTAGGTGAAGCTCTTCCACAGAGCAAGAATATTGCAGGCACTCTGAAAATCTGTGGGACATCTGTGCAGATATGTTAGATTACCTCATCTCTCTCTCTACTGCTCCTAGCAGTAGAGATTCATAGGATTCTGTGATTAATAGTTCTGACCTTGGTTTCCCCATCTTACTATAGCTATCTTACTGGATTTATGAGGAATTTCTTGTAGTCTTTTTCTCACAGAACAGGAGGGCTGGTCTGTTGCTGTATCAAAACAATGATAAAATGATGTTCATTAGTCTCTGTAGAACAGAGGTTTGGAAGATAGCATATCAAGAAAAATCACATGTGGAGTAGGATAAATATTCAGGAAAGGATATAGTGGATGCCCTGCTAAGGTCCAGGATCCACAGTAAGAGCTGGAAGGCCACAAATCTGGTGGTGCAACCCCCAGAAAAGAAATGCATCAACTGAAGGAGATCCACAGGGGTTGGGGCAGCGGAACAACGGGAACTAATCTGCAGGTGGCAATTGCCTGTGTTTGAGTGCAAAGTGGCAGAAGGAGCTTCAGTCAAAGAGGACATAGGTGGGCTGCTCTGGCCCAAGTTATGTGTAGAGGGTTCTGGCACAGCAGTCTTGCCTTGGTGGGCTGGGGAGGAACAGGTTTGGGGCAGAGTGCCAGCTGTGTTGTGACAGCTGCCTTCTTCATTTTCTGATGTTGTTAGGGGAAGATGGGGTGGTTGTCTGGTGACGTGTCTGGCAGCTGGAGGAATATCACTGCTCTCAGAGTCTTTCAGTGCTGTATTGTAAGCAAGAGCAGGAAAAAACAACATGCATACCTGGGAAGAATCAGAGAGGGAGAACAGAGAATCGTGGAAAAAGCTGCTGGGGAAAATAAAAATGTGATGCCTAGATATATATATATTTTTTTGGTATAGAGACACCCCCTTCTCCTCTATTTATTGTGTACCAGTAAAGATTCATTAGATTCTTGTGGATCTTGACCAAACTCCTGATGCCGCTGGCACCACTGAAACAATAGCTAGAAGCTATTGCCTCTGTCACTTTCTTCTTGTAGTGAAGCTGGATAGCAAATGATGCTGGCATGAGTTTGCCAGTACTCACTCATTACTTTTCTTCAATGTACTTTTCAGTCTGTGTGTGCCAAGCTCTTGGCACAACCCTGATAAGCGACAGAAAAGGTTGAGCAAACAAAGTGAGCCTTTCCACTAATCAATGTAGATCAATCTCTTCATTTTGACAAACTGCAAAACAGAAACAGCAATTAAAAGTATGTTTGACGACAATGGTTAGTGGACAGTTCTCAAAACCAGGGTTCATGTAGGGGACTTCTCGATAAAGATGTATTTGTACCAGCCTTATCAGAGCGGTGATGCTAGCACGGGCAGTAGGATCACACAAGCCGGTAGTTGTGCCTCAAGGCATGTGCCTATGGATCCTGGCTGTTTCACTGCAGTTAGGTGTGTTGCTTTGTGGTCCACTGCACTGCCATAAAGCTTAGGGGTTTTGTCTGCCTTACGTTGCAGCATCAGGGGCAAAATTTTAGGGGGCATAAGCAGAAGGCAACTATACTTACACGCTGGTCAGCCTCCGGCATGCTGGGTTGTACCATCGCACAAGGTGACTGTGCATCAGCTGCATGGACTTTCACAGAAGTCTGGAAATGCGGCGAATAGTGCATCTGTGTGCCGTTAAATCATGAAGTCAACTGTGCGGGCCATAGCCATATGAGTGCCCTGTCCTCCAGCAAACCTTGCCTTGGAGACACAGCTTCAAGGCAGCAAGAACTAGGCTGTGTGTGAGATTGGCAGGGCTGTTCCGACTGCACACAAGTGCTGTGTGCTGAAAGACTTCCTCACTTTGGATCTGAATATCAAAGCCGAATGATTTTAAATGATGTTCCAGTGTCCGGTACTGCCAAGGAAGTAGTTATCTTGGTAGGTTCACTGACTGCTTATCACCTCAAGCTAAGAAGAGAGGCTCTTGTAGATGCTGGTCTATAAAGCTGCTGTATAAACCTATCTTTACATGAATGCCTGGGAAATATAGCCGGTGCCACATGAGAACAAGCAGCCTAAGTGGAATATTGCTGCTAGGAAATATCAATAACTGGTGCTTGATTCTCTTTCCTTTCATGAAGTGAAGAAAGGAGTGAGAAACTGCTCTTCAGTTGCCTTGAATTCAATGTGTTGTTTTCATTTTTTAGCTCATCGATAACAGTAAATGGGACTCAGCTAGATGTGACGATTCTGGTGGGCCTCTGGTGTGAATGAGCAGACACGAGGAGCAGAATATTGGCTCCTGCAATAAGATGAGTTTTTTCCTTAGTTGAAAAAAAAAGGTGAAATAATGTATTGCTTGTGAAGGCAAGAGACGTGACAGCACTGACTATAACCAGGTGTTCTGCAGGCAAGCACTGGGCAGTTTTCCCAGTTACAGCTCTGCCGGTGTGCTTAATCACCATGTACAAACTGTTGTTCTAGTGATAGTTGCTCCCTTGTTGGTACGGTGCAATCCCTTGTCTTTAGTCAGCTTTGCCACTGGGTCTCCAGCCTTTCCCTGCAACACTGCCCTGCTTTTCCTGAAATGTAGCACAACCCTGGCTGCTAGTGGGTATCCAAGGGCTGCCGGGCATGTCAGGACTGTGTCGGTCTGGTGTTATGTGCAACTGGAGGATGTCAGACCAAGCAAACTAGTGTCCGTTTGTAAAATACAAGTTCAGTTCATGGCCCCAATATTTAGGTCATTGACTCTAGTCAACCGTTAGTTTGGGGCATGTGTCATGCATTTAAGTACTTCAAACCCTATAGTTCTGCGGGAGACATTTTGTTTGCCTATGTTGGAAAGTACTAACGGGACCCCACAGGAATAGCCCTAAAGGGAGAGGTTGCTTGATGGAGGAGGGGAAGAAAAGGGCTGTGAAAAGGGAGGTCTGAGAGTATATGGAGCAACATCACATGGAAACCACAGGAGGTGGCAAAATCTCCATGTTGCACCAAGTACACAAAATTGCAGCATCTTGGGGCAAACTAACAAGCCCTGAGCCGAAGGGCCCGCTGTCCTGCTCTACAGTGCCGCAGCCAAGCTGAACTGACTGCTTCTCCTCCCTCTTCAGGGAAATGGCAAGCTGGGCTGGGGAAAGGTGCCAGCAAGCAAAGAGAATAGAGAAAATTTGATGCTGAATGCATTCATCACCCTCTATTCTAGGGTCAGTTGCTGTTGTTTTATATGTATTTAATGGAATGTTATTTTTAGGCTTCCAAATCCATACATGGAAATTATTTTCAAGTGCTGCAGCTTTCATCCTGTATTAAAAAAGGCTCATCTTGATAGTACATTTATTGCATTATTTTTGTGATTTCTTTTGTCCTTTCTTCCTCCTTCTTCAAAAGTATTATTCTGTTTCGCTCCCCTCTTTTGGCTGATGTTACTGGAGAGACAACAAAAAAAGAACTATTTAATGTATTAACTTGTTGCTTTACTGCTCTGTTGTGGAATCATGGGGGAAATGCTGGTGGCTTAAGAAGAGGTTTAGCAGGCAGCCCACCCACTTTCTTGTGATTTCCCTTCAAAGAAGGGCCTGACAAAGAAGAGTTGTTCTGTTGCGGATTCACTGCCTTCAAAGCAAGTGCCCTACAGATACGACTCTGTGATTAATCCTCAGAACTGGCACATAAAGCTTACGCCGTGCCAGTGTTACTAATGTTAATGGGAGCCAGACAGCTTACTCCCAGTACACTGCTTTAAAGAGCAATAATTTACCCAGAAGAGTCCTGAGGTGAAAGTGTACTTGTCTACTAATCCTTTTGTAAATCCCCTTGGCTATGGTGGTGGTATTGCTTTCCATCCCCTTATAAGCTGTGACATTTTGGTGAGCCCTAGGCCTTGAAATGAGATGCAGGATGGTAATTTTTCCATGTTCTTGAACACTTCTGTGCTAGGAGCAGGTGCATGTCCTGGAATTCTAGGATGCATTTATGAAGGAGAGGCAAAAAGTTCATATGCATGTTTTGCACTCTCTCTTGCACAGGCAAAATTAGTGGCTTTGGGGAAAAATATATGACCTTTAGGCAGCCATCTGAAAATACACTGAGGCACTGCCCTCTTAGCTTTGGCAGAAAGCAAAGCTCTAATTTGGAACATAGTTTTGACCTCAGTGAGAGATATTTTTATTTATAAAACCATGCGCTTTTTCTGAAGGGAAACAAATTGAGGTACCTGATTTTCCTGGACGCCTGATATGAAATGTACTTCAGAGGACTTGGTGGTCAGTAGGAGGGGACTCAGCATTCTCAGCAGTCTGGGTAAGCATGTCAGCACCTGGCTCTTTGTATCTGTGGCTTTACTTTCTCACGTAGGAACTTGCCTGGCAAAGGTGTCCTTCTGGCAGGTTTTTGCTGCATTTGTTATTTGTCTGTTATAGTTAAATTCTGTGAAGAGACTGCTTTTTCAGTAGATGGGAGTACTTTGGACAAATAGTAACCAAGTTGTTCAGAAAAAGGTGTGCTCAAAATTTTGCTGCAGAATTGGATTCCTTTTGTTGTGTGATAGTGCTCCAAGGTCAGGAGAACTATGATAGAAGTTACCATCATGTTGGTTTCTAAAAGCACTTAGATAACTTAGGGCCCCAAATGACCTGAAAGTCATTGAGGCTAATCTTGAAAATTGCATGCTTAGTTTCCAAAGTGGATGAACGAGCATAAAAACTGATGGGTGCAAAGTCGCCTGGTGATGCTGCTGTGAATTAGTTTTGGGAGAGCTGTGACAAATGGCAGCCAAAGTCTCAGGACCTCCTGAATGCTAAGTTTGTCTTTTGAGATTTATTGTCACAATCTCTGCTACATCTGTAGCTAGTATTATAAAACATGGGATTGCTTCAGAAATGGTCCTTCTTGATATAATGACCTTGCAGCACTAGCTTGCTTGAGTAGCAATGTGGGGAGAGGGTCATTCTCCAGTGAGAGTTTTCTTCCCCTCCCACCTTCCAATAAATGTTATGAATTGTCTTCATCTTTCCTGATATTCTCCTTTCTTCCCAAGTACATCAACTTTATATTCTTTCCCATTTTAAAATAGCCAGCAATCCATACTTACATCCCCGTTGTTTCTGCTTATAACCATAGGCTAATACTCCCAGCTGATTTTGCCTTATGTTTTTTAATAGCTGTGGGGCTGGTGGCAGGTATCCCAGTGAGAGAATTTTCAGTTATTTAAAGAGTGGGATCTCTCAGATGCATGGGTTCACTTCCTTGCCTCTAGCTGTGGTGATGGCCAAAGAGAAAAGATTGAGGTTTCTTTGATTTTTGAGAGGTGACTCGTGGCAAGCTGACTTCTCAGTAGGATGAATGTTAGCAGCAGGAGAGTGCTGGGTTAATTCCCAGGATCATGGCCTTTTCGGGCTGGAGCAAGGCAGACAACATTCAGCTTCAAGCAGATCATCCCCTCGTTTGCTTGCTGTGGGATCTCAGGGGGATGTGGGAGGCAGAGGGCACAGGAACAACGTCCACAGGCAGCAGCTCGTGCTGGGGCACCGCGACTGATGCCATGAGCAGCCAGCCTGGTTTTGGCTCTGAGAGCAGAAGGGCTAGCAAACAGAGACTGCTAATATTTCAGACTGGGCTGTGGGGCATAATTCTGGGCCTTTTCCCCATTTTCAGCCGTGAAACGTAACCTTTTCCAGGCGAGACACAGACCTCTTAGTGAGGGTCAGTAAGACAAAACTCTCAGCTCCGAATGGAGCAGAGTTACACCATAGGCAAAGTCTTGTTTATTTGGCCAATGTAGACTTTATAGACTTGTTGAGTTCACATGCGTATTTTCCAGGGCCAAGTTGGATGTTTGATTGTATTGTCATTGAGTCACCAATTATTGTATAAAAATATAGTTCTTGAAAATCTTTTATGTGGAGGAGAGCATTAGTGAAATCTGGTATACCCAGAATTTTTAGGAAAAAATGACTTTATTTTCAAAACTCCCAATAGACCAAACATAGGAAAAACAAGCTGTCTTTCAAGTGAAGATTGAAGACTGGAATTACACACAATAGTGTATATATGGAATTAATTGATTTTTAGAGTCCATGTGTATAGAGGAAACCATAGTCATACGTTGTCCCTCTCCCTCTCTCCACTGTAGCTCAAGCCAATACTGAGAGTTTGTTTTTTTCCACTATTGGCTTCTAACCCATAGCAATTAGAGAAACAAACAGTTTCCTTCATAAAATGCAGATAACTCCCTAACAGGATTTAGAAGTTACCAAGGAAAAGTCACAACAGCTAGACACTAAAATCCTTCTTTAGACAGTCCTTGTAGATCCATCCTATAAATAGTCAATGCGGCTATTAAATTCTCATACAGCGTTTCTTTAGCCGTGTTCCTGCGCTTGCTTTAGCTTCATTCTAATATCTCTAATGCTCAGATATCTAGGGATATATATATGTATATGAATATATGTATGTGTTTTTACTGAACATGACTGAACATGAACTCAGTCAGGAAATTGCTACCGCAAAGGCAGTAATAGGACAGTTCTCGTGAACTTGATATTTTATGTGAACGAAGTATCCCTGTGCGCCCGGTCTTTGCTCCTTCTCTTTCCTGCAATGTCCTGGTGCTGTGTCAGCCCCACGATGTCGCGGCTGCCCCTGGCCTGGCTGTGCTGCGGGCAGCGGCATCCCTGCCCTCGCATGGACCCCCGTGGGCTTCCCACTCAAGCTCCTGAGCTAACTTAAACTACTTTGTTTTTCACCAGTTTAATTACAAGACAAATCTGTGAGCAGGATATTGTCCTACCTGCAGAATACAGCGTCATTGTGCTGCCCCTATCCCCCTGTCTTTAATTTTCTGGTCTTGCAGGCACCGCTTAGGGTGCATTTGTTCTTGCCCAGGCTGACTCAAGTCCTTCCCACCCTCTTTTGGCAGCTCTCAGGCTTTGAGTGCACGTCACTGGCTTTTGAGCTGCTGAAAGTCCAACACTGCAGTGTCATGATACCCTGCAAAGCGGACGGTAAAGCAAAGCGTGACTGGAATTTGAATATATTGCAAATTATTTCTTGGGCAGGAAAATTTGTCTGAGTTCATGAACCTCTAATGCAAAGGAGCAATAACCGTAGGGAGAGTTTTTGAAGCATACTTCCTTCCAAGTCTAACAGTATAGTTATCTGCATGATAAAATTAATCTTTTTAGTCTTTTGGTGTCATTTCCTTAGCCTTGTACTAGTTTTACTACAGGGGTAGATTGACTACCTTCTACTTGCTGAAGAAAATAAAAACTAGATAGTTATAATTCTAGTTGAATCATTTACAGAATAAAATTCAGACACAGCTGTCATACAGTTCCAGTATCTAAGGAATATCAGCATTATGAACTGAATGTTATTAGCATATTTATTAACAGCAGTACACAGACAATTCATTCTTCATGTGCTTACACCTCTGTTTTGATGTTGTTAATATTGAAAAGATCATGTATTTTTCAGATTATATTAAAAATATCGATGACCAGGATTGAGTTAGCATGTTGTTACTGTGTGTGGTGTATCCCCTTGCACTCCCTTAGGGACAAATTCAAGACATTACTTCTTTAATACCCCTTAAATCTGTGGCAAGGTGGATATTCTCAGCTAGTATTGATTATTGCTGTTGATTCTTGCAAATTTCAAAATTGCTGTATTAAACAGTGGATGTAAAATGTAAATCTTAGCTTGTAAATGCTGATATCGACAACTAATTTTTCACCTTCATATTTTCAATAACACAAACATACTCCCTAGTGCAAAACAAATGGCATGCGCTGTGCTTTATAAATCTGTGTCATGAGCAAATTGTTTTCATAATCACTGTGGATTTTGTTCACTGCTAGAATTAAGACATAATGGCACAAGCTACGCAAATACCCCTGGTTCCAGCTGTGGCTTCTCACCAACAAATGAGACTATTTCAGGCAGCAGCAGAACCATACTGATGAGTAAACATGCTGATTCAGTGAGTCTTTGGGAAGCCCTCGGCAGCAGAGAGATGATAGATTTTTGCTCAAAAAAGGCTGTGTTTCCCACGGATTCTCTGGGGGAGGAGGCAGCTGTTCTTCTCAGGACCTGCCTCCCACTCTTTCCAAAAAGTGTCAATGTGTTTAGTTAGTGGTGTTGTTCGAGGTGTAGTGTGAGTCACTTATTGGTCAAGAATATCTTAGTGACATGGTTCAATAAATGCTACATAGGGATCTTGGCATGGAAGCCTTCTCAGTGTGAACACAACATTCAAGGAAGCTTCTGCTTCCCGAGTTATTGTTCTCAACTGTGGAGCACCAGAGCAAGCCATGTCATTCCTAATCAAAAGGAGGGAAGTTTCTGAAGGGAGGCTGATCTAATTTCCATGGTAATTATTTCCCATCTCTACCATCTTAAATGGCCTGTTTATACCAGAAGAGGAATAGGGGCGATGCTCCGTGCTTGGTTTGAGAGACCCTCCGGTAATAAAGACTGTGTCTTTTTCAGAAATTTCACTCACACAGGATGGTGAAGAGGGAGGATGTGTCAGAAAGTTGGCAGGATTTTGAGGATCGTTCTTGTTGCTCCACTGAGCTCATGTGTGAATTTTAATTTTCTGGGATGAAAGTTTATTTTTGGTTTTTAAAACATGCTAGGTCTCATTTTCTAACCGCTTGTTCCATTTGTGGTCATATTAGATGGGATTCAGCCTTGAAAAAAGCAGGTACAATGGAAGCAAGTGGGTCTATTTTGTGTAACAGCACATCTGCCACAGGGAACTAGAGTCATGCTGTGGATAGAAGGAAAGAGATTGGGCAGCCTACGTACGTATTTGAGATTGCTAGCCACAGTCCTCCAGGGGACAGTCAGAAGTTTTCTTGGCTGGTACATTATCCTGGAGGAGAAGAGGAATTGATATTTACTAGACTTTGCACTGGGGAGATCTTTAGCTGATTGCTGTTAACTTAATTATTGGCTTCTTTGTTAACTCTTTGCTAACTGAAGACAGAATTTCTCTTTTTTTATAAAATCCATGAAGAATTAATGAGTGCAGGAAGCAATAGCTCTTAGCCAGGGAGTACCCAAAGGAATAATTTGTAATAACAGTCTTCTTCAGGACACTTGGTTTAAACAGAGTTCTTGCAGGCAATATCAAAGTTATTTTATTTTGAATAGTGAAGTAACTAGAGACAAATTTAGGAGTATAGCTCCTTATCCACTGAGATCTATTCAAGTCCAGAAATAGAAGGCTTGGGGTGTTCTTCAGAACAGTCTAGCTGAAGCCATTTCATTTTAGGCCCTATCTCAGCAGTCCTGGGCACAGAGTGGTGTTGCCCATCACCGAGTGGCAGAAGCCTTATAACATATGAATAAACTCTTCTTCACTCTTCAGTGATCTGCTTAGGTTGTGTTTGTCAACCTATCCCTGTGCCACAAAATGCTGGAGAATTCCCCACTCTGCTCTTCAGGACTCCATTTCCATCCTACAAGGAGGATGGATTGTAGTTGCAGCCTACCTGTAGGATAGCATATGATTTCTCATAGTGTGAAAAAAGGACTGCCCTGACAACCAAGGATATTCAGACTGCTTTTAGGAGTGGAGATGCCACCTCCAGAGGAGGAGTTTGGCTTCCACTAAACTTGCCTGAACTCATCCTTGAGACTGATGCTGTTTCTTCTTTTGTATCACTGTGCTGTCGCATCTTTTAAGCCCTCAAAACAAACAGACTTTAAAAGGTTGAGGGGCCTACCGGCAGGACAGTGGGTAGCATGACCCAAGTTTCACAATTTTAGTCCTTTGTGCTCTGCTCATCACGATACTGCTGCTGGTATTCTATTGTTTGAGCAACAACTCAGAATGCTCCAACTCTTCTCTCCATGTTATGTGATGTAATGACCTGACTTGAAATGTAGCTACTGAATCAATCCCTTTGAGTATCACAAGGTTCAGCTTCCATTCCTAGGAGGGATTTGTCTTTGCAGTTATCCTTGCTTAGACTCTCAGCCTTACATACGTGTACCACACATGCATACATATGGGACTGAGAGCAAATTCACCACATCACCCATGTGCTTGTTATTATACAATTACTAATGCTAGCTACTGTCTGCACTGAAAAAACTAGGAGGTCAATGCGACTGAATAACCTATGAACTTGATCAGATTTGAGATTGTCATCACATTTACACTGACACCTTTGCACATTTTCACAAGGGACCTCTACTGTGTGTCTTAATGTTGGCATACCAATGTCGTTAGTGAAATTGCAACATTACCGAGCTGCTGTTTCTGTCTGACTACAGACTAATGGCCTCTGTGGAGAGAGCTGAGAGGTCTGTTCTCTTTCCGTAAGCCCCCCAACCATTTCACACAGCTCCTGATACAGCTGGCACCTTGCAGCAGCCTTGAAAGAGAGGCCAGGAGCTGAATTAATCATGAGACCGTGCTAGTCTCAGCCTGTTGGGTAATCTCTCTCCTGGCCCCAGCTGAGATGCTTTCCTTCTCATTTTAAGTGTGCTTGGAAGCTATCACTTCCTGAGCTGTTTCCCCAGTGTGCATAAACTGGGGGCCTCAATATGGCTAAGGTTCACCTGCACTAAACTTCACAAGCAACAGGTGCTTGACAGTGTTCCTCAGCATCATCTTGTTCTTTTTGCCAGTGTTAATACTGCTGGGAATAACTTATCCTCATTCTGCTGGCCCACAGAAGGAAGTGACTGTGCTGCCTTCTAATATAAGCAGCATGAGGGAGTAGGGGATGGGATAACTTTCCTCAAAGGAGGAACTGCTGAAGCTGGTTCTGAAGAGGTGCTTGAGCCTGTTGCTGAAATGCAGAGGACAGGCTTGAGCTGCACTGCACTTAACTTATTTTGGGGTATTTTTCCAACAAAAGCAGATTCCAGAGGGAAGACTGAGTTTTGGTTACACAATTGATGTTTCAGAGCAGGACAGGAAATACAACTGGTTGTAAAAAATGTGCTATCTGAGTACAACTTCAAATAGGGGCTGGATAGGGGTAGATGAAGGCTGGCTTTTGAAAATGAGAATTTTTCAGATACTCTGCTTTGTAATCCTCTTAAAATTTGGTTTGATCAGGGCAAACAGGTTTGAGCACGTGTATGTCACATATATTGGATTTGGCCAATGTGCAGGATATGCTTATATGCAGAATCTTGAAATATCTGTGCTTGTTGAGGCTTTTAAAATAATGGGGAGTTAGGTAAAAGGTAAAAGTGCCATGATATGAAGGCATTACCCATCTTTTCATTTCTCTGTAACTAGAAAGCATGTCATCTGTTTGAAAGTTTTTGGCTTGTGTTCAGATTAGCACCACTTAAGAGACATAGTCAAAAAAATCAGTAAAAAATGTTCAATTCAAGTCTATTCAGCGTGATCG
>NW_010577102.1:224203-290425 GCF_000705375.1 Tinamus guttatus | reverse complement strand
AACTGTTTGCTCTATTCGGTCTCCTGGTGCAGAAATTCTGATTTATCACCCCTGCTTTTGCAAAGGGGAGCAGCCCAGAGGACTGAACACCCAAATAGGTGCTAGGTATTCACTGGTTAACCGGGGCAGAGCTGTCGCCTCGCTCTGTGCGGGAAGGGCAGAGCTCCCGGGGAAGCCTCCTCTTCCCAAACAAAGGCGAGGGGACGAGGGGAAAATTTCTTAAACTCAGCAAAATGCCTTAAAAACTGGAAATACCTCTAGGATTACTCAGACACCCGCAAGAAACAGCGAGAGGAAAGTGGAGCAGGCATCTGAAAATTTTTTATTTTATTTTATTTTTTTTGAAATAGGTTGAGTAAGCAAAGCCATCCGAGGGCCCCGGTTATTTACAGCTTAGTCTTTGCACAGCACAGTTGCTCATTTGCTGTCTTAAAGGCAAGTTTCACATCTATTGCAAACTTCATCTTCTGGTGGCACTTTGATCAGGCTGCTGCTGTGAGCTAACTTTGCCTTCAAATATTTTGAAATAACTGAGCTGTTTTGAATGCAATTCTCTGCCACCAGTCAGTCCCCCTTGCTGCTGCGCTTCTGTGCTCAATTACCCTGTTCCTACTCGGGTTGTAGCAATCTGTACGATTGGAACAGAAAGTCAAAATGTATTTGCAAAAAGGTTTGTTTTGCTTTCAGTGAATGTTCATGATATTGACTTAAACTTGGAAAACTGAAGTCCCGCTATGCAAATAAATGATTATTCCCCATTTATGTGGCTCAAACAATTTAAAAAATTGCTCAATAGTAAACGCAATTTTATTTGAGAAGTTACTGTTTTTCCACCCTTTCAAAACCAAAAGCACCACTTTCATGAAACTAGATGCTTTTGTAAGTAAAACATGCTAATGTTATATTGGCTGCATCCATTTTTTCCCCTTTTTTCTCCTGTAAGTTTCTTTTTCAATTTCATAAATCACTCTGCCTGAAACTTATTTTTTATTAGCTAAAGATTAAGTGTTACATTGATACCTCTCTCTGCAACACGGAGTTAGGAGTAAGTTAGCCTTAAATATTGCAGCAAAATAGAAGAAGATAATTTTTCCTCTTTCTTGTGCTTAACTGTGGGCAAATGTTACGCATCTAGCCATCTCCCACTGCAGTACCCAGTCATTTCAGAGAGACTGGCCTCATTTGAAGAGGGAGCAGTGTTAAATTCTCTGCACTTGTTGCAAAGGTGCCTTTTTTTTACCAAACAAGCTCACATTGCAAGACTCTGTGCAGGTCTTTGTCAGATCTTTTTGGTTTCTCTTTAATGAATTCACCGTCTTTACTATCTCTGCACCCAAATATTTAAGTTGTAGTTAGAAAGAAGGTATATTCCCTCTGTTAAAAGATACAATTTTGCTTGGCAAATGTCCTGCCTGTTCGTTACAGTGGCTGGAATTTGGGGAAGAGAAATGGATGGGCAGCAAACTGAGTCTTCTGTAAAATATTTGAAATACAGTTTTGCTTTTGTGTGAAACTTCTGGGCTAGATGAGTTTGGAAATGCCATTGCTGCCCCCCTGCAAGCTTGGGCTGGGGGTAGGGACAAACACTTGGTTTTGCATTAAAAAAAAAAAAAAAAATCAAAGTCTGCTGCCAAAAATGAGATGCATTAATGCTGGAATTGAACCTTCTCCTTCTCGAAGACCCTGGGGCTTCCCCTTCCCACAGATCCCCCACCACAAATAAAGGTTATTCAATCGTTACGGCAATTTAACCGTATCTGGGGTGGAACGTGGCCGTCGCTTAACAGGACGCAAGGCAGCGCTTCCGTGCGCTGCTTTAGGATGGGAAGTGGGAAAAGAAAATGGTTTTGAACTTGAGTTTGGCGGAGGGGGCAGATGGCAGGTAATGATCCCACCCAGGATCGAGATACCCTTGGGGGAAGCACCGTGGGCCGTGAAGCTACTGAGACGTGTTTAGCACTTTGGTTCTGCATTGCTGCTGTTTAGTTGATCTTCCACTCCTCAGTTTTCCCTTGGAGCACAGACGAACCTGCACTTGCAGGTCGGCTCCATAGTCTGTGTTTGTCGATGGGCTCTTTCCCCTCGGCACCACCCGCTCCTGGGTGCCTCTCATGGTGCCAGCATGGCCTTCAGCTATAGAGGTGACTTTTTCCCTTAAGTCTATCTTATCATGGGAAAAGTAGCTTAACTGATGACTAAACACATATAATTGCATGTGTAGTTATTTAATCAGAAGTCCCTAGTAAGGCTGCTTGTGTAGTACTTAGTATTAATTATAACTTATAAATGTCTTTTATCCTCATAGTAAAGGAGAAAATCCCACTGAAAGGATTCAAGTCTGTATAGCTCTGAAGTTAATGCTTGGATATAACCTTTGGTTACAAAGGGACAATTAAAATAATACTCTTTCTCAAAAATCTGTAAAAGCAAAAGTCTGTGTTCACTGGCTTTACTGCTGTATTTCAAGGGCCTGTGACTTCAGCCTGCTACTTTTAAAGAGTTTCTTTTCTGCTTTTGCTTCTTTATTTCTTCAGTAAAGAAGAATCAGCACAAGATTTCACTTTTTTAATAAACTGTGTGGTACCTTCTGTGTAGTTACTGTTCCATATTAAGCTAAATAATTAAAAGGAAAACAAATTTGCTAACTTTCTATAGACAATACTTCTCACCATTGTAGGCCTGCTTATTTTTTTTTGTTCCCAAAAGAAATAACTCCTTCTTTTAAATAAATGTTATTTTTAATATAAATGTTCAAAGTAAAGTAAAATTAGTGTTCAGGTGCTTCATGGAAGTGTCTCCATGAACAAGTTCACAAAACTCATCCTGTATTAACCCACTTGTGGGTGTTTTTTGTGTGGTGAACTTTCAGAGGTAGTAAAATTAAGCCATTTTAAAACGAAATGGTTCAATGATTTATTGTAGCAGAGTAGGGAAATACCTCTAGAGATTTTAATATCTTCCACCTGGTATGGAATGAAAGGAAAATATTCTTTAGTTGGTGACTAATTTGTCACCAATCCCCAGGGGTGCCCTCATTACAACGCAAGGATGTCTGAGGAGAAACGCGCGGCGCGCAACGCGCACGGCGTCCTGCTGCCCACGCCTGGAGCGAGGAGGGAAATGAAGGTCTGGAAAGCAGCCGAAGGAGCGGGAAGGAGGGTCCTGGAGCGGGAAGGAGGGTCCTGGAGCCGTCGCGAGGGTTCGGCGGGGATTTTACCTGCAGGCTTGTTGGGATTCACTGGGACGCGTTGGAGGAAGAAGGTCACTCGGTAGCGCTGCTCGCTTCCCCCCTGCACCTACTGCCTCCTGGTAGCTATTTAGGGGGAGGTATCCTGTGTTTTGGGGGTTTCTTTTGGTTCTTTATAGTCTCTACTTTTTAATGTCTTTCATCCTTTACTGCAGTGTTAGATGAACTGGATCCAAGGCTTAGTTCCGATGAAAATGCTGCCAGGAAATATTTACTTCTACTGACAGCTCTGACCTGCTGATGAAGATCAGGCCTTGGTCCTGTCGGGTTGCTTTTCCCAGTAGTGAAAGTCCCTGCACCATGGAGGGAAGTCGTGGCGGGTCCTGCAGCTCCTGGCCTTGTTAATACAGTTCTTTTTCTCACCAGGTCGAGGCGGGTCCTGCAGCTCCTGGCCTTGTTAATACAGTTCTTTTTCTCACCAGGAACAGTTTGAATTTCATGTGTTTTATGGTTATTTGGAGTAAAGGAAGACTTTACATTCTGTCAAAAGCAAGTCATCAGAAGGGGAATGATTATTTCTGTCATTCTTCCTGTAATTTTAACATATTTTTCGGTTAGAGCACTATGGAAAAAGACACGGATGAATAAGAAACATTTTTGTATGACAAAATCAGCATTTTTATCAGGAGAGATGGCACATCTTGTTTTGGGGAATAGCTGCTGGTTTTAGAGCATTTCAGAACAGGGAAGGGAAGGGCAGTGCAGAAAGTCTTGCTTTTTCTGTGTCCCGACTGAAATAAGAGAGAAGTCTGATAATAAGGAGCAGTCCCTGGTCTCTGAAATATAAAATTAGATCCACCTTTGCAAAAGTCTGAGGTGATGCCAAAATGCTGTTCAAGCATCTTGTGGGCACAAATGATCATGAATGGAAAGCTGAGCTCATGGCTAACTGATGTCTAAGGGCTGATTTTTTTTCAAAATCTAATCTCAATTGTACTGTAATATGCTGGCTCTTGAAATGTGTTGTGTTCTTTTACATGACTGTCTGAATGGGGTTTGCATTTTTCCAGGTGCAGGATATCAGTTTATTATATCTGAGAGGGTTTTTTGTTGTGTGTTTTTGGTTTTTACCATGCTTGTAACTTCGTAGCTGCTCAGAAAATCAGAAAGGCTACTGGATCTGTCTTCCTTCTTTCTCAAAAGACCAGGTCTTTTTATCTGTTTGGGGAGCTGGGATGTGCTTCTTAGGTTCATCCTCCATGCAATTCTTCTATCAGGCCAATTTCTATTTAAATGGGAAGCTTTTTATTCAGTGACTTCTTAAAAAAAAAAAAAAAATCAGTATTTTATGCTCCGAAGCTGTTAAGCTGTGAAAAGTGCAGAATCTCACACATCACACAAGTAACTTGTAGCCAGCCGCTCAGTTCACTGTTACCAGTGAGCAGAATCTCATTTGATTCATGCTATTCTATTTCTCATGCTATTCCATTTTTCTAGCGATCTACTAGAGCATTTCAGCTCAGAGTTTAACTCTAGCAGATGGCTGCGAGGGTGCCTGCTTGACGTGGAGGAAACCCTCGCATCAGTTATGCCCTGTGGATAGGACTGTAGTGCACAGAGCTGAAGATGATGTCAAGTCTGAGTTAAAAGCCTGATTGTAAGCACAGTTAATACATTAGGGGGGCAGGCACAGTCCTTAAAGCCATGTTATTTTAATCTGCTTGTCAGTTAATATTAAAATAGTAGAAGCGGTGCCAACTTCAACTGTATTGGAGTATTTAATTGTAATCCTGTGTTTATAGGAAGGGGAAGTAAAATCACCTAAGCAGTGGAGTCATTTGGGCAGGTGGTTCTAGCACTGGAAGTACAGCCGAGCTGGGAGCAATAGGACCTTTCTCCCTCTCACCTTGGCTGCACGGTCTGCTCTCCTGTGGTGTGGGTGCAACTGGACAAATGGAGTCAACTCGCTGCTCCAGCTGAAATCGAGGGGGAAAAAAGGTAATTTTGGTGGTCTCTTTGAGAAGGGCCTGGTGTGATCACAGGAGCTTGCGAGTAGGGTAGGGAGGGAGGTTTGTGATTTTTAGTCATTTAAATCCAGTCATATCCTGAGACTAATAATGTAATTATGCTATTACTATTGGTAACTGAACTTCCTGCAAAAATTAGGGGAAGAATTCACCAGTTTGCAAGGGACTTGGTTGTTGAGGATTAATGAACCTGATGTTTTGGTTTAGACACTTTTTCAGTTCTAGTTCTCTTTTATATGATGCATTTAATATACAAAATCCCACCTTTTGCTTGGCTTGGATTTCTTCTTTTCCAACAGCACATGCTAAGTCTTGTCCTGTTCCTTCACCTGCTTCCCAAGGGCACTTTCTGGGAGATATTTCTGGAATGTGCTTCCTAAGCACCCCCAGGTGAGGCTCTGAGCGTGATGTGAAGGTTACTGCTGCTTTATTTTCAGGCAGCCAAAGAAGCAGGAGGAAAGAGGTGTTCGTGTACTCGGTGATAAGAGCACTTGCCAAGATATGGGAAATCAGGATCAGTTCCTTCCTCTGCCTGCGGAGACTCTAAAGTAGTGGAATTAAATGTCTGTGATATGCAGGGCAAATGGTAATAACTGTTGAAGGATTGTTATCTTTTCATTGTGTTCTTAAGAGGTTTCTGCCTCTTCAGTTGTGCCAAAGTTTGTGTGGTCTCAGTGACAGGGGTGCAGAACCGTGTGGAACAGCCGTTCTGCTTCTCAAAACCGGGTCCGTTACTGACTCTGCGTAGGTCAAGTATGAATCCAAGGGAAGCCCCAAACTTTCCACCTCCGGAGAGTCCCATAATCACAAGAACTCAAACCCTTCTCGATGGAAGGCGATGAATTTAGTTATTAGATTGAAAACCCGAGTGCTTGTGACCTGTGGGCTAGCTGGTGGCCAGTGGCAGAGCTCTGGAGCTGGGAGCTGCTCCTGCTCCCAGGCCCTCCTGTGAATGGGTGATATTGTGCAGGGCTCCGTTTCCATCCTGTTGGCATCTTGTCTGAAAGGACTTGCCCAACATCTCATATCCCATTAGGAGCATCCAGAATCCCCAATTCCCAGGTTCCCCTGGTAATTGGTGCATTGGCTACTTAAACACCTCCCTGAAATGAGCTAGAATAATCTCATTTATTTGCTTGCAATCTGGCTTGGAACCCATTTTAAAGTACCAGCAACTCTCTCTTCAAGCGGCATTGCTAGGATTGATTGATTAGCTATTCGAATTACTGAATGTAGGTTACATATCTACAAGAAAAACTTTGCTCTGACAAAAGTATATTATATCTTGGCTCTTAGCAACTTTAATTTCACAGCCTGCTGCCAGCAGCTGCCTTACTAAGACAGAGTACTCATAATAAATGAAATTTTAAGGAAAAAGAGAAAAATGAAAACCCTGTTCCAGCTGGACTGAAAAGGCAGTTGGAGCATTTTTGTCCTGCATATAAAGCTGCCATCCATATAAACATTTCAAATTACTTTTTCATTTTTAATAATCAGGATCAGACCTTTTCTTAGGATTGAGGCAAACACAAGATATTAGAAACACAATTTCATTCAGAGTCCATTAGTTATTGAACCCTGTCCAAAGTTACGCATTTGAAGGGTTTTAGGAGAAACTCACCTCTGATTTTCAGGCTTTTGATGACCTACTTGGATGAAAACTCTGAAACGAGCAGGCTGTTCCAGCCATTCTCGGTACCTCGTGGACATTTCTTAAATTATCACATGGTCTCTGCACATGGAAGAGGTTATTTCTGAGGCACAAACAGAAGGAGCCCTTTGTACACAGTGCCATAATGTAAGTACCTGCTGAAATGCAGTGCCAGTAACCAGCTACTATTTATTGGTAGAACCAATAAATTCACAGTTCCATGTTTTTATAACATCCTGATCCCAAAGGATCAAAGAAATCTTGATTTGTTTAGGTTTGGGTCCCATCCCCTGTGTTTGCTCTCCTTGCCTTTCCTCCCCATGGGCTCAGGGGAGCTGGGTATGAGATGAAGCCCAACTGATGAAGAGAGATGAAGCTGGGCAGGACCCTTTGCAGAGCCGTAGGAGACGTTTTTGCCTGTTGAGGTGACAGGAATCGCTGTGAGCAAGTAGGACACAACATAGGGCCTGCTTTGGTCCAGGCTCTATATCAACTTAGCTAAACTTTGCCTTGAGTTCTTAGTGACAGTAAGCAGATGAAAAGTTACATATTCAATGTCCTAAAAATAGGCGAGGATGCATTCCCAGGGATCTGGGAACTTGGAGAACTGGCTGAGGTACCTTCAAATGGCCAAGTCCATGCAGAGAGGAGTCAAAAGCTGTTACAGAAATGGACTTAGGGCAGGGTGTTTAGGACTCGGTGGGGTTGTCTTAGCACAGCAAGCTGAGCTCCTGGCCCCATGGTGTCTGCCCCAGGGTGCTTTTTGTGAGCGGGCCAAACGTGCACAAAGACAGTGTGGATGCAAGGTGAAAAAATTGTAATCAGGTGATCATTTTGTTACTAAGTAAACCACAGAGTTACTTTTTTGCCTCTGTAAATGTCTCTGGATTATGCAACTTTGGGGCAGCTCAATAACTCCTCATAGCTGAAATGTCTTATTTGCATTTCTAGGAATCTAATTTCTTAAAAAATAAATCCTCTTTAAAAGAAGAGACTGAGCCTGAGCAATTGTAACTTTTACTGATTTTTAGATGTTCTTCAATCCCAGCCTAGACCAACATAGTGAAAAAAGAGGCAGTGGGTCAGATAGACCCATCCAGGCATATGGGTCTATCAGAGTGCAGGAAATAGTTTGGGGAAAAACAAACTAAAACACCAAAAGTCCCTGCTGCCAGTTGCAGAACATCCTCTTCTGGCTTTTTTTCTCTAGGATGTTTATGCTGCTGAAGTATCTTGTCACCTCGAGCTGCGTTTTGTTTGTTTACTGCAGTCTATGGTCTGTAAAGTAGAAATTGGTGCCGGTAATTGAAGCGGCACATGGGATGTTTTTGCCAGCAAGAGGCAGAAAGTGTTTGGGGGCAGGGTCAGAAGGGAAAGTTTGTGTTTCTGTATGTTCAAGAAAGGCAGAGCTTGTTTCTTGCTAAGAGTTTGGAATGGGAAGCTCCAAAAATACGTGCTGCAGCAATTGCATTATCTTGTGTCTTTTATAGATGGGGATGGTAAAGTTGAAGTACATATGTGTTCATATATAGAGTATGTATATTTGAAAGCATAAAAATGAAAGAAAGAACGAGCATTCTCACTCTTCAGAAAAAAAAAAAAAAAAGCTATTCCAAACTCTGCTTTCCCCCACACCCAACATATAGTGCAGACCTTTTCTGACATTTGAGCTATACTGTCTATAGCTCTTTTATATACACAGAGGAATTTGCTGCTTTGTAATCAAGCTGCTGAAGAAAAACGTTGTCCTTATATTCACCAGGGATGACTGTAATAAATTAGAATGGTTTCCCATTAGCTTTAGCTACTTAGCTGAACTGCTTAAAATTGCTTTGGACTTTGCCCTTGTCTGACCTCCTCACCCCTGCTCAAGCATTTGTGCTTCCAGCAGTGCCGAGACGCTGCTGCTCCAGACTTGCTCTGGCGAATGAAGTTACAAATCATCTGGGGCTGGAAGCAGAGCACATTTGGAGTTGAAAGAAACGTTTAGCAGTTTCTAAAAGCCTAATGCACTGCCCAGTGCATGGCTTGTATGAGTGTTCAGAACTGATTGCAGCTTAATTGCGTGCGTGTCTTTCAGTAAGACAGTGTACATGCAAGCAAAGATAGGGTGTTTGGGGTCTTTTTATTGCTTTTCTGAGGTCCCTGTGGCAATAATGGCTTTGCCATCCTGTGGATAAAACAGTGGAATTACACAAGCTCAGTTTTGATTGTTGCAAAAACAGAAGCGTGTATAAAAGTGTCTATGCAAAATTCTCTTCTGCCTACTAAATGCGACTAGAATTGCACTGATTTACAAAAAAATAACCCTACAGGTTTAGGGCACCTGTTCCATTGAACATTCATCTCTTGTTTTATAAGTGATATTAATGCTACCTGCACACATATGAATCAGTTGTGCTAAAGCAAAGCGAAAGTAATTGTGCTTTTAAACAGTCATGGCAGTCACTAGACAGAATAAACACAGTTCAGCTCTGGGTTGTCGTTTTTGGTTACGATATGAACGTAAGAGCGAGATCTCATACTGAATTCCCCAGTCTTGTTGCCTGTCTTTGTTTTCTGCTTCTGAATTTGGTTCTTGCACGCGCAGCCTTCTGGAGAGAGCAGCTCGGAGGTGGTTTGAGATGGTCTCGGTGCAGCTCTGATAGAGATGCAGAGATTTGCATGGCATTGCTGGGGGGATTTCTTTGAAATATTTCAGTGAAATGAATGTACGTGAAGAATGGATGGAGGAAACGTGATAGGACTGAGAAGCTCTCCTTAACTATATATAAAAAAAAAATCACTTGTTTACTCTTTAGAAGTCTGACCAGATTAACTTGTTTCTGTGCCAGGAAAACACGCAGCGCGGTCCCAGAGTGACTCTGTGGCGTCAAAGGTGGTGCAAACGTCTGGCTTTTCCCACCAACTAATCTTGGACGTGAATGCCCAGGGAGATGTCGTGCTTGTTAATGCTTATAAAGTAATGGTTTATTTTATAGACAATGAAACTGGACAAAGTTCCAGCTTTGCTTCAGCACTCCCATTTTCAGCAACAGCTAAGCAGGCTGGGGAGAGCTGGGGCTGCACCCTTCAAAACCCAGCACGCTGGTGCAAAAACAGCAAATGAAAATCCAGCTCAGATCGCTTTCAGCAATGGTGTCTTACCAGAGCCTGGTTTTCTAGGACTTAGCCCTGTGAACTGCTGTTGGAAATTCAGGACAAGTTCCCAAAGTGTCTGATAAATCCACGCTATTTCACTTCTGAGAAATTCTTGATATGCAAGGTCTAACTAGTTGGAATAGGAGAAGCAGCCATAGGACTTTGGCCAGTGACAGTGAAGATCTCAGGTGTTAAATATTGAGCTATCTGTGATTATTCCACACAGGTAAAAATAACTCATAATCTGCATAGATTTGAGTAAACACAAGGAAACCACAGTCTGACTGCAAATGCTGCTTGAAGGAAAACATCTCCTGAAGGTCGCGGATCAGAGCCCTCAAGTCAAGGCTTAGGGCAGTTTGGGCTAGGATAGCACGCGGGGCTTGGGTACATTGTGGGGTGCAGGGACTCCCTGCCCGAGAGATCTGCAGAACTACAGGCGTTTCTGAGGCTGGAGTCTTTCTGACTGTATCTCAGGCCAGTGGGCTGCCAAGGGCAGCGCAGTGAAGAAGGAAGCGCGATGCCGAGTTTTGCAACTGCTGGTAGCCGCTGGCATCCTGGGGGAAGAGCGAGGCTTGGCCGCGCTCCAAAGCAAACGCTGCCCTTCCTGCATGTCAAAGCTCAGGATCTGCCCCTTGGTATCATGCGTGTGTGTGCGTAACCTGCGATTCATTACAGAAATCCTCACCGCAGCCCTGAGCTTTTCCCCTGGCTGGGGGCGATGTGGGGACCAGAACGTTCCCAACATTCGCAAGAAATTTCCTGCAAACCGCCAGCTTGCAGGAGCTTATCGCTGCTGAGAGAACCATCTCTGGCATTTCATAAATCATCAGCGGCACTAACGTGCTGCTCGCAGATTTGTATCATTAGCAAATCCATCATGTTCAGGAGCACCCCCGTATCGTTGGATGAGACCCTGCGCGGCCTGGTGCCAAACAGCCTGCGGAGGTAGAGAGGGGCTGGCGGGATGGGAGGTGGAGGAGAAGCCAGACCTCGGCTTTCGTGTTACCTCAGTGTTCCCCTTGATAGCAGCCTTCAAATGTAGTTAAATAAATGAGGGGAAAGCTGCTCAGCAGCTTGACTTGTGCAGAGAGCAGAGATGGTCGAAGGTTGCATGACAATATTTAATATAGACCAGGAGAGAACCCCCTTTCTGGGGTGAGAATTAAATCCAAACTTCTGCCCACCTGAGCTCTCCTGTCCCAAATCCTAGAGCTTTTCTTGGCAAACACCCAGAGTCTTGGCCTGATGCAGAATAATTTTGCCAACCTTTTTACAATTTCATGTATGCACACAGTTATTCTTCAGTTACTCTTGCATTCAACTGGTGCCTGGGTGGCTGCTTTTCCCTTGACCTTGTCGAGCTTGCTTTTTGAACCCTGTTTTGCACATGAAATCCAATTTGTAGCGTTTCCAGGGTATTATGTACTGGAACATGGGCACGGTGGGCTCTGACTAAAGCTTCCAGGCAACTAAGGATAACGCTTATCCTGCTGCTGCTTTCCTTCCCCTTCCCGTCTTCCAAACTACAGATGAAATAAATGCTGGACTACTTAATCACTGGGTATAACCTGCAGATTGGTGCTGTAGCAGTGCAAAAGACCAGCAGAATCAGTCCATATCTAGGCGGTCAGTAAACTGGTAGGTAGTCTTTATTTTGGCTTTTTCCTCTGGCTACATTTTCTTTTTTTGTGGTAACCAAAATGGAATGCTTCCACTAAGAAGCAATGGAGCAAATCTGGACACCTGGGAGGGGGTATTTCGGGTGTTGCCATATATTGCATTAGGCTGGAGACTACTGTACCTCGTTTTGTGTTCTGCTATAGCTGCAGTGCTGCTGTAGTAAATCAGTTGTGTTTCAGGCCAGGTTGCAGGTCAGTCCTGATTCTTCTGCTATGCCAGTGGGTGCCAGCAAGCTCCAAACTTAAATGCTTTTTAGTGCTTTGTATGACACTGGCCACGTTTTATATAGCTGAGTACAAGGTATGCTATATTGTGCTTAATAAACTACTTTTAAAAATATCCATGAATCAGCTGCTTTTATGGAAAAATGCATACTTGGCTTGGAGGAAAAATCTTAACTCTTACAGCTCACAGGATCAGGCTGTTGTTTTTAAAACCTGGATTCTTATACACATGTTCAAATGTGTGGAGATGCTTTTCAAAGCATCTATCCCACATACCTAGTCACAGAGTGGTTTTTGACAGCAGACGGAGAAGGTTGCCCGTTTCAAATAGTTTTTGCTAATCTTTTCCCCAACAAGGCAGTAATTAGGTAGCAACGTGAATTCTTGAGGCCAGTCCCATGGTAAAGGGAGGTAAACGGAGTGCAATTCTAGCAGAGAAGTGTTTGTTTGGTTTACAGGAACTCCTGAGAGTCCCTCTTCCCTGCGCAGGGCTGGGTCTTGCAGTAGCGCTCCTGGGTGTTTCAGTGGGCTCTTCTCAGGGCCATGTCCCAGGAGGCTTCTTGACTTCATCTCCCACTTGCAGTTTGGTGTCATTTTTCTCGCTAGTTTTGTGTCTCAGCTTCCCCTGTTCTGCCACATGCACATAAGCCCTGAGAAAGTATTTCCTAGCCCAGTTCTAGGAAAGAAGTTCTGGTATAGACTGTCCTGCTGTGTGAAAGGTTGTGATTTGGGGTCCATAAGTCCTTTATTCTGCAGTATTTACTTCTGAAAATGCACCTTTGTAGCACTCGGGATCCAGGTCAGAAATGAGATGCAGGATTTTAAGATGTCCAGTGAGTCCCAATGTTGAATTTTGATAAGAAGATAAATTAGGTGAATCTGGTTCTCCCGTTGTGGCCCTTCAACCCCTTGCCTCATTTTGCTACCAAACTGGATGCATTCAGTTGCTGGGCTCCTGAAGAAGCTGCATCCCTGCAGCAGGCACACAAGCTGAGAAGAGTTTCAATCAAATGTGAATTTGAAGGGAAAATTTTGCTATGCAAAAGTTGAGTGTAGGAAGGAGAGAGTGTAACGTGGTCTTGTAGAATATAGGAATTTATGACTGTTTCCTTTCTGTGTAGGCAAGTACGGGAGTTGTCAACTCTTTCACGTGACCGAAGATCAGGAATGGGTTGCGAAGTATTAAGGAACATCAGAAATGAGTGTCATTTCTGTGGGGCGGTTCTTGTGTCTGTGGCATCCGTGGGGCTTTCCCTCGCCCCTCGGGCTGACTCGCCTGGGAGCAGCGCGTGGTCTCCACGGCTTGGAGCTCGGCATGGCCAGAAGCTGAAAAACACAGTTATAGCCCGACTTTCCAGGGGACAGAAAGAGGCAAACTGATTAAAGATGAGTGGTTATTTAAAATACTCAGTAAAAGAAAACCTATGCGGACAGAACCATATCCAAGTCTCCCTAATGAGAGTTCTAACCAGTGGTCTGTGGCCTCAGATCTACCATTTCTGACTATTCTGCTTCAGAGAGCAGGAAAAAAAATAGTATTTCCTAATTACAGTTTTATTGGTGTTATTATTTTTAGATGACTTTTTAATAGTTTGGGGAAATTCTCACAGCCCTGTAAAACAGCCTGACAATTTATCTCAGCTCTAACCCCTTTATTCCAAACTCTATTTTACTCTTGTATATGCAGGAGCTTAAAAAAAACAGGCACTCTCCTTTATTGGAGTTGCCCCAACTGCTGCTCGCTTTGGGACGGGGCCGAGGCGAGCAGTCCCGTTTCCTCTGGGAGCCACGGAGCTCCATTTTGCACCGTTGTTGGTTTTCGGTTGTCCTTGTTGCCAGCAATGAGGATAAGCAGAGTGAGTGAACTGGTTGCATCTCTGTCATCCCCTAGTAACCAGAGGGAGGAAATTATTATTTTTTCTGTTGTAGAAGCCATTCCCTAAAAGCAGCAGAGGTGAATGGCAGTGAATGTGATGCAAAGGCAGGAAGCCTGGCGGCTGCTGCTACTTTGAAGCCCTGTGTGGGTGAGAGAATTTTGCCCTCAAGCTAGGGATGTTGCAGATCAAATCCGATCTTGCAGTCTAAGGCAGCCACCTTCTTAAGGGCAGGGTGAGCTTCTTGGATCACCAGGAGCTAAGGACTGTGATACCCTCTGCTTGGGTCGTGCGAACGGGCTGCTGTCGTCCCGGGGCCGTTTTGAAGCCCTGTGCTCGTGGTCAGCCTGGTCTCCCGAGGTTCTGCCTGGGGCTCGGGGGCCGCTGCCGAGGGGGATAACGTGATGGGAGGAACTGCTCTCCAGGGAAACTAAATGGGCTTTAGGGTGCTGGTTTTGCTAGTGAAGATGCAAGCATCTTGCAGTAAGGTGTCAGAATTTGTGGTCATTTGGGGCTGTTCTCAGATTTCAGATTTGTCAGTTTTGTTTGCAGAATTTTAAACCTTCGGGGGAAAAGATGGGTCGCATTAATCATAGAAGTTTGTCTGCCTGCTGCCTGCCCATGCTACCACAGCTTGGGATTCCCGTTAGGAGTGCCTGTCCGACCCGCGGGATAACTGCATGGCTGTACTGAGGATCCGGTCATGTAGCTTCACTTCATGCATACACATCTGTGCCCGCTCCTGCGTCATCCATTAGGAACAAAATTCCCAAGGAAGCACAGCTGAAAAGTGCCACAAAGAAGAATTTGAGACATCGCTCCAGTATGAACAAGTAGTTTTTGCAGAATGACCTGGTGGAACGAGCAGTCATGCGCAGAGCGTCTCCTAAGAGCTACCTGCTGACTTTGCAGGCTTGCTCTGGTATGCTGGACTGTTTTCTTATGCTTCTGTTCCTGCTAGTGGCCTTGGTTTTGATACATCTCCCTGTAAAACCCTCTCTTTTTTCCTCGGGAAGTAGGTGCTAGATTGAACGGTTAGCTAACAGGCACCTTTGTTTCTGTAACGAAGCTGTGGTCTCTTTCAGTGCTTTCCCACTTGCCGCGCTGTGGGCTGTTTATGGCAGCAATGGCAGAGCTTTCCCCCGGGTCTGCCAAATTTATTTAAAAGATCCCTGTGGTTGGTGCCAGCCCAGGCGGTCGGTGCCAAACTTGGCCGGGTGCTGGGAGTGCTGCATCTCTGGGCCGTTGCAGCAGTCGCGTTACATCATGGGGAAAGGAGGAAAAGGGATTTTTAAAATTCCACTTATTCAAATGTGCTGGTCACAGGGGGGGAAAAAACAGGCTAGAAACAAAACTCCTGCAGTTCAAATGTCAGTGTCCCTCTGTATTGTGGTAAGTGATTCGAGGCCTGTTTAATGTCATAAAATGGCATTTTCAGGAAGTATTTTTTTTTCTTTATTTTTTTTAGCAGATGAGACTTTGCAAAGAAAAGCAAAGACTTTTGTTTGAATGGGTTTGGGCTGGGGCGTTTGTCGTTTGGCTTTTTCACTTCCCTCACTGCCTTGTGGGGCTTCAGTAGCTTCATGGCAGGATCACGCAACAGGGCAGCGCAGAGGGTTCGATAACACCCTCTGGTCTTGCCTGCCAAAATCCCTTCCTTCTGGGCTGAAAATAAGCCAGCTGCTAACACTAACAGCTCTCTGATCCCAGGCCCAGGGTAGCTCTTGCTTAGATCTGAGTCCTGCTGTCACACAGCTCTTGGGAAATCAGAGCTCAACTCGCTTGAGCCCATGGAGTGAAGCTGTTCCTGATTTGCTCTCTCCATGCTGCTAGTTTACCTAACTCCTAAAAATCCACAGAAGTAGTCGAACTTTCAGGACAGATGAATATTAATGGGATGGGTAGTAAGGAAATTGCTGCCCAAAGTCCAGTAACCAAAAGTTACAGGTGAGCAGAACTGCTAGCTCACAATTTTAAATAAACTTTACAGCCCTAGACTAGAGAATTGGTAGTGGCAGCGTGCTGTGCATGGCACCCGAGTGAGTGCCAGTTGGGAGTGAAAAACCTTTGACTTCCTGGCTATGACTTGCAGAAAATATTTCCCTCTTCAGATAAACTTTTTCAGGTGGTTATTCATGACTTGATTTTTTTCTTTTTCTGAGAGAGAGTCAGTCAAAACCTAAAGATGGTTTAACTAGATCAGTGGACCAGAGAGGAGGTTTCATTTTTAAGGTTAAATCTTCTAAATGTTTAGTTGGGTGATATTCTCTCTTCCAAGACCACCATGTTGTCTTTTCAAATAAACAGAAAGGGCTGTGACTAAGGGAACATCAGAAGTTTTTAATTTTGGGAGGCAGGGGAAAGTGTTCCACCACAGTATTCACTAAATCCAGATTGGTATCTTGCCTTGCTTGAAATCACAGCAGGAAAGCATATCTGAGTACAGCTGGCTCATAATTTAGGAACAAAATAGCTGTACAGACCTTGTACTTGGAGAGAGATGCTTCAGGGTCAAGTGCTACTAGAAAATCAGCTGCAGGCAAAGTAATCCTGATAGCAGTTAAATGCTGCACAAGCTTTGCCTGCAGCATATGTGAAGGATGTGTTAAGCAGGGTCAAAAGGAGGGGAGCAGCTCTTGTGCTATTAGACTTCAACTAGGTTGAGTCAAACTAGCTGAAGATGTTCCAACCAGAAACTTTGTGTTGACCACAGAATGGTCTAAATTTTGTCCGACATCCCTGCAGACAGATGAGGTAGTTTTCCCTTGCTAGCAGGAAAGAAGAGAGTTTAGATGGAAGGAAGATGCTTTTAGACCTCTGCGTGTACAGCAGACCTTCTCCGTGCTGGTCTCCCACCACGTGGGAGCTGCTGGGGAGGCTTTGCCAAGGAGAGAGCCTGTCATCCCGCTCCTGCCTCACCTGGACTCTTTCACTAAACTTTTCCCTTCCTTTTTACTAGCTTCCACTTCAGAGGACTTTTCCCACAGCTCCTCTTGAGTTATGGTTCCCCAAGCGCGGGGCCTTGGCGGGGCGAGAGCAGAGGTGCTGACGCAGGCCCGTTGTAAAGGGGCAGCCCCGGCTTCCTCGCCAGCGAGCTGGAGCCGCCTCAGGACTCTGACAGCTGCCGGCGTAAATCAGCGGGGCGAGGAAATGCTCCTAACCTGGGAATGGTGACTGCCGGGGCCGAGAAGGAGTGAGAGCATGCGCCGACGGACAGCTCTCGTGCCTCACCTCCTCTGGGGTGGCTCATGTTCGGGATATTCGTTACTCACAGTGCAAGATTGCAGCAAACTCCGCTTGGAGATCTCAGAGCACTTTCCGGCCCCTAAAAAGAGCTTAATTTGCAGCTCTTACTCTGTTTCCCAATTTTGCAGAGGCCTCAACACAGAGGTGAAAAACTCACCCAGTCTGTTAGTGACGGAGGTCAGGAGCAAAACCAGAATTGCAGTTTTTTGGTTGCCTCCTTCGACAGCCAAACTCCATTCTCCTCAGCTGGCTTCAGAGCTGGCCCTATGGCAACATGTCCCTCAATACCCTGTCGTTGGTAGGGCACCTGCAGCCCTGTAACGCGCAGCGCCCCGCGCACGAGAGCGGCTTTGGCTGCCGGCAAAGCCTGCGTGCTTTGGCAGGAGTGAGGCTGTGCTGTGGGAGCCCTCGCTGTGTCTTGTTTTCCCAGGCCCCTTCCCGTAACATGGCCGCAAGGGTGAATAAGATACCTGGGCCCATGCACTGTGTGCTCGGCTGGTGCCAGTTCTTAACGTGCTGCTGAGAACTGTCCTTCTGAAGCATCACCTGGTGGACAGTGACAGTGTGCATGCTAGTATATATATAGTAAATATATATACGTATATATATATAAATATATATGTATGTGGTATAAATATATGTGGTACACACACAAACAGTTTGAATCTTCAGATAACTGCAGGCTCTGAGCTCACAGTATTTCTTTATCAGCTTGGTGTGTTCCAGGCGGCACCTGACTGTACGCAGCGAGAGTGCGAGGTGGTTTTATTCACTTTTTGGCAAGAGGTCGGTCCTTTTGCAAACGTTGCTCAATTTAGCTAACAGGTTCAATAGAAGAAACAAAAAAGGCATTTTAAACATTTTACTTTTTCCATTTGGACTTATTCTAAGTGAAATGCTAACACTGAAATTAATTAAAAAGTAATTAGATTAAAAAAAACAAACTCAAAGCAATCGCACATTTCCTGGTTCGGCTGCCAAACTGGAAGCCCCTGCTGCAAAGCCTGTTATTATCCCCGTTGCTCAATTTAGCTAACAGGTTCAATAGAAGAAACAAAAAAGGCATTTTAAACATTTTACTTTTTCCATTTGGACTTATTCTAAGTGAAATGCTAACACTGAAATTAATTAAAAAGTAATTAGATTTTAAAAAAAACAAACTCAAAGCAATCACACATTTCCTGGTTCGGCCGCCAAACTGGAAGCCCCTGCTGCAAACCCTGTTATTATCCCCATCCCGTTCTCAAGCTCCCTCTCATCCATCAGGTGTGCTTCTTGCAGCAGGCAGACAGCTTGCCTTGTTTGTTTGTATGGGCACTCGCTCCTTTTCAGGTATTTATCCACAGGTTTACCTTGGGCTGATGCTTCCTCCGGCCTATCTGTCTTGGATCTCTTCCCGGGTTAATTGCAGGAAGCGCGAGGGCATCGCTCCGGGCCCTGCAGCCTCATCCATAGCAGCACAGGCCATGAGGAGGGAGCCTTGCTGAGAGGGGGAATCACGTTGTTTTCCCCAAAAAGAGCCGCCTTTGTTTAAACCAACAGCTTTAAGGCAAGGAAAAAACAGTCTTTATATACTTAGGAATATATGTAAGCATGTGTATCATTGAAAAGCAGCCTAGAAGAGCAGGTGATGAAGGCCAGCAAAGCAAGCCAGGGCTTCTGGAAATGCCGAATTTGCAGAGAAACAAAGCGTATGATGGCCCTTGCCAGTCCCGCGTGCTCCAAAAGCATAAGGCTTCCTTCAGAGAAAAAAAAAAAGACATGAAATTGGCTCAAAATTTGTAAGGCAGGTTTTTTCATCTGTTTTTTACTGTCTGGTCTGTGAGTCAGGGCAAGACAGAAAACGTCCAGTGAAAGTAAAATCTCTATCAAAAAAAAAAAGTCTCAAAAAAAAAAAAAAATCATGGGGAAGGATTTTTAAAGCTGTCAAATTGCTCTGGGCGCTTTTAAAACAATAGCGGTTTCCGAAGCGTGACAAATGATCCAGTTTGTTATTTTCGCAGTTATTTTTCTTAAAATTGTTTAGAAATTGACACATTAAGGGAGAGGAAAATAAATGTGAAAATTTTAATGTAAACCCAAACCAAATTTAATATCCTTACATCACAGGACTCTATTTAGATTTGCATGGCATTAATATGGAAGGAGAAGGGCTGGTTTTCATTGCAGGAAAAATTGTTTTTATTTTGGTTACTGAATTAAGCACATTCCTTATTTGGCTACTTGAGCTCTTATTTGAAGCTTTTTGTGCAACTTGAAGCGCTATGAAGATATCTTTTTTGTTTTTTTCTTTTTTTAATTCCCCTTCTTGGTTAGAATCACAGCTGTTATTAACTGTGTCTCGTGTTCAGCCCTTGCAGAGTGGGCTAGGCAGGAGGGGGCAGCATCATGGACCATACGGTGAGGTGTCCACCCAGGTGCCACGGTGCCATGCTCCATCCGCAGCATGGAAAAGTCACAGTTTAGCAGCTGGCCCTGTTGGTTGAAATGTCAGAAATGCCATTACTTTAGGACAAAGTCCTTGTTAATATGAAAAGTGATTTTTGAGGCATTTTTGAGTCCTTGAAGTCAAGTAGCAAAGACAGAGAAAACAAAAATTCCTTCCTCTGCTTTAAAATGTGCATGGAAGCAGCCAATATCTTCAGTGCAGGAGAGTCTAGACTGCATTCCCAGTTACTGTGCAGCCTGGAAGGTGGCTGGAGATGGCAGGGCTTTTCCCTGGGAGACAGGAGCAGGGTGAAGGGGGATGGGGTTTTGTATCTGCCAAGTGTCTGGAAAGCTGGCTAAGCTGCTGTGCTTCACAAGGGATTAAAATGTTAAAAACCATAATTTCTGATGAGAATTAGTGCGACATAATCAGCATGTTCCTTTGGAAATTTTACCCAAGGTACTGAAAAAGGAGCAAGTTTTTTGACACTTTCCAGAAGTGCAGTGGGCTAAGTGGAAAATGAGGCCGTCATCTTTTTTTTCTGATGAAACCCACTGGAGATCACTGCGGCTTTCTACTTGGTGATCTGTGCATGAGGAGAATAAAGGTGAAAGCAGTTGATTAAACAATTAAAAACAGAAAGACATGGAAGCAAGACAAAAGATGCCACCTTTGTAGTTAGGCTGCCATCTCTGTTTCTTCTCCTGCCCTTCCCAGCAAAGCTGAAGCAGGGGACTTGGCTTGTACCAGTCCTGCCTAGGGCTCTGTGCTGGCATGTGCCTATGGTTGGGAAGATCTAATGGCTTGAGCTTGTCTTTGGCCTCTAGCCAGGTATCAGAGCAGACTCGTGAGACGATCCCTGACGTGTGGTGGCATCTGCCCACAACACAGAGGCTGGGGTCCTGCTTCAGCCTTTCAAACTAATATTCATTAAGTTGCCCTCTGTTTCTCATTGCCGTCAACACCCAGTGCTTGGCAGGTCCCATATTGGCATCGCTCTTGTGAGAGGGCTTGCTCTCCGGTTTGATCTTGGGCTCATGACTGAGCGTTTTGAGTTGGGTCTTGGGAGTCGCTGTCTTCACAAGTTTGTAGTGAACGAAAATGTGACTTGTAGGTTACCCTGAAACCTCAATCAAAAATTTGAAACCTTAAAATGTTTAATTTAGCATTCCTAACTTCAGAATGACTGGAAAGGCTTTTCTTTTTCCCTTTTCTCCTTCCTAAAGTAAAGAAAAAAAATTTGTTCTTGGCAGAGGTTTTATAGGCCAACTTTCAGGGCAAAATATTGGGTTTTGTGTAGGGGATTCTAATGGAAAAGCTGAGCACCAAATTCACACAAGGTTCTTAATTGTAGAAGCCAAAAGCTCTTCCAGATGTCTGTCAGCCCAACGTGCTGGATGCTGCCATTGCTGGTTTTAATAAAAGCTCATATTCAGCAAACTATTACTGATTTACTGTACACTACTCAAGCCAGCAAATATTTTTGCTCTAAAAAGCTAGCAAACAAAGACCTAATCCGTTCACTGATTGCGCTCCAGCATGTCATTTACTGTATTAAATGCCATCCAGGTTCCATTATTTCACTAGAGATTTTTCTCTAGATTGCCATTGTTAAAGCTGGAATTTTAGAAACTCTTGCAGAGAAGGACATGACCAAGAAATGCACAGGAACAAATCGGTAAATGGTGCGTGCAAACCAGGCAGAGCCGCTAATGCTAACACGTACGTGACACATGCAGCCAGACAGGCATTTCTGAGGCAGGTTACCTGTTTGCACATGCAACTAATAATACTCTGAAGTAAAATGGAAGCTGAAAAAAGTAGGAAAAGAGTAGAAGACAAATACAGGGAAGTGTGTCATGACTTTGTGAATGCAAAAGTGAACAAAACTAATAGAAAAATCATCAGTCAGAGAGTAGCAAATGAAATCTCTGAGCAATGATGTAATTAGAGCTCATTAATCATTATAAAAGATCGTTTCCCTTTAAACATCTGCTCCCCTTCACTTGGCAGCAGCCTGGGCAGTGTCGTGAGTGATGGGATTGCGCTGACGGGCATGTGTTATCTGAGAAACAGCGTCGGCCTTCCCGGCCTGACAGGATCTGGGATTGTGCTGCTTTTCTCCTGTTCAGGTGTAGCTTTAAGGAAATAAGGGGGGGAAGGTAGAACATCGCTCACAGTGGAAAGGAAAACCTGGTTTTCAGAAAGTCTGAACCCAGCCTGCTCTACAGTGTGGGGAAAATTTAATTTTGGTGCCAGAGGATTTGAACAAAGTAATCCAGTGGGCCCGGAGCCCGCTATGAAGCGGAGACGCGTGAAGCTGCGCGCAGATGGGACTGAAACGGAGGGCTCCCTCTCCTGCTCCCAGCCCTTTGGGGCCAGCACGGGTTTCCAAGCCCTGCCAGCTTTCCTGGAGGAGTTCTGAAGCGATGGGGACTCGGGCAGCCTGTTGCGCCTCAGCCATCTTTGGGAGCTTGTGCTGGCTGCCGCCCTTCCCTGTGGAGAGGGCAGCGCTCTTTGACCTCCTTGTCCATCTTCCTTCCCACCATGAGGAGCCCTTTTTGCGCTCACCTTTGGGCTCCTGTGAGTAAATATAACCGAACAGAGCACAACACCGCTGAGGTGGCCGCATGGATGCGTAGAGTCACGTAGGTAATGGGTAGATATGTAGCTGGCTCCGTTGCTGTTAGTTCTAGCGGTGCAGCAGTGTCCATCCTTGGGATCCCGGGTAGGATTTCTGGTGTGTTTTATTTAGAGTGAGTGTCAGGGCTCCTCAGTTTCTCTTTGGCCATTAGATTGAGTTACTTCGGGAGGAATTTTTAATGTCAAGAAGCTTTTTTTTTTTTTTTTTTTTAACCTCTGTACAGTTCAGTCACCCCCTCGCGTGTGGCGCAGTCGATAGTATGCACCACGGTTGTGGGTGCAAAGGCCCCTGCGCGCCTCCATTTCACCCATGCCTTGCTGTGCTCCATGCCCGGGGCAGGAGCTGTGTGGGTCCTGCAAGGACGTGTCAGAAGTTGGGGCACTTTGAGATCCTCTAGTGAGAGGGCAGCTGCGGAGCGGCCTCGCTGCCACGCTAGTGCTATTTTCCTAAAAGATTTCTAGCGTTTAGATCCCCCAAACACTGTCCTGACTGCAGTATTTCTACTGCATTGCCTGTTGTTGTAGCACCTAATCAGACAACATTGATTACCCTTGCCAACGGTTGTCACTCTTGGCAAAAAGTCCCCGGATTAGCAAATGTCATCTGAGGGTGACAAAAAGTTGTCTGCAAGGGGAAGCATAGAAATGCGATACAGAAGGGTGGCTGTGTCCCTGGATGAGGGCAGGGGGTCCCGGCCACATTCGCTGTGGGACGTGGTCAGCAGGGGGACAGGTGAGGACACGTGTGACTTGGCTGCAGAAAGCCAGAGGAAAAAGTAGCATCTCTGAATCCTCTGCTTTTCATGGTTTGTTCAAGATCTGAACCAAAAGCTGCATGGGTGTAACCTTAAAAAAATTCATGCAGGTTTCCATGGCACTGTGTGTGCTTGAAAACAAGAAAAATTGGCAAGTTTAGCTGCGGCTTGTCTTTGGGCAGAGAGTTCTGCGTGGTTCAAGTTGAAGTTGACTGTGTAGCGAACAAGGGCAGAATATTTTGAGGGCGAAGTTATCCAGGAAAACCTGCCTTGCATAAAAACATCATGCCCGTCTGTCGTGCGTATCTAATATGACCCAAAATTTCCTCCCAAACTTCAAGCACAGGTATGCAAATCTGCACTCTTAATGCCATGTTTTGGATTGCACCCAAAACATCTCACACTTCAAGCAACTTTCTTTGAAAGAGATGTCTTTGCAGCCCTCTTCTGAAAAGGTGTCCTTGTGGACTTATACACATGTATTGAGCACTGTGGTTTTTAGATGAATAGACCTGTTTGTTCTGCCTGTAGGGTCTGAAATAGTGACCTGGCTGTTCCGTTTGGGTTGCGTGGTGAATTGCTTGTGCGCCTTTGATATTGTGAAAGTCGTGGATGGGCGCTTCAGAAAAGCGTGGTTTTCTCTGGGAATATGAGTCCCACATAACACAGGTCGTTCCTCTGAGATTTCCAGCTAAATTGTATGAGGCTATTTGTATGAAAAGGGCTGTACTGGTGTCACTGCCTCCTAATGGCCAGGACATTTTAGTTGGGATCAGTTTTCCAAGGGAAATCAGAAAGTTACCAGGATCAGCACGGACCCCCTAAACCACTCGCACCACCTGTGGGAGTTTTCTTACTGCGGTGGGGACAGATAATGTTGCTAACTGCCCTCAGCCTTCTTTTCAGTCCATGATACTCCATTCGGGAGCCTACATGGGCACTTGTGTGCCCTTCCTTGCTCTGATGGTATTTAAGAGATAAGGAAATTTAATTTTGTGATGACAAAATCCAAGAAAAAGAGCACAACCTTAATCAGATGGGTGTAATCTCCAAGGGAACAAGTACTTCATTTTAATTCCACATTTCCCTTTGATGAAAACTTTAGTGAATGCTATTATGTGGAATTTATATGAAGCCTGGGTCTAGGTAATCAGTTTTAATATTTATACTCTTAGGGAAAAAAAAAAAAGAATCATTAGTAAGCCATGCATAATTAATGAATAAATTATATTTTTCCTTTGTTTTCCTTCAGGTATAAGGAAATGCTAGATTTAGTGATATCACCCAGCCTGACTGTAAATAGAGAGTGCCCCGACAGACTGAAGCTCAACCTTTCTAACGCCTATGCCGCGGCTCCAGATGACATAGAAGGTAGGCTGCCTCTTCGGCTTGCTGTTCATTAGTGTAACGTAGATGCACCTATATATTTAGCGAAAGGAGGTGGCCGCAGGTCCTTGCTGTCCTCCCCGGGCAGCCCTCCGGTCTGTGCTCCGGACTTTGGCATTTGGCAGGTACCAGGGACAAAATCTTCTGGTGGCTCAGGGAGGCTCTGATGGAAACGTATCTGTTTCTCTCCTCCTGATGCTGCCTTTGCCCCCCATCGTACTCTTCCAGTGAAGGAAACAGAAGAATGTTAAATCTGTTAAAAAAATTATTGGCAAGTGATGCAGCTGAACTAGTTCTTGCTAGTACAATCCCAGCTATTGTTTGCTGCGGTCGGGATCTGTCAGCCTTCCTGGTGGAGGGGAGCGAGCAGAAGGCCCTGGCTATTATGTTTTTCAGAGTATGCTTAACCCTTCCTTCCCAGGCTCCTAGAAGCCCGGGGGGTGTTTTGGTGCATGTTTGTGAGGCATTAGCAACTGCGTGATTAAGGAACGTGTATTGTATTTATGGATGCTCGTCATGAGATACGAAATTCTATCAGTATATCAGTTTTCAAATCTACGGTTTGCTCTCAGTTCTAGCCATTTGGGTTGAAACGCTTGACATTTTAGCTTGCCTGTTTTTGGCACCGGCAGTAGCACACTGCTTATCGATACCTGGAAAATCCCCATTTGGCGTTCTTAACAAATACATTTATTCTGTACTTACCTCTCTTAGAATTAAGAACTTGAAGATACAGTATTTTTCAACTATAACGAAAATCAAGCTCTGTTCAAACTGTCCATTCTCCTTCTGTTTTTCAAGTTTAAAAGCCAAAATAATGAAAACAAAAAGCATATTCTTTGAATGCAATTGTACTTGGTAATGAGGAACAGCTTGACAGAAAAGGTATAGTGCTTTTTTATTTTTTTGCAATCCACAAATCTAATTTTCTTAACTGTTTTCTTTCAGGTAAGACAAAACATATTTTCCCTAGAGAGTTTGATAGTGAGTCAGGTAAGTCCACCCTTGGATTTAAAGACAGTCTTTTTTTTTTTTTTATATCTGCTATTTCTGTACCTGTATGTATAATTCTAAATGTACATTTATATATAACACTGTCCCGTTCCTGCATTTTTAAAAGATTTTTAGGAAAAATGCAAACCTTTGCAGCCTCTTGCTGGGGGAATAACTTAGTGTAACCACATTTTAGAGGATCTGGGGCAGGGATGTTTGTCGAGTGCCTAGTTGGGCTTGTTTGGGTTTGGTTTGGTTGGTTGGTTTTGGGGTTTTTTAGGAGCGTCTTTTGACTTTGGTGAGCAGTCCAAAATCAGAGAGGGAGCCCTAACAGTTTGGGGCTCAGCACCTGCAGTGAATTCAGCAGGCATCAGGAATACGTGTATCCCAGCGGGAATTTCTCCCTTGCTAATAGTGGGAGGTTGTGCCATGGGTAGCAGACAGCAGCAGACTCCCAATTATGTGGGAGAACAGAGAAAGCAGTTTGTGGATATTTTCTGAATTTTGTTAATTTTGAGTGCGGTTATGTGTGAATACTTCTGTGTTGTGAAAAAAGGACTTGTGTCCATTTTCAAATGTTTCCATCTTTTAATCAGATGTAATTGTTTCCTTGGAAATGGAGCCCTTTTGCCATGGTATCATTACTGATAGTAGACGTTACACCAATTAAGGTTCTAAACAGAGAGAATCTCATACTAAATATTTTTAGTTAAAAGCTCATACATGACCATTGATTTTTTTTTCCAATAAAAAAAAAAGATGTAAGCATGTGTCTAAATTTAGTTAAAAATCATATCAGAGTAAAAGTGTGTTTTTAAAAATACTTCGATGTACCTCTTATGACATAAAATTATAAAGCTACATAAATTATTGCATAAATAAATTTAAAAAAAAAAGATTGTGGAGGAAAGGGTAATTTTTTTTAAAGAGGTACACCAGAAAGAATGAACTTTTCCTGTGTAAGCATGCTGGGTCATTTTGGAAATTCTCCCCATGTTTCTGATATCCCAAGTTACTCAAACCCATAGGACTATTCCATATATTGAGATTATATAGGTATGTGCATATTTCATTAGGTAAAACATGCTTCAAACGTTTCATTGACCATTTTACAAACTGCTAAAGGAAGAAAGCAGCACAGCCTCGGGTGACTTCCGCGGGCCAATATTCCTCCCCTGCGGATGCTCCTGTGCCTGCGTGGGGGCCTGCGGCCTGGGGAGGCACCACAGAGCCTCCCTGTCCCCCCAGCCCTGCACCTGTTGTGGAGGGACCATCTCCTGTGCCTGGCCGGGGCTTTGCGTCCCCCGAAAAAGTCACACGATGGTGGCACCAGCTGATGCAAGGGGCAGTGGTGCCAGCACGGATGGTCTGATACCGATGTTCTCCCTGCATGGAGAAACACTAAGCAATTAAACTGGTGTGCTGGTTTATTACTACTGGCAAATCCTACTGGTGTTTCTGAGGGTGTTTTGTTATTTATGCAGTTATATATATTTATGCAGTTGTTATAACATCTAAAGGCTCCAGCCAGGACCTGAGAAACAATATTTGGTTGGCATTATGGAGGCAACTACTGTATACTACTGATGATGGCATCTAGACACTAGGTTTTTTGATACAACCTGCTTCAGGAAACTTTCAGGTTTAATTTAGATTCTTTTTTATTGTATTTTAAATAAATTGAACCTAAATTCCTTTCTAAACAAACGTAGTGTCATGTTTTTTCCATTGGTGTGGTTGTACATAACTGTATGCTACATTAGAAGGCATCCTGCACATTAACTTATTTGTGTGATGCATATTCTCCTAGTTTAATATTTTGATTACTGCTAGATTACTAAAGTAGATTATAACAAATTCCAAAAGTTCAAGAGTAAGGAGAGCTACAACAATATATTTTCAATATCTTTGATATAGTTTTAGTAAATGTATAACTAAATTCAGTCACTCAGTGTATGAGTCAGTACTCACGGTATGAGTTATTCCACCAAAGTCCAGCTTCAGGATTGCTACCCAACTCATGAGCAGAACCTGGCAGCTCCATCAATGACCAGCAACCTCCGTTAAAAAATAAAGTTGTATTCATTGGTGAGTGGAAAATAACTTCACTATCTACTTTAGCTCTTTGGAGATTCACTGCAAAACAATGTCTCCATATAACTGTCTAAATCTTGCAGTCTAGCAGTTGTAAAAGTGGTGGTATCACCTTGGCGGTAGAACAGACTATGATGGAAATCTAAGACCTTTCAATTTTGCTTTCCAGGTAACAGCAAAGCAGCAGCACAGTGTCCTCTCCATCTGTACTCCACAAAGTGAGTGCTCCTGCCAAGTTCTCTGATTTAAAAACCTTGTTTCTCTGAAAAGCCATTTTGCAGGGACTGCTATCATCTTAAATGCATGTGTTGTAAGCCCTTCCACCTGTTTCCCTGCATGTCCCGTCTCTGGGAAACAGCCATTTCTTAATCTTGTTATGTATGGAGTAAGAGAAGGTTGGAGGAACCATGTGCTCTACACTCAGGCCCTGGAGGATACAAATCACTGTGAATATAGGTTTGTGTATGAGCAACCATAGTGGAATATGTTAAGATGTCAGAGGTTTCCCATGACACTAGTTTGGCAAACAAAATGAAGAGTCCAGATGAGACTGTGGTTGTCTTTTAAGTAGTTTGCACGTATCTTGCACAGTCCTTAAATCCTCATGCATTTAAGTAATTGAATCTTCATAGATGATATTAGGAGCTGTACACAGAAACAAACCTTTGCCCCTCTCTAGTAACTTGAGAGTTCCCCAAATTCTCCCCATCACCCCAAGAGTACTATTTTATGAAAATGTCACTAGAAGCATCTTACTTGTGCTCTAGAGGACCAAGTATGGTGATTATTGCCTTAGACCTTCTGTTTTCTTGTTCTGAATAGACATTATCCCCATATAGTGACGGTGCCACCCTTCCCAGCCATGGCAGCGTACGGGCAGACTCAGTACAGCGCAGGACTCCAGCAAGCAGCTGCCTACACGGCCTACCCTCCTCCGGGGCAGCCCTATGGGATTCCCTCCTACAGTGAGTATCCAGCATCCCCTTATCCTTGAGTGCATCCTCTTCCCCTTCCTCCTAGAGTATGCTTGAAGCTTTTTACTTTAAAGTGAAAGGTCATAGCTATCCTAGCAATGATCTCTTCTTAGGCTTAGAGAAAAATCTGAATTTGTTAGCTATATATGTGTGTGTGAATATATATATATATATATATATATGTATGTGTATATATGATTTTTGTGAAGGTGTCCATCAGCTTTTGATGTCTTGAGCTGTAGTTTTGCAAACTAGATTTGGAAGCAATCAGTAGTAAGATAGGAGACAGCATGAGCAACTCACGTTTAGAAAGACATACCATTGAAGATTAGTGTCTAGTGAGGGACCCTGTGACTTGTTGCCACGACAGTCTCCTGTAATAAATACAGTATTTAGGTAAATTACACTTTGCCTTCATTGAATCCATCTTGAGTTTCAATGATATAAGCTACTTCAAAGAACTAACTGTGTAGTAATACAGAAAAACAAGCTCAGAAGAGAGCAAGGCATGATGAGATGCTGCAAAGTGCCTTGGTTTTGGAAGACACCTTGTATTTAGATGGTGGCTCTGTGTGGAAATGCCAAGAACCAGGAAGATATTTGTCCTCTTGAAGACCAAAGAGGGGCTCCTCTTGCCAAGCTGCTTTGGGCTTCTGTTTCGTGCATGCTGAGCCTTGACGCGTTAACGTGGCTGGTTCCTGGTCGCTCTTGAACTCCAAAACACTTTTGTTTGCTCTGCAAATACAGTATCACTTCCCAGCAAGAAGATTTTCCGGAGTCATCGACAGGTTGTCACCAGAGGGCAATTCCCTGCTGCCTCCAGGCCGGGGAAATGGGCTTGGCAGAGGCCAAGCGCTCCGGGCAGGGCTGGTGAGTTGTGAGCCGGGTCCCTTTCCTGCAGCTCCTGCTGTGTTTGCAGCCCCTGGCTGCTTTCCAAGGCAAACTCATAGCAGTTGTCCTGCTTGAGCAGGTGAAATCGCAGCCATTTGCTGTGGCCCAGAGGATTTAGGGCCATGCTTTTGTCAAGTCCATATGCTGCTTTTAAATCCTGTGGTGACCTCCTAGCATCCTTGGGCAGCGTTTCCCACCCCCAGCCGCATACCCTCACGGGGACACCCAGCACATATGAGGCACTCCACCTGGCTGACAACCAAGAACAATGAAGCAGTATTGTTTTTTGGCACAAAAATAAAACAGGGCCATTTTCTAGACAAAACAGACCCGTGTGTGGAAATTAATTTGGTGCTGAATTATTTCACTGTCTGACAACAATCTGTGGGCTTCCAAAAATGCCCAGATTGATTGTAGTCGGGGCAGGTCGAGCTTTAGCACGCGGCGCTGATGTGTGTGAAAAGCAGGAGATGCTGCGGGAAGAGGCTTCTCCACCTGCTCTCGTGAACTCCCCTGGCTGGGCACGGAAACGCCTGCCTCCTGCAGGTCCAACTTAAACTGTGTGGCTGCTAATCCCACCTGAAGCCAAAATAAGCAATTTTAGTAGAGAAGATTATTTGGGAGCCTTATTCCTCACCTGAGCAAATGCAGACTTGTTGCTTTTAAGGTTCATTAAGCTAGAAAACAGCACGATTGGCAACAGGCAGGTGTATTTGGCTTGTCTACTGGCAAATGTGCCTTAAAAAATAATAAAAGATGACAACAGCCTGGAAAGAGCGTAGATTAGGGAGCAGACTCCTTGCTGGGATCTTTGCTCAGCCCATACACCGTGGCTGTTTCTTGTGTTGTGCAAATGTGCATGCAAAGCAGTGCAGGATCGTGCCCAAAGAGCTCATAACAAGAGGCACCTTTCAGCTGTTCGTTTTAAAAATACAGCTGTAGGATCTCAGCAATGTCTCGGGATAAAATATCAGCCCCCTTTCACTACCAGCAAAGGTTTCATCTTGCAATGTTTAATTCAGCTACTGCCTCTCCACCTGTAATTTGTTGGGATTTTTAATTGCCTGATTTTTGTAACGAGAAGCTTCTGTGGCCTCGGGATTTACCTCTTGTTCCTGAACTGCATATTGCATCTAACTGAATAGGTGATAATCTTCCTGTATGACTTACTCATAAATATTTTGTTGCAAAAGCTGAAAGTACCGTGGAACTAAAGTGATAGCTCTGATCTGAACTGAGATTATTTCACTGTAGTGTCTGTTGTCTCCTAAATCATTGCTTGCATGAAAATTGTTTGGAGGAATGGGTTTAATTAATTAATGGGTTTAATTAATTCTAAAGCAATAAATTCTAAAAGAAAGTTGTTTCTGAAAACAGTATTAGATGTGGTTATTAGCAAGAGTTACTCAGTTATGGATGCAGGTTGTAGCTGACTTGAATAATTTGTGATTAATATATTTGGCTATGCTATTTGAGACAGTTCTTTCTGTAATTCTGATACATATTTTTTAAGTTAGAAATTGTGGAAAAAAGTGATTAGCTATTAGGCTGAAACCCCGCTGAAATCTTGTAAATTCCTAAACTTGTTCTCTTGCATCTCTGTGTGTCCAACCCTCCCGTTCTGCTCCTGCTTCCTGCTGCGTCCTCCGAAGGCATCAAAACGGAAGAGGGCCTGAGCCACTCCCCGGGCCAGAGCGGCTTCCTTGGCTACGGCTCCGGTTTTGGCACGCCGGCGGCCGGCCAGGCCCCCTACACCTACCAGGTGCACGGTGAGTACGGCTGGCGGGCCCCAGCGCCCGCACGGCGCTGCACTTGGTCGTTGTCTTTTGCAATTAGAGCAAAAATCAGCGTGGTGCAGGCAGTCGGGGCGGTGGGAAGTGGGAGCCTTGGGGTTTTGCTCGTTAGGGCATTAATTCCGGGTTGAGGTACTGGATTGAGCAGCAGCATGCCTTAAAAAGCTTCCCATACAACCACTTCAAGCTTTGCCTTTCTGCAGGAAGAAGGTTTTTTTTTCTTTTTCTTTTTAAATGACTTTTCTGACTGTCTACCAGGGATTGCTGCTGTGTGGGAGTGTAAATTCCTGGGTCCTCAGTGGAAACAAAGCAGAGATGCTTTTCAGCCTCACACAAACAGCAGTGCCAGCTGCTGCCCTAAGATGTCCTGAGCAAATTGTTCCCTGGTAGAACTGTGGTGACCACTGAAGCTTAAAAGCAAGATAATACTATGATATAAGAACATTTAGTTTTGCAACTGTTCAGATATAAGTAATAACTGTCAAGATATATTGGCCTGCTTTAACCCCCAAAATACCAACACCATTAAATAACTAAAGGTTATTGAGGTGAAGTTCAGCAGAGCTGAAGGCAGCTGTTTTCCCCCAAGGTTCCTGAGCTTTAGTAAGTTTAGAATAACTATTTTTTACTGTTGTCAAAATAATAATTGATTATAAAATAATGAAGTGAGACCCCTCGAGGCTTCAAGGACAGTGCCTTGTGCTTTGAGGTTTATAACACGTTTTCCTGTTTTGTCATACAACCTTGGAAGGTCAAAATGCATTTTTTTTCCTAAAAATAAAAATTGGAGTTCTCTGATGATTTAATTCCAGCAGCCATATGAAGAATCTCCTGAAAATCAATGCTATGTTGCCAACTTCACAAAAATTATGAAAGGGTTTAAATCTGAACTGAGCTGAAATATGAAATAAATAAAAATGATGTAGTTTTATTTATTTTAGCCCATTTATAGCAGGATGGAATTTGATTTGTTTGAGCATTTTGGTGCCTTTTGGTCAGGAACCTAGATTCCTGCAAGGAGTGAGGACCAGTTCTAGCATAATGACAGATGAGAAGAAGCATAGCATGATCAATGCTTTATTGAGCAAAGCCATAGCTTTATCAATGCTTTAGATTTGAGAAGTGTAATGAGTTTGTTCTGAGGAGGCCTTAAAATACCACTTCATCTCTGTCTCTCTACCTTTGGTCTGAGGGAGGGCAGGTTTGTTCCTCATGCCTTGATATTCCCATCGATGTTTGGATTGGACTTGCTTAATAAACAGTAAAAATTAGCTTTTTGTCTCCTGCTATGCCTCAGCACATTGCATTTGAAAGTGCCTTATACTGGATGTGAATAGAATAGTTATTTGACCAAAGAAAAAAAAAGTGAAAAGCATTTTAAACTGGAAGTGATTTTGGAAAGCTGAGAACGGCAAGGTGACTTGCTGCTGATACTTGGTGTGCTAATATCATCAAGAGCTCATGTCTATTATCCCAGACAAGGTGATTCTTGGGCCTTGAGTCCTTAACAGAATATGTTGGAGGCAGCTGGGTTGGATGTGTCACAGAAATAAGAAAGTGGGGCCTATGATTTTCCTCACCTTGCCTCCCGCATGCTGCTTCCATCCTGTCCCAAAGAGTTTGATTTTTGGCTTCAATTTCACTCCTTGAATGTTTCCTCCTTGTCTCAAGACCATGTTACGCTCAGTTAGCAGTGGAAATCCTCTTTGGGAAAACTGTCGCTTGCAATTACCAGCAGTTCTGGGGTGTCCCGGGTTGCTGCTGCTTCATTTAAGGCCTGCGGTGCTGCGTCTGTGGGCTCTTGGAGCCCCAGCAGCTGTGCTTTCCTGGCCAGCTACCAGCTGATCAGATCCTTCTGGCTGTAACACCACGACTGATGAAGTACAGGCATCTTCTACTGCAGCCTTCTACCACTGCTATATTCCTGTCTAGGTTTCTGTTGGGTTTTGTTTCCCCAGAAAATGCTCTGGCTCTGCATGTGCTTTGTGTTAGGTTGGGAGAATCTGAGCTGGTTGAGGAGACAAACTCTTGGCTCGCTTGAGTCTGGAGTTTTTTGAAGATGGCCCGTATGTTCAATCAAGGGGTTTACAAAAGTATATTCTGTGCCTCGGCACTTGAAAACGTTACACTGGCAGAAACTACTGACACGACGTGTGTTGTAAAACAGCCCGGGAGGAGCTTCACGCACACGCAGATGAGCATGAACACGCTCCAAGTGCTTCCAGATAATGTTCCCTAGGGCAATGCTATGGTATTAGGTGAAATCACTTCATTTCGTTCAGATTTTTATGTCAGGCAGATCATTTCAGCCAGCTCCCTAAGCCCTTAATGCAAAAGGAAAACAAAGGAAAACAGTTTCTGCAAGTGGCAGCTGCCTATCCCAAGGCAAACGGAGCAGGACTAAATGTGTCTTCGTGTTGTAAACAAACATTCCCACCCTGCTTCTCCTTGCTCAAGAGCAAAAGGCTGAAGCGCCCTGACCGTACGGTTTATTTACCCTGCTGAGTGCTGCTGAGAGGCCCGCAGGAGAAGGCAGGAGGCTTCCTGCACCGCTTGCTTCCGAGGAATGTGCGCCCGTGCTTCCCACGCCGCGGCTGCTGGAGCAACGCGGGCACCGGTCCCCACCGCTCGTCCTGCTGCCCTGCCCAGCGCCATGTCCACCCTCACCAGGTCCTCGCCACCCTGTTGCTGACCCCAGGAAACTACTCTGGACTATGGGCTGGAGCAGCTGAAAGGTTTTATTTATGTCTTTTTTTGTAAAATCTAATTTCAGGGAGACTTTAAAAGTCAGTCTTCGCCCCGCTTCAAGGACAAAATGTTCATTGTGTCCTGTCCAGGGAGAGAAGCGATCTTGAGGACAGGGCTGTGTCATGGCTCAGCAAGAAAAGGGATCACCAGAAGGCTGAGCTAGTCAGTTTTGTCTTTTAATGTAGGAGGAAAAACTGTTTTCTCAAGCTAACTTCAGCAGTCACCTGCAGGCAGGAGCGTTTGCTTAGACCACAAGTCTCCAGCTCATTCTGCAGGGCCTCAGATCCTCCCAGTCCCTCTAGGTAAGAATTCCGTGGTGCAGCCAGTGAACAGGCACGTCATGAGCATGTTACACCAGCCAGAGCACCAAGTGACCCCTTGGGTGACAGGAACGTGGTCCCATGGGACTCCGGAACAAATTTGCTTCCGTAAGTACAGATGTAGATGGTGCTGGTAGCTTTGCTCTCCTGTCTCTTTGGTACCTGCAGAAGTTGTGGCCAAGATACACATGTGAGGTTGAGGCCTCTCCTCCTTGGTGGCCGTTTCTGGTAAGATGGTGCTTTTCCAGCCAGGATCTGCTTTCCTTTATGTCTGTTTTTTTCCTTTATGTCTGTTCGTTTCCACTACAAAAACAGGTGCTGCAGGTGTAATCAGGTTGGGTTCAGCTTTTCATCTTTAACCGCATTATCAGTTGTATTCTGGATCTTGAGCTGGAACAGAATCCACTGAACAGCAGTAATGAGAATAGGACATTCTCATGGTCACTGAGTGGTAAATAGAAAAAAATATATTTTACAGATAGCCAGAAGGGGAAATCTATTTTCATGCTTCCCTACCATGAAAATAAATGAAATGTAGATGGGTTAGAAGCCAAATATCTAATACAGGTCATACACACATATAAAAGATGAGATTGGCGAGTTATGTAGTTTAAAAAAAGATGTAAAACTGTATCACGGAGGTACTGTAGGCAAAAGTAATGATTTTAATTGGCATGTAAAACTGTATCACGGAGGTACTGTGGGCAAAAGTAATGATTTTAATTGCCAATTTATACTCCTGACCTGTCACAAATAATTGCACCTGAATAGTTCCATGCCTCAAAGAAAGAAAATTCTAATATTTTCTGACCAGATCTCCCTTGTGTATCTCCTTGTTTGTGGTACTGTGCCTTGTAGAGCTGATCAGAAAGACTCATAAAACCACACGCTCCTGCAACTTGTGGTAATTCTTAATTTTTATGCATTTTTTAACAAGCTCTAAATAGCTACTCAGAACGTGAAATGAATGTTTTGGTTAAAAATACTTTTCTTGGAAAACCTGAGCCTTTTATAGCTGCCCTAAAGACATTTTTTGCCCATTCCCCCTCCAGCCTTTGGGCTATGGCACCCTTTGCACATTAGCAACAGCCTTACCTGTTTTACAAAACTTTTCCAGGTATGTGTACCCTTGATTCCTAGAGGAGGCTCTTGGGGCTGAAAACTGCTCTAAAAGTGGGAGCTTTAAGCAGCATTTTTGTCCAGGCTTGCCTGTAAGCAGCCACGTCTCTCATCTGTTCACTTGCTGTTCCCTGGTACTTTGACCATCCTTCATTTCATTATGAAGAGGGGACTAATGAACGTTCTCACTTTTGGTCCTTTGTTGACTTGGAAGGAGTATTTCCAAGAAGCTTCAAGCCAGTATAACGGAACAGAATTTGGCTATATAAAGGGGCAAGATTATTATCAAATGCTTAAGGAAATGATTTAATCAGCTGCATAAAATACTACGAGGACGCTCTGCCAGCGTGTTAGCTAAAGCAGAAAGCCATGAGCTCTGCAGAAAGAGCGCACAGGGGAGACCTTCCTGTGGTTGCCTGCGCATGTGTTATCCCTTCCCTGCACATCAGGCCATCGCTTCTCAGCTTGTCACTAATTCCTGCACAATTCCCTGCTCCTCAGTTGTTACTGCTGAAGTGGCAGCTGGTATGAAACTATGAAATTGCACAACAGCTACAACTGTGGCCAGAGACCGCTGCAGATACTGTCTTTGGCCAGGAAAAGATTTGACCACCGTAGGTTTTTTATTATTTTTTTATTTCTTTCTTTTTAATATCCAAATCCATTTACCCACAAAATACTTTTTAAATGACAAAGGAAAATTCAGTTGCATAACTGGGATAACTCACATTTGCCAAGGAATTGCAAGGCAGTATTGAGTTCAGTGCAGCAATAAATGTGGGGCCAATGACCTATGCACTGAAATTTGTTGCTACTGAGCATTTGTTTTCTTTGTTGAGTGCATTTTGATCATCTGTCAAATAATAAGTAAAAACCAGAATTTTTTATGTGCAGTGCTGATCTGAAGTGGAATTACATATGTTGCTTATGTTTGTGGGATGAATTGCCAATGAATTGTTCTCTTTGCTTTAGAAAAAATAAGGTTGGATATTTAATTAATCAAAACGTTCTCTTATGCTGGGAACGTTTCAGCTCTTGTGAATATCTGGATAGTGTAGATATTCTTTTTTTCCAGAGATGCCTGAATTTCTTGTAATTGTGTGCCAGTTTGTGTGCTACATATGTAATATGAATCCATAAATAACCATTTGGCACAAATGATTAGCTCTGCATGCATGAATTTTGCAAAGGAAGTGGCATGTTTAATTGTAAGCTTGATTCTTTAAGAACTTGGTGATGAAATGTGCAAGATGGGGAAATTTCAATTTACGCTTGAGAAATGTGGATTACACTTTGGCATACAGATAGTCAGTCCCTCCGAAGCCTCAGAACACAGAGGGAGAAAATGTTCTCGCCGAACTGTCACTCAGACACTTTTGATGGGCAAAATTACAATGTCGGTGGAGCCTGAGCAGCCCCGCTCGGAGCTCGTGCTCCGCAGCTGGTTTGCATTAGTGGCAGCCTGAATCCGGGGCTGTGAGCTGTGCTCTGCTGCACGGTGAGTTCAGCGGGGAGAGGCCCCTCTTCAGGAGGGGTCAGACCTCACTTTTTACAGTGTAAATACAAGTTCCCCCAGAATAACAGCGCAGTCGCCCTTTCAAAGATTTCTAAACCCCAGGGACTGACCGTGATGCATTTATTTTAGTTTAAAACTAGCCTTCCTCCAGGAGAGGGGACTCCTGGGGAGAGGCGAAGGTGTTGACAGTGATGCACTGTGAGCTGCAAGGATCTGTGCCACTGCTGCTCCCACAAAGCTCTGTGCTGAGATGTCCCGTTTGCTGCTTATGTGGACTCTTTTTTGGTGCATCATTTCAGAAATCCTGGCATTGACATTAAAATATGTTTTTAGACCATTACTCAACCAAAATGGTCATGGGAAGGAGTAGGCACTGGTGTGGGCGTTCCTAGAGCTAGAGGAGCAAACAGATTGGGACAGCGAGGGCAATGGGAAAAGCATAAAGGAAGAACAACAGCAACATTAAACTGCATTAAAAGCAGCACTTTGGGCATCCTGGTTTCCTATAAAAGTGAGGAGTTTTGGAGGAATCATGGAAGAGGAGAATTTTAAAGCGTTAGCTTTGCAAATATTTAGGAGGAACACTTCTGTGCAGAACAGCATGGGAAGCAGCTTGGAAGTTTGGGTGAATGCCTGCCGTGTGGCTGGCAGCAGGGAGATGGAAGCAGGCATCACAGCTGTGAATGAGACAGAGTCAAGGAGGGGAGAATTGTGAAGGAGCTGGAGGAAGGAAATACAGTTTATAGTGCCCTGATGAGGGGGTGGGAGTCAGAAGAGGGAGAAGTGATGTCGTTTCCCTGGCCTGCTGCTTTGGCTCCCTTGGGAGCAGCAGCTGAGATGGGCAGCGTTACATGAAGTTTGCAGGTGTGGAGATCTGCCAGAGCACTCGAGACGCGGGATCACATCGAGAAGCTTGGGGTTGAATCGCTCGGACAGACAATATCTAAGGCAGAAACACAGCTTCATTCTGGTGTAGCCTAGATGGCTGCAAGAGATTTCCCAGGAATCGTCCTGAGCGAGAGGCACAATAATAATGATAGTCTTGGTGATTAAGGAAGAAAGGTACAAGAGGTGATAATTAAAGTCTCTGTTTTAACTATTTTTGAGCTTTATTTAATGATTTGACATGTGCAAAGGAAGAACCAAGAGTCTAGTTAGGCCTAGGAAGATTGTGGCATTCCTAGTTCTGGGTTCTGCTTTGGACATATTAATACGTTTAAACCTGTACATTGAAAGAGATTAGGAAAATTTATGAATAATAGTTGAACTTCACACTTAAATTACCTCACAGGAAACAATAAGTCTCTGGTATGCAATCTTAAGTCATAGTGCAACCTCTCAAGTGAGTAGAGCTATATAGCTATTAAGAAGTAGATGAGGAAAAAGAACATTTTTCATGTGTAAGAGCAAGTTTGGTAGCTAAGAATCGGGCATGTTCTTGTGTCAGCTTGTGTTTGCAATTCACAAGGCAGCTTTAGAAAAGCTATGTAATGGAGGGAGCAGTACTGTATGATAATGAATTCTGAGAACTGTCTTAATTTCTAAATGTGGAGTTAAATTCGATGGAATGTTTTTGCTATTTTGGAATCATCCCCAAGAAAAATGGGGAAGCTGGAATACAATGTGTACTACATGCTGTGCAATATATATTGCATGCAGGATGTGCAGCAAATTTTAAAATTCTCTGTTATCCTCTTTCATACAATTGTAATGGCAGCATAGAAGTCATGTTGCAGAGGTGTTTGGGGGCACTTTTTGTGGTTTTATTTTTATCACTTTTGCAGTAGAAAAAGCAATGAAGGATGGTTAACAGCTAGGGAAATTAGCAGCTTGGTTTTGGTAATTCAGCATAAAATGAAGCTGGCATAGAATATGCTAAAATGTTACAGGAGCTTCACTGAATAATTGATTTGGTACACCTAATAATGCTTTCGTGAAAATGTCTAGCAGGCAATAGAAAAGCTAGTATAAAATTACATATAAAAAACTGCATCAAAAAACATATCCTGCATAGTCAAACACTTGGAAGTTGGGAAATGTCAGAGTTTTGGTGCCGCACGGTCTGGTCCTGGGGATTTCTGTATCCCATTTCCAGGCTCTGTGTCGATAATGGTCTGGGGGGAACTGCAGCGCCCAGCGATGCGCCGAGAGGCTGCGATGGGCTCGTGTGCGAGCGAGCGCTGAGCCCGTTTCGGTCGCGCGTCGGGGGCTGATGTTCTAGTGCCGGGAAACCCTCCCGCGTGGCCTTGGGTGGTTTGTAGGCAGTTTCTGTTGGCATTGGCAGGGTTTAGACGCTGAAACTTTGGCAAACCCCCTGACATTTAGAACTGTGGGAATACCTGCACTCTCTGAAAAGACCATTGAGGGTTACTGAAGATAAAGATGAGGATGATGCAGCCTTGGCTTAGGAAGTCTCCAAGGGGCAGAGGAGCCAGGGAAAGCTCTCCTGTCCTGTCCTCTACCCTTCCCTAAGCACCCACTATTGGCAGCTGATTTTCTGTCCCTGAGGCGGTGCCTGGTGGGGCAAGGAAAGGCTTGGAGCAGTCATGGGGCTGCAGAGGGTGCTCAGCAGAGTTAACCTGCTCCACAGTGAGGAGTGGAAGAGTGGGGCACATTGCCCAGCTCGCTCCCTCCTTGTCCCCCTCACGTTGTATTTAGGGACCCTCCTTGCTCAGACTTGCTAAGTACCTGGGTAGGCACAGGCCGGTGTCTGACCCCCGAAAGCCCGTGACAGCAGAAGTTCTAGGGCTGGTTAGGTTTAACACTGACCTGGGAACTGGAATCTCTCTGTGCTGTCTCATGCTTAGTGGTTGAAAGTGGCAAATCCAACCTGCCTTCCTGGTGTCCCATTACCTGTCAGTGGGTCTGACGGGTGATTGTGTCTGGGTGAAACAGCAGCTGGAGGATTTTTTTTTGCCTCCAAGGAGCCTCTCAAAGTCAGGTTTGCTGATTGTTTTGTCAATAGGGCACTGTGCAGAAACAAATTATGTACTTGAAATGTTCACTTTTTGGCCCAAAGTGTTTTCTTGCAATTTGTTTTTAAAGGCAATCCAGCGTGGTTTCCTTCTATAGCTGCAGCATCCTTTGACAGGAGTGGTTAAAAGGAGCACTTTCTCAGAAATAATAAACCAGAAATGCTTTCCCCATGCTCAAATCCTGAGAGTAAAAATAAACCCTCCCAGCGCTTTCAACACCGCTGTTGAGCTGCATTGAGCTGTACAGGTGCCCGGGCTCCGAAGGATGGTAAAAGCCAGGCCCTTCCCAGCGTTCTGGTCATCACTTGTTAAGGCTCTTTGAGGCTCTGGGGGTTGAGTCCTCCTGGCAGCGGTGGAAGAGCTTTGGCTCAGAAAGATCATGCTGTGAAATGTGGTTTATATCAACTCCAACTACCCACAAACACCTGCTCAGGCCAGCAGGGCTGAGCGGGATTGCAGGGGAGACCCAAGGACGTATTTTAAAAGGGAACCTATGGAGGGTGTTATCTGCAGGGGGGCCGCATGCATTTCTGGGAGCAATATGCATTAATAGACAGTGCTCATGTCCTGTGCCACAACACTGCAGCACCACCCTTTTTATCTGGGTTAATAGAGTGTGCTCTTCCCTGCCTGAGCCTTTCCAGACAGAAATACAAGACTGTTTTTGGGGAAGGGTTCATTATGCCTAATGGCAAACAGTTGAGCAATATGCTGCAATGTACATATGGGTTGAGTTTTTCTTCTCCTTTCACAGGTCAGATAGTCTTGAAATACCTCAACAGCTGACAGCCATGCAACATTTTATGAGTTTTCTTGCCCAATAAATGCAGGCAGATGTTGTAGGATTTGGAACCTTACAAGGCACAGGAGTATAGCTGGTGGGAGGTAGTTTTGATGAGTGCTTAACCTCTAGCTAAAAAAGTAGCAGCTTGAAGAAGGCAATATTTACTGCAGGAAACATTAGCTTGTCAGAGAGCTAAAGCATTGCAAAGAGCTTTGAATGACCATGCAAGTCTTCAGCCAGATGTTGCTCATAGTGTAGAGTAATGTACGCTCTGCTGGGAGTTAGACGAGGGCCTTTCCTTGCATCACTCATAGTCAACTTTGTTTCCTGTAGGAACAGCTTGCTAATGTAAGAATATACAAGCCATTATAGGCAGGCTTATAAAATAGCATGCAATTCAACTGAACCCTGTAGGCATTTATTTTATTAGTGCTAAGTGATCAAACAATCCTTTGAGAGAACTCTCACTGGAACCGCTGTATGATTCATCCACAAGTTAGAAGAAACACCTGGGTCATAGCTTCACTGTTTCATTTCAGGCATATTCAGAAGTGTCCAAGGTAGCCACTCGCTGTATTCCCTAGCCCCAGCCCAGCTTTCTGTCTTTTGGGTGTTCTTGGGCTTTTGGTTACTGCTGGCTACCCCAGTGGCCATAGAAGTGTCCTGCTGTCCAACAGCATTGAGACATGGCTACTCCCCGCTCTGATTCTTGAATATTTCATTGAATAATGTAAATGTGAACTCTGAGTTCTAAGTATAGCCATTTATTCTTTTTTGAGTGGCATGGGAGACTGAGGGAGCAGCTCTCTCATGGCAGATCCTCTTGGACCTCTGAAATGCAAGGAAGGCCCAGACCCAGTTTTCAGAGCTTCCTACGAGGCTGACGTGAAGTCTGCCCCAAGTCTGTCCTCTCTCCATTCCACGGCTCCTTGAGACACTCGTGTGCGCTCTGCATTCACACGCTGCTGCTGAAAGAAAGCTTTCTTTGGCAATGCCAAAACTTACTCCTGAAGATAGTGAAAATAACCCTGAACTTTTATGTTCTTCCTCTGAAAAGAGGGAGGGTTGCTCGGGGAAATGTAGCCTGTTGTTGCAGTGATGGAAAGAAAGAAATGGAGAAACTGAGAGGAAGGAGAAAATGTCATGAAAGGTTCTGCAGGATCACAGTGCAGCTCCCACACCATTGAAACTGTCCTTCACCATGGCAAAGATTACAAAGTGCTTGAATTAAAAAGGGGATGAGGGGAAGAATGGCAAATGAAATCCATCTGTTATGAAGAACAGGAATATAACATCAATCAGCTCACAAAATTTTCTCTCTAAATGTTGCCCTTAGACACTCAGAGAAGGGCTATATCTACTTAGCAGGGAAAGGCTGTGGTGCTGAGTATGTGCAGCATATGCATGGCCTTTATGTGTGCAAGTGTGTTTGTGATATAGATTCTTTACAGGAACATTTACAGTGCCGTACATCTGAAGAACTATTCTTCTCTGGGATCCAGATTGTTTTATTACCAGCTAAATGTTCTTTAAGCTACCTGTGAATGAGGGCATTGTGACATTTAGCAACTGGTTTGATTGAACACAGATGTGAACCGTATTCCATATGGAGAAGATCCAAGGGGAAAGATCCCAGGGTTGTTTCTGATTTGCAAGCAGGAGTTTGAATACGACTGCTTGACACGGCGCTACCAACATAGATGGAAACAAATCGCTCGCTGGCCCCTCTGCAGTAGAGTGAATGTAAAATGTGGCTGCAGCTTGGGGTGCTGGGCTGTCTTCAGAGGCCAGGAAGAAATGTCATGGCCTGGGAAAGCAGAAGTCCTATGGAAATGGGCAGTGTGCATTCAGAAATGGGAGGCAGTGTGTGCATCACTCATCCAGAGGCTTCCTAGCACTGCCCCATCTTGAATGAGCACTGCTTTTCCCATTCAAGGCACCCTCCAATTATTACAGTAAGTGCTGGTACCTGGGAAAGAATGGAAAATGAGTGGGTAAATGGTTGGAACAGCTGTGGAGGATAGGCATAAACTGAAAATGCCAGTATTAGAGGGTTATTGATATTTTTGCAGCATTTTTGAGTGTAAAATTTACCTATGCAGAACTGAATTTTCATGCCCAGCGTTGCCTTCCGGAATGCAGTCCTGTAGGGGTGAGAAAAGTGGTTCTGTTTGATCTCAGTTTTGACAAGATGTCCAGTCCGGGACTGTGTTTCTGAGTTTGATTCCTGGGTCAGATACCCCTCAGCATCCATGCCCTCTTGGGACATGTTCGTACTGGGGAGCCTTTGCAAAGATACGATACAAAATTGCAGTGTTGTTGTTTTTTTTATATAATTATCTTGAATTGTTTGGAAACTGGGAAGCGGTAGTATTGAGTGCAGGTAGCACAGCAATAAACATGTTCTCATCATAATTTACACATAAAGCGTGAGTCCCTCGAGGTAACTCATCCGCCTCCTGACAGCTTTAATAAAGGATGATGGATGGTTCCTGAGCGGCGCTTCGGGAAGCTCCGCGGTCCCCGCGCGTCGCTTGGCGCGCGGGTGTTCGAGTGCCACAAAGTGGTTTGTGCCCGAGAGCCGCAGCGGGGCCGGCTCCCCCGCGCCGGGACCCGGAGGTGCCGCAGCAACGTGCTCGTCCTGCTGCCTCGCAGGGGCTTTTTGGGAAGAGGGCAGAAAAGGGGAGGCTGGTGGAGATGGGGAGGACGCTGCCCTGAGGGGCTCTTCTATGACTACCTTTTGGGGTGGAAAGAGGAGGACTTGGCTTTGGCTACCTGTCCCCACTGGTGTCCCCTCTGTTCCCTGCCGTGTGCCCAGTCCTCGAGGGCCGCATGTGGCAGCAGATTCAGTCCTCCTGCCCCTAGTTCCTCCCGGGCATGTGCTTTATGGCCGGTCCCGTGGGCTTCGTAGCCGCGGAGTTTGTTCAGCTGCCCCTTCCCGAGCTCATCTGGTGCCTTGAAAGAAAAACAAGCGAGCGGGGCCGGGGGGAGCCTCTGCAGCCCCTGCGAAGGGCTGGCTGCGCATCGGCTGCTTTAGCTCCCCAGAAACCTCTGCAATGCCATTCTTTGGGATAACAGCACCAGGGCACAAATTTTCAAATGGCTTTTGAAATTCTCCTGTGCTTGTCTGCATAAGGACGTGCCTGCATGTGACAGGATACATGAGCACTTCAGTGTGTAATCTGTGGAGTTTCCAACATGGGAAGAACAAAAAAAAATGTTCCATTATTTACGGGAAAGAGGAAAGCACTGAGCTTTAAATTCAGTTTGAATCCTTGTTTTGCAGCTTTGATTTGCAACTCCATCAGTACTTTTTTAGTGTATGTATGTGATGGTTGTCTTTGAATAATTTTAAGCAGACCCCTGTAATAGCCCCAAATCCTTGTAGTTTATCTTTGTCGCACAAAACTATTACAAATACTTTGCCTACTCTTGTCAATTCTTTATATAAATCTATAGAGCAACTTTGATTCCTGGTATAGTTTGTGAATGTAATATTCTTCCTCTTAGGCACAACAGGGATTTACCAAGGAGCCAATGGCCTGGCAAACTCGGCAGGATTCGGCGCTGTGCATCAGGTATGGCCACACATAGTGCTTGCCTGGGGGTGTGGTGTGAAGTTCACTCTCGAGATCCTTAAAATCAAGACAAGGGCATCGTGACACCCCATTTTGCCTCGGTTCAGCTACTGCAGGTCTCTAAGCTCCCTCACACCTCTTGTTATTAGCTCATATTTCTATAGGCAAGGACACTCATCTGGGCATTTAGTTGTTGCTGAGCTAGCTGGAAAATCTCAAGCATGAACATTTCTGCAAAACCATTACTGCATTTATTTTTTCACTTTTCTAACCCGTTCAAACAGCTGATCAGAAAAAGTTGCTGATCAGGGGAAAATGCAGCCTGATTGCTCCTTCCCTCACCAGCTATTCATGCCGGTTTTCTAGGTGTAGTGTTGTCGTGGAGATTGCACGTTGCTTGCTGTCCTTCTCAAAATACCACCCTGCCTCGCTCCTATATGAAATTGGTAAACCCTGTAGTGCCAAACGTGTCAGCGGTGATAAATAAAATCCTACAGAAAAAACAGGACTTTCCTGATTTTTGACCTCTTGTTGATTCAGCTGATCTTAATAAAGCAGAAGTGTATTTAGGAGAGGCAGAAATGTAATTTCCAAAGTGACTAAAACACAGTCCGTCGGCGAGAGGGTTCCTCAGCCTTGCCTTGCTGCGTGCTTGGGTAACGCTGCCTTGCTGTGTGCGGGGCCTGGCTCGTTTGTTTCTGAGATGAAAACCATGATATGCAGAAGGTCCGTGTCTCTTTTTTCCCCGAAGGAATACTCCTCCTACCCAAGCTTTCCGCAGAGCCAGTACTCTCAGTATTACAGCTCTTCCTACAGCTCTCCCTACGTGTCGGCGAACAGCATCAGCCCGTCAGCCATCCCCACGTCCGCTTACTCGCTGCAGGACTCGTCCCACACCATCACCAGCCAGAGCACAGAATCGCTCTCTGGTAGGTGCCCCTAATGTCTGCTCTTGGATTTTTTTTGCAAGTATTTTTTCTATTTGTTGGATTTTTGTAAGTATTTACCTAGATAAACCAATTTTCCCAGCTCTTATTACTGACACTTACCAGATCACAGAGTAGAGAAGGGAGTAGAAAATAGAGGCTCTCTAAGGCCAACCTGTGTGGTTTTCATGAGTACCCATGGCTTGATCTCCTCTATTTAAAAGCAGTACAGAAATATAAAACAAAAGCAGATCAGTACTGTGTGTGGCAAAGGGGAGCTCAAAACAAATGTCCATGCTCTGAAAAAGCCCCACATGTTACTGCATGCTGACTTTGGAGCCCACATCTCCATCAAGATTTACATTCACCTCTAACAACTGTGTGTAATCTGTGTGTTCATAAATAAGTACAGGAAGAGAAAGCTTTTCTTAAAAAAAAAAAATCAACACCGTCTAAGTTGAAAGCTTGGTATGAATTCCACACGGAGAAGCACCTAAACCTTCAACATTTTTGGCCTCTGAGTGTTTAACTCTTGCAAGTCTCAAGGCTTTAATGGTTTATGGAATTACTGACGGATTATTATCCTCCTATGCAGTGTTGGAGTGCGGCCTTCACGTATCGTTTCCCTACTGAGGTTTTCATTGGCAGGCAGTAACGTTTGTGTCAAACACCACATAACTTGCAGATGAGCACGGTAGACACCCTTTGCAGGTCTGCTGACTTATGGAACAAATCTGAACATCTGTGGTTGCTCTAAAAGAAAAATAAGCTAATTTTTTTTTTAATAAGTGATCACTGACTGCTCTAAAAGCAGTTGGAGGATTTTCTAGTCTTGAGATCTTATCTCGGGCTTTTTGAGGAAGGAACGTTTAAATTGGGCGTCTTAGCCCCAACCCAGGCTCTTTTGAAGAAGTGTATGCCTGTGTTAGGAAGCTTGGGAGATCGCAACTTAGGCGAAAAGAAAAATTTCTTTGAAAAGGATGTGTGGTGGAAGGTAAGTGAGATATGGACAGGTTTGTGAAACCCAAGCCAACAAAAACAGATACATTATACAGGGAACTTCACCTTTGTTTCTTTGCAGTTATTTCTAGACTACTGTCCCTATGAAATTGTTATTTAGGACTATGTATTTTTACATAGAAATAGAAGTTGAAAATATCTTTCGAGCCATAAATGTTCATTAAATTTAAAAAAAAAATTACAAAAATGTAAGGGGTACTAGTATTCTTTTCTACTATCTAATTTTTCTCTTGGAAAAGTTCGGATGTGGGATATAAAATTTAAAAAGATGCTTTTTTCATTTGAAAAATATGACAGTTATTTTTAATGTGCCATTTTGAAATTATGCGTGTAATCTCAGCTATTTTTGAATTTATTTTAACACAAACCTTTGAAATGAAAAATTAGCTGGAATGAATGAGTGAAAATGAATGACAAGCCGTTCTGAGTGGTTTCTCTGACGTTTGTGGGATGCACAGGGCAGGTTTCCCTGAGCGTGTTTTCTTGTGCATCTGCTGCTGTCTGCTGGCAGATTCCCCGCTTTAATTGTACTGACGCCGTGCAAATTGAAAGCCTTTGGTCTCTGCAACAGGGGAGTACGCGACGACGCCAGCCAAGGAGGCGGAAGCGGAGCGGCACCAGCGCGGGGCGGACGGCAAGGTGCGGACGCGCTCCAAAAGGAGCACCGACCCCTGCCCTCCCGCCGACAGCGAGATCGAGGTGAGGCCCCCGCGGCCCTGCCGGCCTCATCGGGCAAGGGGGAGAACTTGGGAAACCAGCATCGTGGTTTGGTGTCTGTAGGAGCAACATCTCGGGTGCTTTGTCCCATGTAAATTGTTTCTTCTTTTCCCCTCTGGGCCCTTTCCGGGGCTGCCGTGTCCCCCCAGGTGGGTGTGCAGGAGGCACCTCTGCCTGGCGCTCCCTGTGGTCCGATGTCTCCCAAAGCTGCCGTACGTGTTTCCTCACTGACCTGCTTCCTGCAAATGCCTAACGTGCCACTGTTTCTTTTTTTCCCCCCGCCTCGTCTCTCATCGCAGCGTGTGTTTGTGTGGGACTTGGATGAGACGATAATTATTTTTCACTCCTTACTCACGGGAACCTTTGCATCCAGATACGGGAAGGTAATATTTGATTTGTCTCTTTTTTTACCATTACAGCTTGTCCAGCCAAATCACATCGGGAACTGTGGGGGCAGCTAATAAGGCAGCTTTTCAAACAGAGGCTGCCAATCCTGTTCAGACACACTCATATAAATATGTCCTGTGGTATTTCCTCCTGACATGTGAAAATTTCATTTGCTTCCCCTTCGTGCTGCAAGTAGCCCCTTGTTTTCCAAGAGCCGGTGTTGTTGGAGGGCTGCTAGGTGGGACACCGCGATGCGCTTGCTCTTCTCCACGAGCAGCTGTAGCCTGAGCAAGGGGACGTATTTTGGGGTTAGACCATCAATTTCCTAAGACTTGGCCAACAGCTTCTCGCAGAGCTTTTGTGCTCTCAGCCCAGGTTGCCAGGAGGAATAGCAGCACTTCTTCCCACGGGGCAGCTGCAGCCCGCCTTTTTCCAGACCTTTAGACACCCCTTGCTCAACTGTCCCCTTTGGGTGTTTTGGATAAGGTGAAGTTTTTAGGCAACTCTGTGGCTGAACAGACTGAACTTGGCTGCTACAGGGAAAACACTGGCGCTTGGCTTTAGTACTATGTGCTTCAGTTTCCTCCTACAGCATTTTTTTACGATAAACACTTAAGTCACTTTGAATTACGGAATGTCAAACACTTTAAAATGGGTAGGAAAAAAGACAATATCGTTACCTAATTAAAGGTGGATGACCTGTTTGGCAGCTGTTTCCACACATGGCTTTGAACAGTCAGAGGCTGGAAAATAACCCTGCATCTCTCGAGAAAGCAGAAATATGATTTGACATCATTTCATGGCTTTCCCAGCTGTACCTGTTTTACGACGGTTATAACAAGCTGAACGTGTAATTAGTGAGATAGATTTATTGTTTGCTGTTAGGCGTGCGCGGTTGTAAAGGATATGGGAGGGTGTTTGTGGTGTGGAAGTTACTGCGGCGTTGGGAAGGCTGCTAACACTTCCAGCAGGGCTCTCGGAAAAGCAGGCGCGTGTTTCCGAGCAGGGCTTTGCTCAGGCCGTGTTGTCCAGGGTGGCTGCAGTGGTTCCTTTTCCTAAGGATGAGCATACACGTGCATGCTCGGAGCGAGCTGCCGGCTCAAAGTAGCAAGAACATGGTGGATTGGGAAGCACAAACTGGTGTGACTTAGCGCAGCTCCGCGGGCGCCGGGGGGCCGAGCGGAGGCAGCAGCCGGGAATTCCCAGCCGTGCGCCGGGGAGCCGGGTCGGGCCGAGGCCGCAGGAGCTGCCCGCAAAAGGGGAAAAGGGGAGCTCGGGGTTTTGTGCTGGGAGCCTCTCAGAGCTGAGAAATGACAAACTTGTCCTGTCTGGTTGCATTACACAAATGGGCAGAATGGTACAAAGAAGGATTTTTGTTTTGTTTTGTTTTTTTTTTTTTTTTGCAGGCTGTTATTTTTTCATTTGAGCTTTTTTTGGAGAAACTTCCGCAGAAGGATTTTTCTTGCTCCTTCATTTGTTTCATCAGTATTAAATTCCACGGGGCTTTTCTCTAAGGGAAATGGTTGTGTTATGAAAGCATTATAGGCTAACAGCTTGATCCAAAGACAACCTGAGGCTTCAGCGGGCTTTGGAGCAGCCCTTAAACCAAGAGGGAACTCGAGCTGCTCAGGCAGACTGTCCTGGGAGCCATTAGGGAGTAAACGCACTTCAGAAATGTTTAAGTGAGCTGAATCATCAAGCACAGGTGAAGCCGTGAGCCAGAGCTTCAGAGAGTTTCCGAACTTCGTGCTTGAATCGTGTAGGAAGTGTTAATCTCAAAGTAAAGTCTTAATATCAGGGCCTAAAATTCCTACTTTTCTCTTCCTTAATGGCTTCACATGCCTCTAGTTAGACAAGTACCTACTTAGAATCCAATCTCACGTGTAGAGGTTCCCTGCGTGTTCCTTCAGAAGTGACACCTTATGTGATCTTCACCGTTCCTCCGGTGGGTGTATGTTAAATACATAGTGAGCCCCTATATCGTCCTCTCCGTCGTGCTGCTGCAGCCGCCATGCAGCTGCTCGCTGAACCGGGCAGTGCAGCTGGTGAAGCTGAACGTTTCTGGAGGGGTTTTCTGGGCGGAGGAGACAGGGAGGTAGCTGTGGTTTCCAAGATTTGGGACTGCGTTCTTGAAGTTTCTGCCTGTTGTCCCTTCCTTGGTGGCCCTGGCACTAGGGGGCTGTCCTGACAACCCTCCTCTGGGGAGGAGGACGCTCCTGTGCTGGGTGCGGAGGCCCTTCTGCAGAGCGGCCCTGCTTCGTTCCCCTGTGGCGGCCGCGGAGCTGCCGGGCACCCGCGTCGCGCTCGAGCTGGCCGGGGCGGCCACGCTGGCGATGCCTCCCCCTCCGCTCCTCGACGGGAGGCCCTCTGACAAAGAGAAAGAAGAAAATGTCCCAGATCTAGTTAGCCCTGGATATTATGTTCAGGAGGGTTCAGGAACCTGTTCTGCAGGCTTCCCATTGCTGTATGGGTGCAGAATATTTACCCTGCGCCTGCAGACCATGACAGACATCGGGCGCTATTGTGGCTTAAGGTACTGCCCCCCCAGCCCTGTTAATCCCCCGAGCTGTGCTGAGTAGGGATGCCTGTTCCACGAGGGGTGACTCCGACCTTGCCACGTCTGCAAAGAGCCGCAGACAAAACGCGATGGCAGAAACAGAGAAGAGGCTTCGCAGCGCCGCTCTGCCCGAGCGGGAGCTCGCAGGGGGCTTTGGCCCTTTGTTTGAGGCAGCGAGACACAGCACGGAAGGCCTTTTTTTATGGTATTAACTTCAGACACAATAAAAAGAGGTTGCAAGCCCTCCTGTGCCAAAGAAAACCACAAGTCTGTTCCCCTTTCCCTGACTCCTGAGCACTTTGCTGCAAGCTTTCTCCGTAATCTTCATTGTCGAAGCATTTAAAAAATATATTTCTGCATCTCATTGAGTCAAGGAAAATTATGTATTGTATGACAGATTCAGTCTCATGCTTTTAAAAGGAGTAAAATGGAGAAGAAAGGGAGCACCAAGTCTATTGTTTTCCCTTGCTGAGGGATTTGTGCAGATTCTCCTTAGTATTTTGTACTTTTCCTAGTGCTTCCCCAGCATGTGCTATTTCACTCTGTGTTGTTACACTGCCGAGCAAAACTTTAGTGTCAAACTGGATCGTGATTGAAGTGTAGAACTAAAATTCATATTTTGGTGAAACTGATATTCTAAAATCCTGGAACCGAATGGAAAGAATTTAATTTTAGCACCAAATTAAAGAACAGAATGCGGAGTCAGTGTAAACACATGATTTTGTGGGATCTTTATTAGCCCTTTGACAATGCAGGCCAGCCCCAGGATTATGATCTCTAAAGTTCCCCTTTCTATGCATAGCATTTTCTGACATCATTCAGCATCTTTTGTTGACTTGAATTTAAGAAAATTTTGTGTAAGAAACTGTCTCCTGCCAAAATTTGTCTGGCAGGGATAGGTTCTCACCGATTTTTTTTTCCTTTAAAAAAGGCAAAAATCCCTTCTCTCTGCTCTCACTGAACACTTAAAGCTGCTCCCGCTTTTCCCTGCTCCTTTCTCTCCCAGACCCCCACGCTGGTGCCTGACAGAGGCACCGTGGGGCTGGATCGCGGTGGAGGGCGATTCCTGCCCCTCATGGCCAGCCCTGCGCGAGCCGAGGCGGCAGAAGGCCCCGTTTCCCTGCGGGGCCCTCGCGGGCTCGTTCGGGTGTCGCAGGGCTGGAAGGCGCCGTCCGTGAGGCCGGGCACGTAGCTCCGCCCGCCCTGCTGCGGCCTGCCCTCACGTGAGGCGTTTCCGTCCCTCAGACAACCGCGAGCCCTAGCGCGGCGGCACCTCTGGTTGTTTGGCTTCTCCACGCGGTTTTTTGTGCCGGCCCCAGCCGTGTTTGCTCACGCTTCGAGGCGCGGGGGTGGACTTGGGCCTGCCGGCGGGCAGCACAACAGCACAAGGGGGAATGCGGGCCTTGCGACGCCGTAACGCGGGGCTGCAAACCAAACAGGGCCTAATTCACTCAGCACATCGTGGATTAAGTCGAGATGAATCCAATTTGGAAGGGATTTTCTGAGGAAGTTGGAGATTTTTACACCCGCTGGAGGCTAAACCTCGTGTTTAATGCCTTTTTAAATTAAATTAAAACAGCATTCAATCACCGCAGGTAGTAATAAAAAAAAAAAAAGTTACTTTAGACATGTTGCTCTATTAATTATTAGCTCATTATTGGAGATAGGGAAGTAAATAGCCCCAGCCACTCGGCTGTGCCCAGCGTATATTTTAGGAGCAAACGCCTGTGCTTGTCCTGCGGGGCTGTCGGGCACAGGACTACCCACGTCACTGAGCCCGGGGCTCAGCTCCCACCATTTCTTTGAAAATATTTCTCAATTTGAGGGCTTGAACTTTTCCTACTACTTGATAAAAATAAGTCTGCCTTTTTTTTTTCTCCAGGCCTTTCCAAGTAATTAAACTCAATTAAAACTCTTAAGCTCTCCCCTTCGGTGACAATGTTGTTATCAAGGGCTGAGCGTGGGGTTTGGCTGGGAAATCCCGTGATTGCTCCCTAATCTGGCCCTCACCCCTGGCTGACACCTGGGCCAGATAAAGCCTGCAGGATGGCAGTCTGACAAGTGCTCTTAATTAATACCTACTTCCTTGTAGAAAAGCAATTATTTGCTCACAGCACAAACAGGTATTTGGCAGGGATTTTGAGAGACTGATTGGGTTAAAGTAGTAGGGCTTTATTAAAATAGTAGGGCTTTATTTTGTTTATTGTTGTGTTTTATTGTTTGAGGGCAGGGGGAGGCCTGAACCCGAACTCTGCGCGGGGCCTTCCCGCGAGCCCCGGGCTGCGGCTCGGTGCAGACATGCTCCTTGGAGTGCTTGCTTGGTGTGCTTTGGGTTAAGCAATTCCATGGTTGTCTTTCTCCTAGAAAACTACTGATAAAAAGCTACATTTGCAGAGCTGAAATAAGCTTTTGATGGAGGATTTTGCGTTTTCAAAATTAATTTTAGGTGGGATGTTATTAGCTTTTGGGAAGATACGTTGTCTCAAATTGCCATTTTGAAATGTTATCGGCTGGAAGCACTAGGTGAGTGTGCTGTGGAGCGAGCCCCGAGGGCAGTGCATGGCTCACATGGGGCTCACAGCAGGTTTGGTTTGCAGAAGGGGTTTATTAGCAGCTTTCCAGCCCTGCCTGGCATTGTCTGGGGGTTAGCCAGGGGTAGGACCCTGCTCCTGATGCTGCCGAGCAGGCGCTCAGGGCTGTTTACAGTGAATCCCTTTGCGTGGCGAGCGGTGGCTGCGGGAGATGTTTGTTCTGCTCCTGCGCTTGGTTCGTGCTCATGCGGGCTGCACCTCTGCCCAGGGACAGGTCCCAGTGACCAGCGGGGACGGAGCCAGCGCGTGCTGCTGAGCTCATTGCTCGAGCATGGGTGTCCGCTGCCTGCCAGGGCATCCCCCTGCGGCGCCAAGGAGCCATCGGTGCTGCAGGACGGTCCCTTCGGAAGGCCTCTGTCCCCCTTACCCCTGTCTGAACAGCATCGCAGATCTCTTTCAAACCCTTTACGAACCACACGGAGAAATTTGACAGCCTGTTGACTGAAACACTCAAGTGGTTTTGTGCTTTCCCGCCGGTGCGACTCTCCTGTTTACCCCGCGCTCGGGGTTTGAGGCCTGTGCAGGTGCAGCCGGGGGCTCAATCCTGGTACAAGGGCTTGTCGATGCAGCGGTGACCCCATAAATAACGACCCCGGAGCCCCGACCGGTGCCGCTCGACACCTCTCGCATACTGAGAGCGCCGAGTTGCTTTTAACTTTATCAGCCCATTCAAGGCTTGGAAACGTGCCTCGCTCTAGAGGAAACGTCCGTACTGAGAAAGCACCGAGGCCAAATCATCTCCCCAGACGGCTTCCCCTCTGGGTGGTAAAGTGCATTTTTCTGTTTTATTTTCATTCCATCACATTCTCTATCTCAAGAGAGAGACTTTTTTTTTCTCCCTCATCTATAGTTTAATCCCCATATTGTTTGGTTTAAGAGAAGGTAACTTCATACACTGTGGAAACATTCTCTACTCTCCATTAGTGATTAATACCAATAAAGCTAAAGACAAAATTTAGAGGACAAATGACAGATACCAACCAGTGAGACTTCCTAAAAGAGGTTTTAACAGCAAATGATCCTTGAAATGTATAAAAATAAATTGCTTCATTAAAAACTATTTTACAAAGTCACTCCTTCCAAGCAGCAGATATTCCCCCAAACAGCTCCCCCGTGTCACTACACCTGGGTAGTAAAACTTGATGGAGTGCGGCTTGCAGGGGCCACGGGCGGGTGCCCCGGTTCCCCCGGTGCCCCCATGCTCGTCGGCGAGCGCGTTTGGGCTTCACAGGAGATTTGGAGAGGGTTAAGTGAAGGTTAAGCCTGGAGCCTCCTAGAGCAAACGAATACATCGATTGAAATGTCCTCGTCCTGCATCGGGTGCCCTGCTAGAGCTCCTCGGCTAGTGCATTGCTGTCCTGCCATAAAACAACATAGCTCTGCCGAAATCTGCAAAAAATTAAGAGGAGAGACTGCATATAAATCTGCCTCGTTTTAGCAGAGCTTGTAACTGCCGTGGAGGGGAAACCACCCACATAAACATAAAGATGAGAGATCCCTGTCCTAATGAAGATGAATTGCAAATAAAAGCCTGTGGTGGGAGCCCTTTTCGAGTTGTCTGTTTAGTTTGAGCAGGCGCAAGGCTTTTGCGCTGGGGTTGAACAGATTATTAACCACAGATTATTTTTCCTTGCATTTTTGGAGTACTTAATGCTTAAACCAACGTGCTGCTGCAGAGCCTGTTTGCATCAGGGCACTTCTGGGCTTTTGCAGCGGGTGTAGGAAGGAGGTGAGTTACCCGGAGGTCGCGTTTAGGCATGAGAGATTGGAAAAGTGACTGAAAAAAGCAGAGCACCTGGGCTGAGAGGCTGGATGCAGCAGGGCTCTTGGGAGCGTTCCCACGTGTGGGACCACAGACGTGCAGAGCCCGTCTGGCAGCTCTGCAGAACTGTACCTCCCCCGGGGATCCCCGTCCCTGAGCCGCGTCCTGAAGTCCTGCAGGTAGCACGGCCCTACGGTGCAATGCAGCTGCGGTTCTACCACCAGCTTGGGTAGGAGCAAGCCGGGATGTGAGGAAGTTCACACACGCTTAGGGGCGTGTGGAAGGCGTTTTGAGGCAGCTCATACCTCCATTTCCACGTTATTTTAATCCTGAAGAAAGCGTTTCAGAAGCGCCGCGGGCGGCAGCGCGGGCGCCGCGGGGCCCAACAGGGCCGTCGGCGCCACAAACCCACAGGAAGGGCAGACGCAGCGGCCGCCTGGGACGAACCGGCCGAGCTGCCCCTCGAATGAGCCCCTGGTGTCTTGGGGCGCTTGACCTGGCCGTAACGGCCGGCGCTTCTGGCTCCAGCAGCCCCTGCTGCTGCCGGGCAGTTACAGCCCTTGGACAGTAAAGACGTGTTGGTGTGGGAAGAGCCATGCCAAGCTCCTATGGCAGCCTTGGAGGATGGGGTGAGAGGGCACAGCTGGGCTCTGTGGCTCTTTTTCCCCATAACCACTCACCGCCAATGCTATTGGAAATCTATTCTTGCTCCAACCTGCCAAGCAGTTCTTCCAAGTGTTTAAAGCTTCTTGTTATCCGCCTCTGAAACGGGAGGCCTGTTCAGGAGGGCCATATGCATCCTTGAAAGAGCAGAATTGGATTATCTAAAAGAGCAAAAGAAAGGGTGGGAAAATCACGTTAAGACACACTTGAGAAATAAACGGCTTTAACGAATATATCTATAGAAACAGGAATCCATAGATCCTGTGTTTGCTCTAAGACATCCCACCCCACCTCCTCCTCCCCCAAAAAGGAAAATCCCAGTGACTGGAAAAAAAAAAGCTGTTTTTTTCGTAACAGGACACTACAACGTCTGTGCGGATAGGCCTTATGATGGAAGAAATGATCTTCAACCTTGCAGATACGCATCTGTTCTTTAATGACCTGGAGGTATGTAGCTGCTTATATTCTTTAACATTTCTCTTTCTAATCATTTGCATCTGGTCTACAAACTTGTTTTTCTGGCCAAGAAACTTTCATTAGTGACCCCAAACAAGTGGGCCCTTTTGGAAGCATACCTTTGTGTGTCCCTCTGACATCTTCATTCTGTTAAGGGTTTTTTTTTCTAAATTCAGAGTAACAATGATGGCTTTTGGCAGTTTTAGTAAATCTAATAATGAGGACATTGCTGCTGCTTCTCCTGAAATTTGCTCTTTAATAAGTTTATTAAGCTAAATTAGCATAGATCCTAGGGGGCACGTAGCAATTAACTACGAGCCAGTGCAGAGGTTTGAAAACTGGTCACTGCTCCAGTGACCACTGCTCAATTCTGCAGAGAGGCTGAGCTGAGGTGAGTTCATGCACTAAACAGCAGGAGCAAAAAGCCCTTCTGTCTGGGGCAGTGTTAGGTCTGACAGCCCTGTCTGCAAAGCCAAAACCTTTTTGAGTGTGTGTTAAAATGCAGCACTTTTTACCCGTGAGATCTCAGTGTCTTGCCCAAAGCCTCTTCAGAAACCCTATGCCAATTTAGACTTTTCCTCTGTTTATAAAAGATTTAAGTGTGCAAATCATATTAAAACAACTTTTTTTTTCCTGGCTTCACTTATCACTCTAAACATGAAATAAGGCAGCAGATTGTCTGGCCTCAGTCAAGTTCTGCACATTTGTCAGTCAGTAACAGCTTTGGCTGCTAGAAGACTCCTTAGGTCACTTTTGTCTCCCAAGGCCTCTCAAATTCTTCTTTAACCACTGGAGCAGAGCAAAGTTTTTAATTATAAAAAGTTGGTTTGAGTTTTTTTTTCTTCTGTGGTTTCTAGACCTTAAGCAGCAAAAGCTACACAAAAATTCACTGAGAAATGGGACTTTTTCATCCAGCAGGCCTAGGTAGCTGAGTGAAAACTAGACCAAAATTTTAGCACTGCTTCTTCCAGTAGCATTCAGAAAAAAATGCAAAATTTCTGGGCTCCATATCCAGGACAGGAGGAGAGGCAGGTGCTGCAAGACAAATCCATTCACCAAAATGCTAAGGGGAAGCATTTCTAAGTAGATTGGGCTACAAAGATGCTAGATAACATTTCAGTTTCTAGTGCTGTTTTGTTGCTGCATGAGAAATGGAAGCAATTTTGCTGCTGTCCTGGAGTCTCTTATCAGCTTGCCTTTTGTTCCTAAAAAGTGGAGGAAGCACAAAATGGGGCAGCTGGATAGGCAGCTGAGCATAACCCCAGTGGACTTTCCAGAGGGAGTAAAGTGGCAGCACAGGCACCTCGGGGGTGAGAACAAGCCCCACTGGCCCTGGATGGTTCAAAATGATGAAAAAATTTGAGAAAAGATAGTTCTGCAGCCAGCCACAGCAGAAGGCAGCCGGGAAGATGCCTCGTGAGACAGCTTTATCTCAACTCTGGCACCGGTTCAGTCCTCAGCCAATATGCCTTGTCCATCTAGCTGGAAAGAGAAGAGCATCTTCTACTCCAAAATTTCATTTTTCCCCTTTTGCCTGTGCTTGATAGGTTTTCCAAACCAAAACCAAATTAAGGTGTTTTGTATTACCTGAGTGTTTTCAATGAAGCAATGGGGGATGAAGGAGAATTGCAAAGTGAATGTCCTCTACAAAATCGTGCATTCAGAAAAGGGCCATTTCTGCTTGGAAGTATTTGCAGCCACAGCAGCAGCAGCGCGTTCATCCATCTCTGTCCAGCAGCCACCCAGCGCCTTCGCTTTGGATGATAAATGAAAGGCTTTCAAGGTGCAGCATTAGCGAGGGCTGCTTAAGGATGATAGGTCACTAAGTGTCATGCTTGAAGAAGATGCAATGAATGATATTGTTGAAAAAAGGAAAACTAGAAACAGCAAAAACAGCAGAGGATTTGATGCAGTGCTAGACCTTGGAGGTTGCCCTACACGTTAGCACCATCGTGTGGTCCAGCACTGCCCTGTACACGCGCAGGCTGCAGCGAGGAGGCAGCAGGACAGTTGCCCTGGTCAAGGCCAGAGCACGAGGACTCTTGCTAGGGACCAACACACACCCAGGATGTTTTTGTGGCACGAATCTGTGGAGCTCCGGAGGCCGAGGAGCCCTCCCTGCCGCGCCGGCAGCGCCGCTGGCCCCGCTCGCAGTGGGGGGGGATGTCACTCCCACCTGCCGGCGACGCACGCGGCCTGGCAAGTCAGTTTGCAGCTTGTTTTAGCAACAGAGCAGCAGCTTAACTGTGGTGGCTGCAGGTTGCAGGGCTGCGCAAAGCAGGAGGCACTGCCAGCGGTTTCTGGTGCTTGTCTTTGAAAACGCCAGGCAGCCTCCTGCACTGCTGCTCTCATACTGCAAATTAGCAAACCCAAGAGGAGGGGTGATTGCGATGGGCACAGCCTGGCTGCTCAGCAGGTGCTGGCAAGCTGACAACAGGCCTTTCCAGAGCTTCCTGTGCCACGCAAGGTAACTCCAAAAGCCCCCAAACCTGGGCACGGGCCAGCCCCTGTGCAGCACTTGTGGGGCAGGCAGCGGCAAAAGGTTTGCCCCATCCTGGAGGATTTTATCAGCGTAACCCAGGTGAGCAAGGGCCTATATTTGTCAAATTCAAATCATATACGTTTTTCCACCACTGTTTACCCCAGTTGCGTATCACTTCTTCAGCACTTGTGTAGCTGTGCGGACACACTGAGTTGCTGCCCTCTGCTCCAAGGGGGAACAGCCCAGGGCTCCGGCCCTCGCGCGGGGGCAGCGCTGCTGATACCGCTCCTCTGCTCCCGCTCCCACGGGCTGGCCCGGCCTCTCGGCAGCCCCCGTGTCCGCCCCGGCTCCCCGCTTGCTGAGAGCTCAGGGAAATTCGGCAGGAATGAAAAATTAGTCTCGTAACCGGGTAGTAAAACGCAGCCCGCGTCCTTCCTGTAAGCAGCTTCCCTGCGTTTCAGCCGGTAACACGATCGGCTCAGCCGCCGCGCTATGAGGTAGCGTCTCACCGAGTGTCACGGTATTTTATTAAGTCAGAAATGCGATAGCTACTGTTGTCACACTTCAGTGTACAGAACAATTCATTCACAAATGAGAAAAGCAGATCCCTCCGCAAATACCTTTCCCCTGACTCAGTGCTCTGCGCCGCACAACCGCGCGGAGGGGGCTGCCCCGGCGGGGCCCTGCGCAGCGGAGGAGGCGCCTGCAGATGAGGGGCAGGAGAGAGGGGTGCCCTCGAGAGCGGCTCCGCACGGGCTCCCTGCGGGGCTGAAGAGGACGAGGGTAAAACTGGGCGTCTTGTTGAGAATTACCCCATGTAAGTGCTGCAGCAAATGTCATGTTGTGGAGAGAGCTCACAGGCACCTGTGGCGCTGTGCTTTGGATGTCAGACTTGGTTGCTTGTTTGGGGATTTTTTTGTTTTGGAAAGGGCCTTATTCAAAGTAAATCATAAAATTCCTCATTAGGGAGAGCAGGTCTGTAGCTTACAGGGCACTGAAAGGGGCGAAGGCCGTGGCTGCTGGTTAGCAGTTGTCCTGGCGGAGGCGGCCTGGGGCACCTGGTGCTTTTATCGTCCCCCAAAGTGAACCCAAGCGAAGGGCAGCTCGTGTCAGTGTTGTGTCCTTACCTGCAAGGGTCACGGAGAAGGGAGATTAAGTGCTAGGGGAAGCTTCCTGATTTTTCTCTTTCTACAAAGAAGCCATAGAAAAAATATCTCAAGTTTTTGAGGTAAGGCCTCCCCTATTCAAATGATGAGGATTTTTGGCTGATAAGATCTCCAGGACGTGCCTCATGCAGGCGTAGCACCGCGGGGATAAGCAGTTTAAATTTCCTGTGCGTGGATTTCCTCATTGCTGTCACACACGGCTTCTTAGCTCTGTCCATGGAGCAGGGCTGTGAAAGGTGCCTTGCTCAGTGCTTCGGCACATCAAGGGGTGCTCAACACCCTCCTCTCAGCTCAGGGGAAATGCCAGCAGGGCAGGTGCCTCTGGAAATTTCTGTGGAACGAATCTTGAAATTGTTTGGGCAAACACTTCCTCTTCAATGTGCCTGTCTCCCAGGTAAAGAGGCTGCGAAATCCATGCCTTATCATGCATACAAATTTTGATTGCACAAGCTGTGTGCTGCTTGTAACAAGGAAGCAGCTGGACTATGCTAGGCAGTACTGGTGGTGTGTAAGGCTTCCTCTTCTCAATATGACCCTGGAAGTCTCTTTCATTAATGAAACATGTTCTTGCAGGTTTTCTTTTGCAAATTATTTACTTCTGTGTGTGCTTTTTTTTCATATGCTTCTCAGGACTGTGACCAGATCCACATCGATGATGTGTCGTCAGATGACAACGGACAGGATCTGAGGTAGGGGATGTCCAGCCTGGTCCGGGCAGGTCAGGTGCTCCCCAGCTCTCTGGGAACGGCTGCTCCTAAGGTGTGGGGATCCTTGCCAAGGCGGGTTGCTGTGGATGGGAGGAACTTGTAGTAAAACTGCACCGAATATTTTGTGTATAACTAAGCTCATCATCATGTAAGCAAAAGCTACTTCTGTACAGTTACATAGTCCTTTCCCTGCAATGTTTCCTGCAACGTCGTGGTAGCTGGTGCAGGAGTGAGATGTGCAGAGCTCAAATATAGTTTTATGATTTGGGTTTTTATGGATGGTTGTATAATTGGTATAAAAATTGGATATATAAATTAGTGCAGAAGCAGCACAGAAAGCAACATAAGTGTTTTAGGGAAAAGGCTTCCTGCAGGGAACGTCATTTGGATTTGAGTGTAACTGAAGTGCAGGTCTGTGCGTTGCCACGTGCTGAAGCTGCTCGTCTGTGCTCAGTTCCACTGGCTCTGGCAGCCTGTGAGTCTGGATATCTCTTCAGCCAGTAATTAAAACAATAATTTGAGTTTTCCATCAAATAAATCACTGCGCTTGCCCACGCTGAGCGAGTGAGAAAAGGCAATATCTAACAGCAGCTCTTAGATCCTGTGACAACCCCAGCCTAAATGGCTGCAGTCATTTCAGGAGTGCTCCTTAGCTGCTTAGGGCTGGTCGGCGTGGGAAATGAAGCCGAGCTGACTGAAGTGTGTTGAGCACGTTAAACTCTTGCCCGAATTCCCTAATACAGAAATACAGCGGCCTCAGGGCTTCCTGGCCGGGGAAGCTGCCGTGCAGTAAATGAGGCTGTGGAGGCCTCGGCTCAGAGGGCGCCTCGCGGGGCCTTGCAGGAGCCCGGGGGCAGCAGCGTTGCCGTCGCGCTGACCGCGTGCCCTCTCCCTTCCCCAGCACGTACAACTTCTCCGCGGACGGTTTCCACAGCTCCACGGCCAGCGCCAACCTGTGCCTGGGCTCGGGCGTTCACGGGGGAGTCGACTGGATGAGGAAGTTGGCGTTCCGCTACCGCCGCGTCAAGGAGATGTACAACACCTACAAAAACAACGTGGGCGGTGAGTGTCGCCGCCGGGCGCCCCGCGGCCTCTTGTCTTCCCAACTCCCGGCCCGGCTCTGCTGGGAGCTCCGGAGGAGGCACCGGGGCGGCCGGGCCGACACTGCCCACTGAGCTGGGCAGCTATTGCAGCCGTCAGCCTTAAATCAGCGCTGCCCACTGGTGCCTGCTGCGGTGCGTGGAGAAGGAGCAAAACCTGAGCTGCTTAGAATTCCTTCGGCAGAGAAGCACCCTTTCCCAGTTTTCCCAGTTTTCCCAGCTGCTTAGTAAACACACAAGGAGTCCCAAGCCAATTCTACCGGTTTTTCCACAGGAGAACTCGTAGCGTAGGAGGGTGCTGGGGTGGGCAGAGCTCCCGCCCCAGGATCGGGAGCAGGGCGGTGGGAAAGGCCGGGCACGGAGCGTCACCGGGGGGAGCCGGGGGCCGTCGCCCTGCGCAGCCTCGTGCTGGTCTGTGCCTACAAAAGGGCTCTCCTGCCTGCAGGTTTAATAGGTGCTCCGAAGAGGGAAACCTGGCTGCAGCTGAGAGCAGAGCTCGAAGCGCTGACTGATCTCTGGCTCACACATGCTCTGAAGGCTCTGAATTTGATACATTCCCGGTAAGAACAGCTTAAAGTATTGCCTCCAGGCTTGATCCAGGATCTCCTTTGCTTCCCTTCTTTTCCCCCGTCTAAACAAATCGAGACACATTTATGGGACTTTGCTGGCCAAACCTGTGGGAGGCCTGTCTGCACGTGTTTGCCAGACTTGTATTATCAAGGGTTGAGTGAGCTCGAGATGATGAACTGAGCAAAAGAAAAAGCAGTCCTGCTTCCTGCCTGTCTTTGGCTACATTATTTGTGGCACACCTGTCATGTGAGCAGGTTTCCAAGAGAACAGAAAGGGAGAAAAGGTCCCTGAATATGTTCATTCAAAGAAACAAGCATGGACATAACTTTGCAGTGTCTGAATTCCCACAAAATGGATGCAAGCAGTAAGACTGCATCACTGCTGCTCTCTTTTGTGAGTTTTTTCATTCCACTAATTTATTAAAGTGACATGGCCAGTACTTGGGTCTGCCTTGAGCTGCAAAATCCGCAGTGGTTGGGAGACGTCCCTCCCGCTGCAGGAGGGGTTTGCTCCCTGCCATCCTTCAGCTCAGAGCAGAAGAGGGACACGGATTGCCACCTCTGCTCACGTTTCTGTCTTCTAGGTCTAACTGTGTGAATGTGTTGGTCACCACAACGCAGCTTATACCAGCTCTTGCGAAAGTGCTTCTCTATGGACTGGGCACTGTCTTCCCCATTGAAAATATTTACAGCGCAACAAAAACAGGTAAGAGCAAAGTAATTAAGGCCTCAGCCAATGATTGATTGAAGTTTTGTCCTTGAATGAGACATGTCTGCCCAGTTGATTGCAACAAGTGACATATGAGCTTTGTTTTTGGCACTGTTTGCACGTGCATAATTCACAGCCTGACCACTCATACCTAAGCTGAATACAGACTGCCGAAAATCTAAGTCTTTCCAAATATCTCCGTGGGTAAGAGAGCCTTAACAACAACCAGCCTTGGGAGCACCTCTGGCATGCAGGATGCCCCGCTGCATCCAGCTAGGAGGAAGACAGTCGGGTTCAACCTGCTGCAAAAGCACAGACGGGATCCTGTTACTGAGGGCGAGGGATGGAGCGAGCTTAGGAAGACTTGTGTGAGCGCTGAACATTGGCAGGGTTGGCTGCAACTGGAATGAACTGAAAAGGTCTCTCCAGACTGAATGCCATGACTGTCACTTCACGCTGCCAACTGTAGGGCTAAGCAGAGGATCGGGTGTCCCTTAGCTTTCGGAAAACTTCCAGCAGCACTTGGAAGTCCTTAATTGATAAAGAAAGTGCTAGTAGCTGTCGTGATGGAGAGGCTCCCTCTCAAGTGGAGATTCAGTCAGGTCCTCATTTCAACAGAAAATGAGGAATGTAGAGGCAAACTTAACGAGCTCCCAGCTCCAGCTCAGTGCCAGCTCCACCTGCCACACGTGTCCGGGTAACAAATGTGTCTTCTCTTCTGTTGCTCAGGCAAAGAGAGCTGTTTTGAAAGAATAATGCAAAGGTTTGGAAGAAAAGCCGTGTATATTGTAATAGGAGATGGTGTTGAAGAGGAACAGGGAGCAAAAAAGGTACAGTTTGTGGATGCCATCCTGGATTCTTCCAAGTTTTCATTTCAGTGGCCCTGTCTTTATTTAAGTTTTAAAAAAAACCTCCTTCCCTTTGAAACAGTTTGCAGTTGGTCGCATTTCTTCATATGCAAAATACTCAACAACTTTTGGAGAAATTTCTTACTGTAAATCTCCCCACCTCAGCAGCTAGTGCAATTTTTCAGGTGGTCCCTATCCTGCCATGTGTTCCAGGGTTTATTCTTGCTTAATAAACATGGCTTTGAACATACGAAAAGGAACACACCATGTGTGTGATCTCAGGTCAGCAAGCAGGGTCAGCTTCTGCTCTATACACATTATTCCTATAAATTCCAAACCTTTGGATTTTTTTGGTGATTTTTAAAAATATATGTGTATTTATATGTACATACTCATACTATAGATGTATATTGCTCAGTGGGGTCACAGGGCCTAAAGTCATTCGAGTAAATGCATTTGCAGCATAGGATTATTTTGTGCATCCTGGGTCTTATGCTGCTGACATGACTGTGGGAAGGTGATTGAGCTGCATTTGCTCACTGTGCAGTGCGTGTTGCACGTAAGTTGGGATGCAGTAACCGACTGCGTGAACCTCTCCTCCAGCAAGCGAGTTATATTTTTAATAGGCACCCAGGTAGCTGCTGCAGCTCAGGTGATGTGTGACAGTTTTATCACCGCAGCCGAGTGGTGCAGCTGAACTTTGTGCTGCAAGATTTGAAAGGCCCTTTGGAGTGAAGCTGCTGCAAGCGCTTGCCAAGAAAGGCAGTCCCATTGGGTGGGATCCCAGCAAGCAGGACAATAAGCACCTGTCCTGTCCCCAGAGTTCTATCTCACCTCATCTTTAAAGCATCAGAAACACTCTCTTTTGTGTATTTGTTTCCTCTTGTCAGTGAAAACGGGGATAATAAACCTCCCTTTTGAGAGTTAGCCACAGCTGTAGCTGGTTCTCTAGTTCATGAAGGGTTAAGGAGTCCTCAGAAGAATCCCAAGTGCCTGTCTGGGAATGAAGTGATAATAGACTGCTGCTTTTGACAGCCCAGGGCCTGCTTCAAAGGTAGTGGGTCAGTGACCAGGAGGGCATCAAAGGCTGCCAGGCTCTGGGGCAGTAGGAAGAAGTGGGAAGGTTCAGTGATCTTCTATGGGCAGGATTTCAGGAGCCCTCCTGCTTGTGTCTCCTGGCCTGAGCGGCTCTCCCGTTAATGGAGCACATTCCTTGCTGGGCTGTCGCCTCCTTTGATTGATGACAATCATTAGTCAAGGCTGCCACACACCTGAGCTTTGTACAAAAAAGAAGCTGAGAGCCTTTCACTGTTCTGCCGGCAGCACTGATAATATCTCCATTTTAGTGGGTCATTTTTCTTCACCTGTCTGATGAGTGATAAATCTGTAAAAGCAGAACAATGGGAGTGGCTGGGAGGGCAAGTTTTCTTCTCTTTAAAGAGAGAAAAATAGATAATTTAATGGAATGGGTTTAATAACCACCATGGAAAAGCGTGGGAGAAGGAAATAACTTCTCTCTAAAGTGAAATTATGGAGCAGTGGATTCCAGTCACTTCAGATGTTGGTGTTTGCTTGCTGTCTCACTGATAAGTAGCTTCAAGGAAATCCTTGTTTACTGATAGGCAACATAGCAGAGGGAGGTTTGAGCTGTGTCAACAGACACGCTGTAAACTCGGCGTCTAGAAGCACTGGTAGGTGCACTTGGAAGAGGAGCTTCCTTCAGCAGAATCATCTGTCTAGGAAATACATATTGTCCAAAGCCTTGTGCAGGCTTTTTACTTGTGGCGGTATGTTTATAGTTTAATTAGTCTTTATTTAAAAAAAAAGTGGGGGGAGAGAAATGATTCCTACCCTGGAAGAAAAATAACATCTGCTGATTAAGGCTTTCCATACCTTTATAACTGCATACAGACACCAGCTTTTTAGGAAGAGAAATTCCAAATGTTGTTACAAATTGCACATGTGGGTCAGAGCTGCATCTCTAGCATTCTGTCCATAGGGTTCTAGATGACTGTTTCTGCCTCAGCTCCCCGGTGTAACTGACCCTCAGTCACCTCACAGCACTCACAGAAAAGCTGATATTTCCTCCTTTTCAGATGCAAGTCTTATTTTCCAAGAGCATCTACACACTTTTCCTGAACTGAGTCAAGCTACTACTACTATAAAGAAGAGGTCGTAGGTCCCAGATCGTTGCCCTTTCCAGATTTAATCCAGCCACCAGAGGCAGTGCAGGAGGAAGTGGCTGATTAGCATTTGCTAATACGTGAGTCCAGATTTAACAGAGTAAATCTCATTTGAAGAACTGGCAGGCTGGGAAGCACATACGAGTTTCTTAACAGTGGGACCTCATTGCCTTCCTGGAAGATGGGTTATCATATTATTCTATTGCACCTGAACAACTGCTCTGAGCAATGATAACTAATTTCTACATTACCAGAAATACATTCTGAGCTATTGTTTAACTTGGAAGGGAAATTAATTCTTAGAAAGCATTTTGGCTTTGTCTGATATTACAGCTTTGGTTTACATTCCAGTATTTTATGATTCTTTTTGTATATGTGCACACAAATGCACAGAGTTTACTGGTCTATGAAGCACTCACAACAGCTTTCAAGAGGAGTAAACAGACCAGCACTGGAGTATGGGTTATAGGAAAGGATTTTGGCACTTGCTGGAGAGTCATTGAAGATTCCTGTATCGCGTATTACTGTAGGCAGTGTAGCGTTACGTGGCATGAAAATCATTTCTAATAGCGATGTAGCTCTAGAAACATTCCTAATTAAGGCGGGAAGAAATCAGGGAGCAAAGTGCAGCAGCCAGCGCGTTCCGAACGGCGCTTCCGAACGGCCCATTTCGCGCCTGTGCCCGGGGCCCTTCCGCCAGGACACGGCCTGGCCCAGAGGAGCCGCCAGGGCCCCGTGCGCAGCTCTGCGCCTGGGGGGCTGTTTTGCTCTCACTATTTAATAAAAACAAGCAAAAACCCAAACCCCTCTCTTGGTTTCGCTCTAGCACAACATGCCCTTCTGGAGAATCTCGTGTCACGCTGACCTGGAAGCGCTTCGGCACGCCCTGGAACTTGAATACTTGTAGCTGACCCAAACACCTTAGCACTGTGAGGGCTTCACTCGAAACCAGCACGTCGGTTCCACCTATTCCGCGGCATTTCCTTACTAAAAAAATCCCACAGCACCTGCAGCTTCTCTTTGTTTTGGAAGGAGAGCCGTTTCCGTGGAAGCCCTTAAGAACTTGCAGCCAAAGAACATTGTGTCAAGTCTTTCTTCCTTTGAACAGAGGAGAAGTCTCCAGGCAACCCCCAGGGGATGCAGCAGGTCTCTGGTTTGCTGGATCCACAGAGCCTCAACAACGAAACAAAAGACTAGAAATTTGGGGTCTGCTCGCCTGTTTTATTGCCCCAAAAGGGGGCAAGGATGTAGTAAGGAATCCCCGAGCACGCTCTGTGCACACTGCTCCGCAGCACATGGGACCTTCTGAAAATAAGAGTGAAACTGTGTCTTTTTTTTTTTTTGGTATT
>NW_010577102.1:205147-220174 GCF_000705375.1 Tinamus guttatus | reverse complement strand
ATTAGGTTGAATGAAATTTTGTTTCCTGTAAACAATATAAATTTTAACACTCTGGTCACTGTAAAAAAAACAAGGTAAATACCTTCTTTATGCATTGCAGGTCCACAGATTGGAAATGTCATAATTTGCCTAAGACAATTAACTGAAGGTTACACTTCATCATTTGGTTGCACAAAAGGAAATTCTAATAGAGTTTCAAAGTGCAGAAACTGTTCTCAATCCAATTGCAAATCAAGTTGTTCAGATTCTCCTGATTACCAAACATGAAGTGATTTGATGCACAGCTGCAATTTCCCCAGACCAGTCTTCAGTGTTAGCTTCTGATAAGGCTCTTTTAAACCTTCCTTTACCAACTTCAGACACTCTTTATAAGTTAAAGTCAATACAAATATAAAAAGGAGATGGTACTCTAACTTTAATGACATCCACAAATTGTACATTATTTACAAAAGAAGCATAGATTTAACATGGATCTTACCTGTCCTCTGCTTTTTTAAGCCAGTGCTAATGCTTTACATTAATGTAGTGTAGTAAATGCTTTGTACACATATACAAAGCTAAAGTCTGAACCTTTGAGGTTAATCCAAAGAACTGTGTTTATTTTTCACATTTCTATTAGATTTATTTATTCCAACAATTGTATGGGCTTCTTGTTAGCAGTTAGACTCTTCGTACTTGGACTGGCATTGTGGTCTGAACATACTGAACTCCAGTTCTCATTGCCACTGTCCCAGCAGAAGGACTTACCACTACAGGAATGGTCTGTGGATTAAAACCAAGAGAGACATATTGTTATGTTAAAGGTCACACAAACATGACCACAGAAATAGAGATTTATTTTCCATGGAAAATCCAGAGCAAGGTCTAATTTTGTGCAAGAATTAATACCTTTATTACCGCAGTATTACCTAAGTCCAAGACAGAAAGTAGTGTTTTACTGACTTTCCTTATATACCAATTCTTTTTTATTACTATTACCTTATAATTACAGGGGAAGGTGGTCCTATAGGTACTGTACATATTCTGCCTATGCTTGGAGAATTATGTTTTCATAGTTATTAAATCCAGTTATGTATTTGCTCAAAACTAATACACAAGGAAAGAGAAAGGGCTAAGAAAATGCTCTGTCATTTGAAAAAGAGTTTTGACAAATCATACTGGAGTACAAAAATACCCTTATTTAAAAGTATATTCTCATTACACATTACTTAAATATTTTTCATCAAAAGGAACTCCTCCATGCATTCAGTTGACATAGAAGAGAACATAAAACATTTGTTTGAACAAAAAAGTACTTTAAGTTAACTTTTGCACAAATCTTAACAAAACCATCAGCATCACTGGAAGCTGTCTTGTACTCCCTGCAAAAATACTAATATAGAATAAACTTTGCGCTTTCATCATACAGATCATGATTTAGAAATGTTAACAATGGAAGTTCAGGACATCTCCACAGTAATTGATTCACTCTATAGCACTGATTCTACAGATGGAGAGACAAAGGCACAAGAATGTTAAACAATCCGGTCGAGGTCACATCACTCTGGAAGATCTGGAAAAGGATTTATTGACTCTTGAGACTGAACCTCCAGAACCTTGAGGAAGTTCAGCAATTCTAAACCATACACACTGCAAGTATGTCTTGATACAGCTCCACTGATGCACGACTGGTGGTTAAACAAATGCATCCATTTCAGTTCACGTGTTTTAATGTGGAAGAATCAAGAAGTGGGATTTTGAGGAATCTGAAAGGGATGTACAGGCCTTTCCCATGATGTTAGTGTAAAATTCCCAAGAGAATATGGAAGAAGAAATACAAGTTCACTGAAGCCTAATGTTTCCCCGCACTGTATTAAGGAACTACATTAGTGTCTTGATGGAGTTCAACAAAGGCTGTGGCTATTCCTACTGATATTACAGCCTAGAGTGTTTATTGGTGCCTCTGTGACAAAGTCTTTGTCTTCCAGAAGCCTACCATTCCATGCCCTGGAATGCAAAGATGAAGAATAAGTATTTTGACAATATTTTAACTGCAAAATGAGTAAAAAACAAACATGGAATCAATTTTCTAGATCAATTCAAGACTACTGCTATTTGTTAACCAAAGGATTTCAGATGTGTAATGAGGGGTCAATGGAAATGGTACAAAGAAGATTTACTGGAAGTTGTTCAGAGAAAGGAATTCCTAGTCGGAAACAAAGTGCAAGCTGAAGCCTACAGAAGCCATTATATAAGCCATTATAGCACTACACGTGGGGAACTTAAGGTTGCCACAGTGATCTTTTAAATATACACACTCAGACAAATGAAAAAATAAGTTTCAGTTCTTATAGTGATCAGGATATGGAATGTGCAAGACTCCTTAAATGTATTAGGATCATTCCCTGAGAGGTAATTTTTCCACCTCTGCCAGTTTTTCACAAATGTACATTCTGCATACATATTAACATGCACTAAGGTTTAAAAGTATTTAAATTGCACGTGCAATCATTAGCATACAGAGGTGTCTGTAGCTGTGCAAGACTTATGCAAATATGTGTACAAAGTTTCAAACATGCACAAATAAAAGCTGAAACCTTTCAAACTTTCCAATTATGTTTTACATAAACTCAATATGCTTTGTATTACAGAAAACTGATCAAGATAATGGCCATATTTCTGAATATTACATGAAACCACATTATGATCATAAAACCTCTCAGCTATTCACAAAGAACCTAACTTGCTTGATGCTTGCTATTGATTTAAAAATACATAAAAACCTTGTTGTTATAGCAACTCAGTCCGAGTAATTTAGGGCCTGTCTTGTGAATGCATAGTGCTCTCAGTTGAGATAAAATGAGTTGAGTTAAAATGCTGTTAGGAATGTGAAAAAAATCAGGATACCCACTAAAAGCACTAACATTTTAGTATGGAGTGTGATGGTTATGAAGTACTAAATGTGCGTGTGTGTGTGTGTGTGTACACAGACATATATACACATCCACTCATGTATGTTACACCTGCCACATATATATGTGTGTGTATAAACACACACATATATACATATATGTCACACATATATACATATATATATATATGTATATAGTAACTTTTTATAGCACAATAGACCTCACAATCACAGTATGAAAACTATTTAACTTCAGCCAGAAGATGAACTGAAGTTACCTAAAAATGGGCTTCTCCTGTTGAACCCACTGCTGAGAGGGGCCGTGCAGGTGAGTTACCAGTGCAATATGAGTATTTTTGTTTTTGGAAAGAATGTCAGCTCAGATCCCATACTGCCTCTGAGCACTGCAGAACACGACCAGTTTAAAAACGTGATACTTCAGTGCGTTAAAACACAAAAATGAACTTACTCTGTCCCATCACCGGTCACTGACATTAGGTAATTCGAGTGTCCTTGGTTACTTTTCAATGGAAAAAAACAGGACTGATCCTAAATGTTATTTTTCATAATTTCATAATGCTAACGTACAAGGCTGCCTAGGAGATGCACTACTGATAAATGTGTATTTTCCCTCATAGGTACTGAGATGTCACAGAAATATCAAGCATAGGTCAGGATTATGCAAATTTTTTTTTTAGGATACCACAGATAAAAAGATATTTTAAATGAATCCTATATATTTACATCCATGTCGTGGTCAAGTAAGTACATGAAACGGACAAATAACTAACACAATAATGTCCAATGGAGGTCTGGCTGTCCTCAGCCCCTTAGCTCTACTTAATGCCAACGTCTGAATCTGTTATCATCAACGATGAAATGAAAGATATGCCAAGGGTGGAATGTTGCACAGCAAAATAAGACATTTTGCACTGCAAGTTGAGACTACACCAGTGAATTCATATCTGGATAGAACAGCAGATGGAGACAACCCCCCAGAAATACTGAGCAATTTTAATGCCAGGAACAGTGCTACTGCAGACTTTAAATGATGATGTTGTACTTACAATTGTGGGTTGAGTAGTTGGAATATAGGTGGTGGTCTGCGGTACCTGGACCAGTTTTATAGGCTGGTTGCTTGTCACACCTGTTGCTATCTGCAGAGACAGCACAGGCAACCTCAGTAGAAGTCTCAGCTTTTACATAAATTCCACCTAGTTATTATTATTATATGAAATTTATGTTGGATGTTTGGTTTGTGTTAAAAATTTGCATCTTAATGAATTCACAGGTTACTTCTTTGTTAATAAAACAAAATTCAAATTATGAACATGATCAATGTATACAGCATGATGTTTCAGCCTATGTGAAAGCAATTCCAGATTTGTATAATTGGAATAATCCCTGGCAGAAGTCCTGGTAATTTGGCTTTCTCCCATCCCCTGTTCCCCCCAAAATACAAAGGATGTGCAGCCACAAACAATGCACGTGAACATTGACCGAGCCAGAGAAATTCAATTATCTTCACCAACGCATTCCGGTGGAACAGCACATCCTTCTTTGCCTCTTCAAAACTGTTTCCCGAGTTACTCCCTTGGAGGACATGTTATATCCAGAGCTCTAACACCAGACAGTACCAAAAGTGTCAAGAAATGAACACAGCTCTCTAGGTTACTATGCTTCCCAATTCTAGAGGACTATCTCAATGAGACATCATGCTGGAATCACAATACTATTGAAAAACATGAGTTTGCTTTTAATATTTAAAAATACAACAGGCTCCTACTGATGTGAGGGATCATGTGAAAGGGTCTGAAAGATCAGAGCCCTGTGAAATTTTGCATTTAATAAATCTTGCAAGGGCAGAAGAAAAATGCTGCTGACATTGGTAATAGTCAAGCCCTACCTATGAAGCAGAATCTTTTCTATAAACATTTTTCTGTATATGCAATGTTAAGTCCCTTTTATGAGAGCATTTGCTCATCCTTGCCTACTGAATGCTATCAGAGTAGATGCTATGGAGGCTTTCGTAACTGCACACTGCTCCGTTAACTGTAGATCCAGGTGAATTGCTGTATCAGTGTTATGGAACATTGTGGTACCCTAATGGCAGTCTGTTGTGATAAAGTAAGTTGATTTGAATGCAGGTCTTGAGCTTGGCCTCTGAACCCCCAGGCAAGAAGGGCTTGGAAGTGCTGCAGTCAGTATTGCTTATCAGAAGGCAACTTGTATCGAAAGATCCAGATCAGAAGCTACACTGATGGGTCCTGGAGAGAGAGAGAGAAAGAGGTCCAGTCCCCCTTGGCTGGAAGGATGAGTCAAGGCAACACAAGGTTTTATTGGGAATGAGCAGAGGGGAAAGGGTGTTCCCAGAGGACAGAAGGAGGGTTTTTTTGCCAAGATGAACAAAAACAAAAATAAAACCACAACTCCCTATCTCACTCCCCAAAAACAACACTTTTTGAAATACGCAAATGGTTAAAAATTCCTGGCTGATCCAGGGATATCTTTAAGGGTACATATAAGATATATCTTACAGATTATTTTTGTTTAAAGTGACTACAATGATACTCACTGTAACACTCTCTTTGCTTTTATCAGTTGAACCTTCCTTTTCCTTGGGGGTGCTGGCTGTTTCTGTGGGTGTAGACTGCACACTTGAACTGGGCTGGGATGATTTATTTAATGTTTCTGTGCTAATTTCAGTATCTGTTTCTTGCTGTGTTGCAGTAGCTAAAATAAAGGAGGAAAAAAAAGGTGGAAAATAGTCACTGCTCAAGCAAATGAAGATTACTGGATCATTGTAAATTCTATCCCCCCTTATTTCCTCCTCTGTGAAATAATCAATCCAGAGCAACATTACCTGACTGCGTGCAGGATTTCATATGCTCAGGCCAGTGAGCTTGTTGGCAGGGATAATCACAGTAGCTGGTATTCCAACAGCAATAAAAAATGGCCTCTTTCTTGCAATTGGCACACCACTGCTTCTTTTTTGTTTCATCCACTGCTTGCTGCTTTTCCAATTCCAGCTGCTTTTTCACCTCAGCAATCAAACGGTCTCGTTCCTGTTCTAGACTCTGACGCATTTCAGCCATTGTCAGTTCTACTCAGGATAAAAGGAAAGAGGAGTTTGCATATTTTCCCAACAGCAATGTGCAAAGCAATAGCTTTTTCAAGTTTAAGTGTCAATACGAAATTGCAGCTAATTGCAGTTTCAGACTCCATGAGCTTGGGAATTTCTGATTCACGTTTCCAGAAAAAAACCATCTTCCACCCCCTTTTCTTCTGCCACCATCATTTTTACTCTTAATCATTACCTACCATTTATAACACTTTTTTCCTAAATGTTCCACAAAGATTCAGAATGCCAGTGTACCATATGCAGCATAAACACAGAAAGTTGCTATTAACCAACATTATCTTTGAAAGACCAAAACATCCTTAGGGGAAATCTTATTTATTCTCTCTCCTTAGGAATAAGTAACAGGTGATTTCTTCTTCACTGTACCTTGGCTTCCTTACAAAGGAAAACATGGAAGTTGCAAGAGGGAAACTGATAAAAACGTAAGAACAATACCACCACATGTAAATTTGAGCCTCATTTTAGGATTTTTCTGAGAGGTATCTACTACTGATTTATCTGTAAATGGATACCTAAATCATCATGAGTAGTGAGAGAAAGAAAGCTTGATATAAAACTTAAGAGACTGGGCAAGTATGAACTGCAATTGCAGCTACCTTGTCTTAGGATGAATGTTAGAGTGAAACACTCTGAAAGCTGACATACTTTCAAAGTATTATTTAAAGGTGTTTTTTTAAATCCTTTTTTTTTTTAAAGTCTGAGCACACCTAGACATTCACTCATTCTACGAGATGCAGCCAAGTTGTTGCCATACTCAAGTATTTCTGAAGAGTGCTATAACTGCACTGCAGAGTTGGAGAAACTGGCCTGCTTTGAACTGAAAGAGCAAAATGCTATGAACAAAACAAAAGCATAAGGACCTACTCAGCTGCAAAAATTCAGCCCTTACTCTCCCTTCCATTCCAGATGTGCTCTGCAAAAAAAGGCAAAAGGTGGACTAGGACAGCATGAGACAATCCTAAGGCTGTTTGGACGGCATGTAGGTTAAAGGAGACTAACTTCTCAGTTAAAATCTTCTTCCCACAGCTAGTGTACTCAATAAATATAATCTGGGCATCATTTTTCCTGCCCATAAAGTTCAGTTAATGTAGAGGTAAATTCCTCTCTCAGCGCTAAAACAACCTCTGTTTATTACTAAGATGCAAAGATAAAAGTGACTTAGAATATGTACTGGAAATGTGTCTATTAATATGAGCCTAGCACATTCTGTAACCTTTTGTATCCTTCATATGGGTAACTTCATACAGGTATTTAAATTTTCTATTATGACCAAGACTGACAAACTATTTTGGACTGCTGTTTTCATACCTAGATTATGCTTCATTTCTGAGAGCTCCTGTTGATGCAACCATTGAAGTTTTTCTATCTCAATCCTCAAACGACGAATCTAAATATTAAAGAGTTAAGATTTAATAACAACAATGTGCAGCATATAACACTTAATTATTACATAGTGAAGTATGCCCAAAATAAAAAGCCTGATTATCATTTACACTAAGGGCCCTTTTCATTAGTAGGAGAACAAGAGTCAACCAAAAAAGTCTAAATTATTTCTGCTTGCTAGATTTTCCTATCATATAAAGTACAAAGCCTGTTGAAAACACAAAGCATTTCTACAAAACTCACTCTTTCTTCTTCTGAAATTTCTCTGATTGAGAGAATTTTTCTGACTGAATTCAAATCCCATCCCTCAGGTTTTCTTTCTTTTCATTTGGATGCTATTATAATTTTTAACTAGACCAGGTTTAGGAAAGTATGTTTTTCATTCGCTGTGGACTGGAAATACATTGTCACATTTGGGTCAATATAGGTTCATACTGTATCATTAGCTTTCCCTAAGTTAAGAGATATTTAAGATAGCAGCTATCATTTCCGAAGAAAATGTCAATCTGCACTTCATACACAGTGAACAGTAAACAAAAGATGATAATATGGTCAGCAAACTGAAGAAGAAGTATTAAAAATATATCATAATTACATAGCTGGATAAGCTATTATACTACCAGTAAATTAAAATTTTCTGGCAGATAAATACTTGCTTTAAGAAGTGATACTTTAACATTACTTCATTTCTGATAGTACTCTTAAATCCACACTTAAAATATCCTTAAGGATCTGGACTTGATGGCTTACTGCTTTTTTTCTCCTTAATGTGTAGAACCCCAATATTTTTTCAGTGTATTTCTCTTCCAGACTAGTCATTTTTTATACAACAGCACGGGAACTAGGATCTTTATACAGTCTTAATTTAGAAAACTTTGCTATAAGGCATATATCATAATTTAGTTACTGATTACAGAATTTATATATATTATACTATTTTACTACTTTCTAAGTTAAATATAAGCAGTATTATTATTTTTTTTTTCAATCTTACACTAACCTCAGCTATTGTACTTCCAGTGGTATTTTTTGAAAGATCATTATATATTTCAGTCATTGTTCCTTTGATGGCATCCATCATCTAAAAGACAAAAGGAAAAAAGTTTATTAGGGGTATGTTTCGGGTATAGCTACCCATTTCATCCTGCTTTTAAACACTCCAATATGAACATACTATTAGCATCAACAATGCCACATACCCATACACCTATTTGGCTGAATTTATTTAGAACACAGAAAATTTTAGATCGGGACTCTGATTTTTAAAGTGATGCTCTCAAGACTGACAGTTGCATCACAATCCTGAGCTAGTAATCTGGTTTACCTCCTTCCCTCCAAGAATATTGGCATTGATACAACATAGGAACAAACAACAGCTGTAAATTTAGGGAAGAAATGCAGTACAACAACAGAAAAATAAAAGATGAAGAAGAAAGAGACATTTACTGATAATTCTGATCACTGACAATCCCAACAAACTCGTACTGTTGAGGACACTGGGAGTTGATAGTTGAGATTAATTCTGCTACTTTTTTTACTTCTGGGTTCTCAACTTTACTACCTTATATAGTATTCAGACTTTTTAATTTTAAGACCTAAGAAAGCATTCCAAAGCTGACCTCCCTCTCCTCACTGTCACTATTCATTAGGACGATGCATGTATTTTAAAACATCCCATTTACAACTTGGCTTGTTCTAAAGCGTCAACATACCCTTGTGGTAAGTTCCCATCTGATTAAGCTGCACACTGTTTTAAAACAGCACTGCTTTTGTGTATATTACTGAAAACAAATGATGAAATATTAACATTTACTATAAATTTGACAATTCTTACATACAGAAAGTGGTTTAAAACACAGTGCAATGCAACAACAACAACAACGCCTCGGAAACAAGACAGGGAACAGATCTAAAATACCTGGGCAACTGAAGTCTACAGTAAAATCTATGGCATAAAATGGCAGCATTGAGCCAGCTGTACAAGAATGGCTCATCACGATAATCAACATCCTGCTGATACTGTCCAGCAGATATAAACCTGCCAGACACAACCACCTAATGCTCACTGATATCAAAACAAAATTTTTATTTCAGATTTTGAAATTTCATGAGAAAATTTCATGAAAAAAATTGCTCAAGAACTTACTTTGCTAGTGTATTTAGCAATATCTGCAGCTACATCTGCTGAAGCTGTTGCTATTGGCAAATCTGCATTAAGTGAAGAAAGTGTACTTGCAGATCCAGAACTCGTAACCATAGAAATAGGCTGAGTACTTGTAACCAAGGTTATGGTTGATGTGGAGGTGCTTTGGGTGATCTCTTTTTGTTGCACAGCTACAAAGAGAAAAACATACAGATCAACCACATAATCACATAGCGAATATGAAAATGAAAAGGCAAACTTCTAACTTTAATACCTATTAAATATATGCACACAACCATTTATAAGGTTTGTATTATCTATAAAATAACGCCATTTAATCAGTTATGAATAAATAATCAGCACCCAGCCTCTGAACACACAAACAGTTACAAGGATTAAAACTAGTAAACACAACTTCCAAACTCAAAATTTGTAGTCTAGCTAATATAAAACTTTCCTTGAATGTGAATTTTGACTTCTTCATTCCACTTCCTAGGAATTTACCTCCTAACCTCTCAACCTGGGTAATTCCCAAACACTATCATAAATATTAGCACAGGTCAAGTTTTTGATATTTCCATTTGTTGCAGCTTTTAAAGTTTGGGTTTTTTTTTTCCATTCTGAAACAAGATTTTGTCACCCACTGTTCAACAAACGCCTTTTAGTCTTATTTCCTGACGTTATTTCTATAATTAATGCTATTATTATCGTTAGTTTTCTGTTGTGACATGTTTGCTATATAAATCTAGCTCAACATTAGCCTTTGGTTAGCTGCAGAGCAAGGCACGCAAGATTAGACTGCACTGGGTATTTCAAAAATGAGAGTAAAAATCAAAATGAGAAAAATCTGATTTTCATAATATAAGCGGCCTTGCATCCCCAAAAGAGATTTTTTTTTAAGTAAAAGTTCTTCAAAATATCTGCATGCCGTATTCTTTCATTTACACTGATTTAATATATAAGAAAACTATATACTTTACAGTATTTCCATCTGAAATATTTCTGGCCTATAATACTTAGGACAGAGCATAGCTATGATGCACTGAATAGTCAATATATTTATAAAGCAAACTTATATACTGAATATTTAAAGTTTGGTCCATAGCATTATGCTCTTATATAAGTGTATGAATCTAGTAAAATAGGAATTCTGAGTTCGATATTTATTTTTCTCAAAGAATACTTTGTGTCAAAGTCACATGGTCTACACGTAGAAAGATACAGCTTCTTAGAGACTGTCTAAAAGTAGTTTGGGAACAGACAGATTTTACTGATACAAGTCTGTATGTGCTTCCTGTTGTATCTCTCTTTTGTCACAAATTACTGCCTTGACAGCACTGTTAGCAGAATGGAAAATACCTGCATATACCAGGCACACCAGTCGACAGTCCAGTCTATTAACCTGAAACTACTAAGCAAGCTAGATTTCCATAAAGTTACTGGTTGTGAAGTGAAGCAGTTAAGGCATGGACTTACATCATAGTACTAGGGAAACCTCTGGCAAAGGGAGGATAAGAAAACAGTTGTGGAAACCATTTCAAAATGCTATTGCTGTTTCAGTGAACTAGCAGCACAGTCCTGACAAGTTTTTCTCATTAGTAACAGGGATTTCAAAAATCTGCCTAGTCTGGGTAGTTTCTTTGTCCTCAAATTAAGCTTTACGAAAGACTGAACTAATCAGCTTCTGGTCAGATAAAACTAGATCCAGTTGGTACATAATGAGATATGAGCAGTAATCATGCAACTGGAACAGAGTTAATGATTTTATCATTTCATCTAGAAAATAATTCCGCTCACTCTCCCAAATCTATGGTGGCTGATAATGGCAGAAATATACATACACACACAGAGACACACACACAAACTTTTCGTCATTATAATAAGCAGACATGACTCTAAATACACACCAGAAAGAGCAGGTATGGTGAGTAAGTTGTTGTATTTTTAAAGTCACTTATCAGAGAAGAACCACACTTTGAGATTTTGTTTATATGAAGGAATTCCCGGTTAGGCAGCCTTGCAGCACTGAGATCACTACTGGGGAATTATGGCATCACGGGCACATTGAGTTAGAAAGTGTATACCTTTAACTGCTTGTCTTGTCTGATATCTTGTCCCTTGAGAGGACTGAGGTTGCTGTGACTGAGACTGCTGGTTCTGCTGTTGCTGCTGCCTCTGCACCTTCTGCATGTGCCATTTCTGAGACGATGTCTGAAACTTATTTGAGGAATTCCACACTACTCGCTGCACAGCGGGCGCAGTTTCCTTAGGTAGGAGAGGCCTCTGTTTTTTCACAGGGCTCCCAGTGGCTGCAGAGGGAGCACTCACAGTAGAAGTAGCACTAGTAGTCGCTGTCACGCCAGCTGGCGGGGTCTGCGTTGAAGAGCGGGTAAGTACTGGGCTTTCTGATGGGGGCTGAGTGCTTGCACTGGAAGAAGGTGGAGTTTTACCTGCAACTAAACAGAGGTAAAATGTAATAAGAGCTTTCCCTCATCACATCTGATCTGTAATTCCCCATCGTTTCTTTTGAAGAAGGAAATGCTAAAGTTTCAGCTGAGCATCATAAAAATTTGCAAAAAGAACTCTAAATTGTTGGCAGAGCACATTACATACGCTTATGGTTCTATGCTGCAGAAAGAAAACTCAATGAAAGATTTCTTATTTAAAAAAAAAATATAACAGGGACTGAAAACACTTTCTTCATAGTCAAAAAGAAAGAAAAATCACACCAAAAAGTCACACAACTTACTTGTTTAGGTAAATATTTTCATGTACTAATGATGCTAACAGCTAGAGGCCTCATTTAACTTGTCTTTGATAATATTAAAAAAAAAAAAGCAGAAACAAAATAAGTCTGTTTGAGAGGCATCTTAATGCAAAAATAAAGTGAAAAGCTAAGGCATTCTGTAACTTCGATTAGATAATACCCCTAAAGTAAGGGAGAAAAAAAAAGAAAACATTTAATCCTACCATCTTGTTTAGAAGGTAGCTCTTTAGATTCTTTCTTGTTTTTCCGTCCTTCACGCCCACAATGATCATCTCCAAGATCGATGACAAGTTCACTCTCGGAATCAGAGTCCAGTCCTAGATGCACAGTTGGAGAGTCTGTTTCATCTTTACCTTTCAGTTTTTCTTTTGCAGGATGTTGCAAACTTTTTCCCTTTTCAGAAAACTCTTTTTCAGTGTCTGTAATTGCCTTTTCTTTAACTGGATCATCTGTTTTCTCCACTTCTGGACTTGTGCATTTAAGTTCCTCCTTGTCTTCATTCTGAGATGGGGGCTTAGATTTTTTTTTCAATGTCAATGATTCTTTGTCACTTCTTGCACCTTCCTTGTCCTCTCCATCTTCCTGATCATTCTTTGATTTCTGATCCTCATCACTATATTCACTGTCACTTGTGTCAGACTTTTCAGAATCTTCAGAGTCACTGTGTTCTACTGCAGTATAAACAGCTTCAGATATTTCATTTATTCCTAATTGTGGGAAGGAAAGTATATTCCATGCTGACATCACACTGACTGACATTACCAAAAAACATACTGGAGTAAGTACATACATACTGTTATCTTAACTGCCAGTCCTTAAGCTATCAACACTTCCCTTAGTGCCCTATCTCAGTATCAGATTTTGCAAGTATCACCTTCCACATACTCCAACTCACATTTCTATTAGATTTAACAGCTCTCCTTTTACTGCTTTCTTTCCATTACTTGAAAGTTCCAGATTTGTTTAACGTAGGACCAATGCTGGCAAATATGCACATGGGTATTTTTATGCATGTGAAACCACCATAAAAATCAGCTTTTTATAGTTAGTTTTAATAGTTAAAATCTATTTACCTGATTGAGGTTACTTATGTAGATGTTTGCAGATCCATTTTATTTTTTAGAAGACACTATATTTTTAGTGCCTACAAAGTCTAACACCTGCCAAGTGCTATACAACACTAATGTTTTCTAACAACACCTGGCTCCTGTACAACTGGATATATCAGTATGTGTACCTGGAATGAGCTCATTCTTGATTTTTTTTAAAATTTTAAGTAAGGCTGCAATTCTGCCATACTATCTAAATCAGAATAGCACAAAAATCACATTAAAAGATGAAAGCGTTGTGACTAAAATTTGAAACATTAGGTCCTACTATGCTTTAAATTCAAACCAGCTAAGTATATTCTATTTGCCCTGAACAGTTCAAACATTCTCTGTGTTTATGAATAAAACAGTCAAGGTTTTAGAACTTGAAAACTTTAAATTCAAGTTTCCTCAGATTTCCTGCAGATGTGTTCTGTATTCTTGCAACATACTTACCAAGTTGTGCTTTACAACTCTCTATAGTCTTGTCAAGATTAAGCTGGAACCTACTACGTATCTGTCGTTTTGGTGAAATGAGTGGCACCGGGGTGGACTGTTGTTGGACTGACTCACTTAGCTCTTTCAGATCCATTTCAGCTTTGCTGCGATCTGAAAAAGGAATTAAGAAAAATGATTTATAATAATAATAAAAAAATCACTAAGACAAAAATTTTACTGAGCAGCAATGTAGACAAATTGAAACATATTTCATTTCTTTTCTAACTATGATTTGCAAGTCCTACACAACAACTCTAACATGCCTTTAAAACAAGCAATGGTTTTCTCCTGTCAGATACTACATATTTCACATTCAAACTGCATGCATTCATTATATGGAAGCTGTCTCTATTATACGACATTATCGAGAAAACACCAGTCTAGGTTTGTCACTCATCTGACAGTACTTCCACTAAGTTGTTGCTGTTATGTACTACTAGTAGTACATTTTTGTAGGGATCAAGAAATTGAAAATTCAAGTCCTTATAGTCAGAATTTAAGGTCTGAAAGCTCAGGGGAAGAAAAATATAAAGGTGGATGGTTGCACCAGAAATTAATTATTCAAATTTTTTCAATATATAGGAAAAAAAAAAAAAAACCTTCTCTTGAGCTCTCATATATGCTTGTGTTTTTACTCTCAAACATACAAACCAGAATGGTAAAGCTAAAAGTGTTTTAACGTCTAAGTTTCGCCTTTGTTATTTCCATTTTCCCTCACAGGTGATATTTCTGCTCCACAGTCCTATCCTCTACCCTTTGCCAAAACAGTCATCAGGCAAACAGACGGTCAAGGTCAGTGTTGTTTTTTTTTTCCTTTTTCTTTTAAACATATAGGCAGGACATTTCACGATGTGCAATTCATAGAGAATAAAAATTTCTCATTGAAAAGACGTGGACCTCCAATTTGCCATATTAACATTAACCTATTAGCAGAAAGAAAGTAGAATTAAGGGCAGAGAAACCTACTGAGGAGAGATACTTAGGTTTTCTTCTCTAAACTCTTCAATTTTCCCATCGTCCTCTACAATTTTTCACTCATTATTGTGTCAGACTTGTTTTTCTATTTTTTCTGCCTTTTCTGTCCTTCATACAGGGACAGGTTGCATACCAGCAGGA
>NW_010577102.1:189513-205131 GCF_000705375.1 Tinamus guttatus | reverse complement strand
AATATGTGTAAAATGTATCTTTGTCATTTGCATAGTCCATTCTTCACTTCAGCCAGTAACTACAGCTGGCTCACATCCATTATTTTTCTTTTCTTACTGCTGAACTGGAGGACAATCATAGGAGCCCTTCCAGCTCTCTGCCGATGTATCCCAGTCTCCTTCTATTCCGGAATTTCACTTCTGCTTTACTATCTGAAAACCATACAACTCCCAGATGTATCTATCTGGCACAACTGACGCTCATCATCTAATGAGAAATGGCTGACTTTTTTATTCCCTATCAAAACCAGCATATTTAGCAAAAGAAGCTTCCCTAAAGCTGAACAAATAACTAATACTCTATCTGAAAAAACGTGCTGTTATTTTACAGTGATCCTCAGGAATCATCACACCAGATTTTCAGTTTCACCCCATTTATTCAAACTGTTTTATGTACTAGCTAATATCTCCCATCTGTGACTCACACTCATTCAGCACTACATTATTTCTTAAGATTTGTTGCAAATAAATCCCACCTCAGATAACAGCTGTAGTACAGCAGAAGAAATGGTTCTATGGTTATGTCAAACAGACACTTAACACTGAAAACACACTATAAACCTGTATCCACAGTGGAAAGATTTGTAGCTCATCAAAAGCATGAATTCAGCTTTCAAGCTCAAATTTTCTCAGATTTGTCTAAGATCAGGGGGTAAAATCCTGCCTCTTCAAGAAATATTGCAAGAATACAAAATGTAGCCAGTACTCAACCACTGAATGAGTATGCAACATGATTAACGAAACCTGCTGGTTTTCAGAACTATTTTATGTAGTTAGTACTTACTCATCCCAGACTTCAAAGGAATGGAAACCCTATATTTACTTTCCAAGAGTTTCAAGACATCTATAACTCCTTTCATTTGTATCTCTACCAAGTCCAGTGAGGAAATGATGGGAATGTGGCAAGGCAGAAGACACTGTAGTAAATCCTAAGTCCTAACAAGAAAACACCACTGCCACCAATACACTAAAGAGACTGAAGGGTGAAGAGTGGCAATGGGTACAGCCTTTAGAAGTTTTTCCATTATTTACAAACATTACTTTGTACAGTCCAAGTAAAAATCATCCCTAAATTGCTTCCTTTCATGAACAAAAAGTAACTTGAAACTTTCAATTCCACTTTAAAAAAGAAAAAAAGAATAGCTTATTTGATGAAACCATAATTATACACATGCTTCATTTATTTAGCTATTTGTTCATTTAAAGCTATATACAAGAAAGTTTGCTCATATTATCTTGTATTGACACCACTGTAATTTACTCAGCTATAACAGTATTAGACTTTCAAAGATCAAGACTAACCAAGATTAAGATTCAGAATGCTTCCTGGAGTGGAAGTTCTTTCGTTCTTAGCAGAAATTGGTGTTGAAGCTTGAGGAGAGAAAGGTTTGGGGCTGCCTGACAAGCTCCCTGCTTGACCCGTTCTTGTTGGTGCTGGAGAAGCTGAAAAAGCACAAAATTAACAAAGACAGATTTAAAATAATCAGAATGGAGACACTCACTGGGACAAAACAGCTTTTAAATCCTGTAGGAACACGCAGGGGAAAGGATTTTGTTTAGTAATTTAACTTTGTATTATTACTCCCTTATAAGTGGTAATTATTGCTTTAATACTAGTTTAATAGAAAAAAAATGTACTGAGAATAATTTTATTGCAGCTTCTTTGTAAATCCAGATGTGTGTTGACCCTGAAAAACACTCTTAAAAGTTACTGAGAGTTTCCAAGCCTTTGAGATTTGGTTATTTTAAATATTAATAAATTCCTGACACCCTGAATTGGCACCTTTTTATTTCATGTATGTGGATAAATATTAAAAAACCTCACCTACTCCAGTTTCTAGATACTTTAACAGAGAATTAAAAGCACAAATAACAGCAAGTTTCATGATAACAGCTCAAGACCAGTGACCACGTCTCTCAGATAGGGTAATGGAATATTCCTAAATACACACACAGGATAAGGAAAGGTTTTCAAAATATCCATGAAGCAATGCTTAAAAAACACGACCTCCGATCCGCCAGGCAGGCTACAAAAAGAAGCATCTGTAGGCTGTTACCTTTAAAAAAAAATCCTTTCTGCCAGCAAGACTCATTTCTGTCTGTTTAATCTCAGCCTAATGCTTTGAGCATGTCATCTTAAACTCACTGCTGAACTCTTGCTCTTTCCTAGTAAATATAAAGCATCGTCTATGTATTTCCAGATACCTAACAGGGAGCTGTTATCTGCTGTTTCTGTAACTATTTCCAAGCTATTTTCTTCCTTTCACTCACACAACAGACATCGAAACCTACCAATAGCACCGTATTCAAATGTTGAAGTGTAGGGCAGTGACACTTTTTTTTTAATACACAATCAAGAAGTAATTTCATTTTAATTTTACTCAAAACCCACAGATTCCAGTGCTGAGGCAACTGAGTTTAAATATAATGTAAGTACTGCAAAAGTTAGCATGTATAAAGCAATATTCAGGTAGAAATGCCAGGTGAGAATTAGCTTACTGCTGTCAAGCCAAACCCAGCACTTCCATGTTCTACGTAAAAGTGTCACTAAGGCCTCACAAAAAGTCACAATAAATCCCCAGAATTACCATGACAGTCAAGAAGCCAAAGAATAGGTAATAGCTACCATGTTCTCTTAACTTTAATATGTATTTCCAGGATTCTCTCTACTACGACAAAGAAATAACAATTTACATTTTAGGACAAGTAAACACTACTTAGCAGCTAAATCTTACATACGAAAGCACACATAAGCTCACAATAATTTGTCTATAAAATGGTATAAATTGGAAGAGTTTTTTCTGACATAAGTCTAGAGATTCTCTTTGTTACATGAAAATTTTGATGATTGTTGATAGAAATCACTCCTACTGAGTTGGTATTCTCTAGTAGAGAAATCCATGTATTTTGATATATTTAAATTCATTACAGTTACTGTGATATTACTTTCATAAAAGAATAAAAAGAATAAAAAGTTCTGAATGCAAATTTCATACCACAAGACACTTTTTGTGCCCGAAGTTAGTGGACAGAGGCCCAACTGGATTTTTGTGTTTGTCTGTTTTTAAGAAGCAATTATGTAACACTGAAGCTCAAAGGAATAAGCACAACAGTTTTATTATGCATTTTTTTAACATTAGACTTGTCCAAAGGTACCTGTATTTTGGTTCTGATTTGTCTAGCTGCACTACTGACCTCAAAAGCAAAAGTCAACTATATCTCAAGCTGTTTCTGATCTTTCCCTTTCACATGCATCCGTACAGAAACTATACTGTTGGTCCTACACAGAAACTGAACAAATTGGTCCATGTTCCTATTGTAAGACACCACCTCCCTAAAAAGGTACATCCACTAGTTTGAAGAAGTCTTCTACGATTTCCATGGAGATTACTTTAATATTAAACTGTCTAAAACAAAAACTTCTAAGAAAAAAGAAAAGGGAGTGCTCTGAAGAGTTACACAAAAGGAAAAAGAAAAGAAGTATGTCATGGCTTGATTCTTCTTTGGGTTACAATTTCAAATAATAAGAACTGGAAATAAATTCTGTAATTTTTTTCACATCAAACAAGGTTTAATTTAGGAAACTTTTGCTCACTCTCATGCAAGTCAAACTATTTTTTCCAGATTTGAGATTTTTATATATATTTAGATGTACCCTTTACATGTGGTTTTAAAAGTTTCCTCTATCAATTCGCAAAGTCAAAAACTTTGACTGACAAAAGCTGTAAGAAAACTATTGGTTATCACAATTCAAAATATATGCAACAAAAAAGAATGTTCAGTTTGAAGCAATTATTTGGAACTAAACTATCTATTAGGCAGAGTTAGCAAAAGTTTATCTTCGATTAATTTTAAATGCTTTAGCAAAAAAATAAACAAAACACAAACGCAGTATTGTCTTTAAAAAATACAATTAACAACAGACTGATTTCGCTTGCTTTACAAAAAATACTTTTATCCAAAAATAAAGTCTTATTAACAGTTACATTAATTATTATATCACTTCTTTTCAGAAGTGGATGGTCATTATTTTATGCACAACAAACGTATGGCCCACTTGGATAAAGAGATTTGCCTGAACGTCACAAAATTAGCCAGCAGCTGATTTGGACTACATTGTTGGTCCTTTTTCCTCTTTACCACTGTGTAAACTGTAGTTCTACCATATTTTAGCTCTCAGTAAGTACCACATAGGGGAACAACCTGTAAGCTCATGGTCTTCAAAAATGACTATTCAGTTAAACAGTGAATAGAACACTCCTAATTATGGTAGGACAAACGTTTTAATATCTATTTCCAGTCTCCATTTACTTTAACAGTTACAATTATTTCCTCCCATTTAAACTAGAGGTTATGGGTCATCATTCAAGATTATTTATTCCTACAGCAGAAAGCACAGCTATTTCTTATGTGTGAAACTGAAAGTTGAGTTTGCCTTTTTTTTTTTCTAAAATTTCTTTGGAAAATGATTAATAGCAATATCTGTCTTTAAAAAATATATTTAATAAAACCAGTTCATTAACCAAATGTAGTCAGGCCTCCCCTTTTACCTGTATTTTTGTCAATAAAGTCCATGGATTCTTCACTTGCGCTAAAATGGCTGGATGTTGCTTTTTTCTCTGCATCCTGTTCAACATCAGACCCGGTGTGGACTGATGAGTTTGTGCTCATGGGTGACCGTGGCATATCTGTCAATGAAATCCTGCGACCGGTACTGCTGCTCAGCATGGGCTTGCTCATTAGAATCTTGGGCGATGCCGTCATGTCAAAGTTGAGTTTGATTTTCTCTTGTTTGTCTGTCTTTGCAGTTCCAGCTGTTGGGTTTGCAGGGTCTAATAACATTTGGTATTGATTGTTGGGAGTATATGGTGTCCGGAAAGGTGCGTAGTTAAATACCCCAAACTTTCTTCGTATGTTATCAACATAAACCTCCATCTCTTGCATTGCACTGTTGAAGATGCTTTTCGTCTTTTTCACAGAAAAAGGTATTTCTTTAGACATGAGGTAGCAATTATTTATTGGAACCCAGGCCCTATGTATAAAACGGAAAGATAAGCAAATTTAATATTAATGACTTGACATTGTTAACTTTTCTGCACATACTTTTTTTTTATCCTAACCCGAAGGATATGCACACATTCAATTCTTTTAAAGGACATTCAAGTCTTTGGTTTTATTTTAATAACTCATTGCTTAGTCTTGGTAAACATATAAACTACATGTCTTTAATGACCAGCAGCTTACTACTTCTGCTCCAGTAATACAAAATGAAAGAACACTGGTCAAAAGTGACAAGACACAACTAATCAGAATATTCTGCACAACTGCACGACCACCACTACTAAACAATCTTTCAATTCAGATGTATTAGTTCACAGAAAAACAGAAAAAGCTGACTTTCTAAAGATATTTTTCAAAACTTGCAAGTTTTATTTTTACAATCCATGCCAGAGTAACCAAGCTCCACAACACTAAGAAATTTTTTATCATCCAATTTTGGATGGATTTTTTTTTTCAGTCAGATTCTAAAACTCTAAATTCATGTTAAAAAAAAATCAGGAACTCTGATCTAAATGTATCATGGCCATATATAGTCTCAAAGTACATGTTTGAATAACTGTATAGATTCATGCTTTTGATTCATGATAAATGAATTAGTATTCACCATGACTACTTCAATTTAAGCGGAGGGTTGACAAGTACAGAAAATACAGACTCCTCTTTAGAGTAAAGCTGGCACTTGCAACAAAGATTACATTATTGACTAATATTTCATTTTTACAAATAAAATTCCCTGTAGCACAAAACCATGATCACAGGAAGTAATGTGCATAAATATCAACTAAATGTTTAAATATGTTTTCTATCGTGTCTTGAAAAATTTATTCTAAAAAGGCAAACAAATAAAGAGGTAAACTAAAGAATGAATTAACATAGCTTATTTGATATAAAATGTTTAATTATGAGATTATACATGTGCAAAACCATCAAAAACTAGTACTGTACTAGTACAGAGTACTAAATTACAGTTTCTTAAGCATAAAGATATCCTTTGGTTAAATTCCCACCTGTCATGTTGGCCAAAGAAACGGGCATCAACTTGCCCGTCTTTATCCCTCAGTGCTTTAGCAGGCCAGAATGGAAAGCCTTTGAGTTTAGCCCAGACCAAAGGGTGAGGATTGCTCTGGAGGAAGACACAAATATACACTAAGAAAGCAAACATAGTTTTAACTTCAAAAATGAGGTGATTTTTAAAAATTTGTATGTATTACTTGAATCAAGACACAACAGATGCAAAGCATTTCTCAAATACAAGACATTTTTAATTTATACATTATCTATATTTAATATATAGAGGGAGGAAAAAAATTCTAAAATATTCACATAGTATCTCAAATAAACACATCCTAACAACACTTTTTATTTTTACTTAGTCCCCCAATTTTTTAAAAATTTAACCTAAATTTGGCCTAATCTTTCAAAATTTTTAATTTCTACTTAAGTACAACATGATTGGATAGATTCTGTTTTCTGATTGGATACACTTCTGTTTAAGAATTTTAAGAAGCCTTTCCAAGTCTGGCACATTATTAAGATCAAGCAGCCCCTTAGTAGGTCATAAAACAGAATAAAGTCTAAATTCTCAGATCCACACCTACAGAAACAGACATTCATATTTCACCACTCTTATCCTAAGTACCACCTACAAACCCAGGAGTAGCTACCTTACATCTGAAGGCAGAAACTGACAACTGGTTTTTGACATCCTCTGCACACAGTCATTTCTGACTGAATTGATGGCTTTCACAGAGCGAGTACTCTGACAGCTGAACATGTTGAGAGGCTCTCTGAACTCCCCAAAGTGAACAATTTGATGCCACTTGCAAACTAGAGCAATTTTTCTTAACTCAGTAACCACCACAGCTTTAAAACAATGGAGGGATAACAAATGGGATTCAAATGGAAGCTTGTTTAATGTATTAGCTAGTCTACCATACTCTAACTTACACAAGGCTCACAAAACCAATTCTCTCGTTTTTGGCAAGCAGCTAAATAACATTCCGGACATACTTCAATTTCATTCATCTGAAAAGAAAAAAACAGTTATTGAAGAGCTTATGCACAGTCAAAGGCATGATCAATTAGTATTATCGTAGCCTGTTCAGATTACTGACATCGATTTTCCACACACTCGGGGCCACAGATAGACCTCTACAGAGTTTTACTTCCTGGGAAATCCACGGGGTTCTGAGTGACACCCATCTGTTTCTACATGAGGTGTGTATTCCAGTTTGTAAATCAGTAACATTTTTACACCCCTCTTCAGACTATACTCTGCCATTTATGACAGTGATAAAAATAAAAATACATCCTTACTTTGATACTGTGTTTATTCCTGCGACAAAAATATAACCTCACTTTGGGCATTTAATTCCATAAAAATTTGTGCAGCATCGAAAACAGCTTATTCTTCATGCTCATATTATATAAATTGGTTAAGAAATTGAGCTCTAGTTATATTTTTAATTTGCACTATTAAAACAGAGATATTTCATAATTTATGTGAATCATGGTCAGGAAAGCATTTTGCATAAATAGAAAGGGTCAGATCATCAGCTAACTCACATCAATGAAATATAATTCAAAAAAACTACACTTAGAATTGCACTTTTTCTATAAAATAAAGTATGGATTATCACTGAATGAAAATCAGCACTGCAAAGGATCAGTTAAAAACAGATTCAGTCATTTTTGTATTCAGTAATAGGACTTTGCATATTGTTGCAGCAAATGAACCACCGAAAATGCATCTAGGAATCAGAAGATCTAAGCCTATATTTCGTTCAAATATATGGAATAGAATTATTTAAAAATACAGATAGAACAAATAAGTTGACTGGGATACACATACCTCATGCTCACAGATTTTGATGATAACTTTTGCCGTTTGTGTCAACTTGTGATTTCCTGAGGTCACAAGAAAAAAAAATCATCAAGAGAATTATGTTAAAACTACAAAAACATCAATTTGTTTAAAAAGATTTACATTAAAGACAAAAAGAGAATATTTGAAAAGATAATTTAAAAGAAAAATGTATTAAAGTAATTGGTAGGTCCATCCACAGTAACTAATCTTTAAATGTCACTTTTTAAGCCTTCTAGTGCAGCCTGCTCATCGCTGCTATGCTCCTAAGGGACCAACATGTTGGAATCATTCATTTCCTCAGTTAATTTTCCTAAAGCACTGCACGATGTGAAACACTTAAATAATCCGTATTTTCTATGTGAATTTTTTTAAGGTGGAATGAGCAAGTGATGGCACAAACAGTATTTTGTCCAACAGATACGTATAAGCCAGTTGCTAAGAAATTCACCTGTGCTTAACAGCTACAGTAGATAATAGGAAGATAATTTCAGCTAACTGGATATCTACAAGTTGCTCTATGACTATACCGATTCTGAAGTTTTATACACCAGGAAATAAGTTCATAACAATATTTACCTCCATTGTAAATAATGCAGTTGTGCAAAATCCATTTGGCATCAGCCAAAAATGCTTCAGTGCAACCGTACATTTTCTTTTTAACATTCTGGAAAAGAAAAAAAAAATTAGGAACCAGAAATGAATTAGAAGTGACATCACCCTCCTGAATAGCTTTCCTCAATTTCATCAATTATATTATCAATAGGATTACTTATGCTCAAGGAGAATTATGATTCTGCATAAGATACTGGGTAAAATAGTCTCAGTAAGACAAAATCAGTACAGTTGTCTACACATTTATAACAAAGACATCAATCTTTCTTGTAAGGTCAGGGAAAAGGAAAACTTTCACCAGGTCCTCGCAAAACAAAGCTCTGCAATACTCTTCTCTTCATTAAGGCAATGGAGAATGGAGGACTTTTTCATAATTTGAAACTTTTAACATACTATTGGACTGAGAATCAAACTCCCATAGGTCAATCTCTTGACTGTTTCCCTTTTCTCCCACAGCTCCAGGCGGTATTTGCTGAGTGATCAGTAAGATGAGCCTGGGATGGTTTCTGCATACACATACTCAAATGTTTTTAAGACAAGTTAATGGAACTATGATCTACTAACAGCTAGTAAACATCACATTCCCATGCAAACTTTGGTTAATGAAATTTCCCCACAAAACTAATACAGGAATCAGAGGGATTTATAGAGGTGGAGATCATCAATCTAAATGTGTTTGTTTTTAACCAAACATTTTACTGAGTTGCTATTTTTACTGAGCATTTGCTACCAGTTCAGACAAAATCAGGGACTTAGTTGGCAAATGATTATTTTTAAGCTATAATGGAACTAACTTTCACAAAACCAAAAAATAATAGCAAAATAATTACAAGCAGGATCTCTCCCCTCCACACCAAACACTCCAGAAATCTTAACAGCAGAAATAAAACTCAGGGAACTCTCTTTTTGCTTCAAACTAACCTTTTCTAATGTACAAAGGTCCATTGGATGAAAGATATATTCTGCATAATCTGGGTGCTGATCCAGTGAAACTGGCTTTTGAAATGGCTCTGTCTGTTTGAGAAAAAAAAAAAGGCAAATTATCTATTAAAACTGAACTGTTTCACCAACCACATGGTATTCTTCTTCTAATACAACTTCCAATGGGTGTGTCAGAGGAAATTCTTTGTTAAGTTAATTAAAAATTTGGAAAACTAATACAAAAAAAAATGCAGGCAGAAAAAGAGAAACTAGATGGTGTCTTTTAACCAATTTAAATATATGGTGAAGGTAAGGAATTACAAATTTTGGCATTTTGTAAAATGATCTGGTGAGGACAGAGCATCAAATCACAGAATAGTTCAGGTTGGAAGGGACTGGCAGAGATCACCTGGGCCAGCCTCCCTGCCCAAGCTGGGTCAGGTAGAGCAGGTTTTCCAGGACTCCATAATCCCTCTGGGCAACTGCTCCAGTGTTCAGCTACCTGCAGTGGAGTCCCCTACTAGGGAAGAGGTGTTTTCTTTTGCTCAGGTGGAAATTCCTGTTTTGGCCTGTGTTCATCTCCTCTTGTCCCATCTCAGGGCACCCCTGAGAAGAGTCTGCATCTGTCTTCCTCACACAGATATTTATAAACATTGATAAGACGTCCCCTGAGCCTTCTCTTCACCAGACTAAATTGTCCCAGCTTTCTCAGCCTCTCCTCATATGACAGATGCTTCAGTCTCTTAATCATCTTCTTGCAGGAGAAAAAAAGATTTTAGCAGAAAGAAAATATCTTTTTGAATCTCTGATTAACTAGGCTCACAACACCTCTTTTTCAGACTCTCATTGGAATCATAACTTTCAGGACAATGGTGTTTGGCAACACAAATCCTGCCAACTTTTATCAGTGGGGCTCTTGGATTTTCTTTATTAATGTGAGGGGACTGCAGTTTTCTGAAGATAACCAATTAAAGTGCCCCGTAGAGGAAAAAAGTGGTTGTTAGTTTAGCACCTAAAGGAAAAAAAAAAAACCCTCAATAGCATTATACACATTATCTTTCTAATTGCATTTTCAAACACCTTGATTGCAAATTCAGTATAAACTAACACCAACTCTTTGTTTCTGAAAAACAGCACTTAAAATTTCTAATGGCTCCTTCCAATAGCACAGTGTTTACCATTCCAGAGTTAAAGGATTCCAAGAGCCAAAATTTATCAGTACTTAAGAGTATCCTTCTCTAAAACTGTCACTATTGTTCTGCTAAAATACTTATCATAGAGAGATCAGAATTGCAAAGAGGCCATGAGTCTGCACATCTGGTTTTCACAGATAGCTTTTACATAGCAGGCAGAAACTGCTTTTCCTCCCCTGGCCTGAACAAGAAGACAAATTAATAAGAGTTAGGAAAACTCTTGGCACTTCATCACAAGAACATCTCCCTTTGATTTACCTTTTCCTTCACATATGAAAACTAAACAAAACTTTCATAGTGAATAATGGGGGAAGGGAACATTAGAAATGCACACACATGGTGATTTTAAGGAATAAATCTAAGACAGATATGAGGAGAAACATAAAAGTCAGATGTAAAGCTTAAGCCAATTTTGCCTGCATGAAAAAAATTAAAATCATAGAACAGCCAACTCATACTGCATGAAAGCTGATGGCACAGGTCTTCAGCACATCAAGGATAATTTCTTCAGTTTCACAAATATATTTTACTTCTCAAGTGTATTGTAGCTTCTGTGCTAAACACAACTGCTACTGACAAACAGGAGTGAGGGTTTCAACTGGTATAACCACTGATACAGCAATCTGTGCACCTAATCTTCCTGGCCACGTAAGCAGACTGGCAAGAGTTCCTGTCTTTGCATTCCTGTTATGTCAACGCCCCTTGGATCAGGGAAATGGCCCTGTCCGCTCAATGTCACACTGGACAGGGCCAGCGCGTTTTCACTAGGCTCACTGATATATTGCCCAAGTCCTTCTTCGATTGCTCAGTTAATGCCAATAGCTGGTACAGGAACAATGTTCAATTCGGCTGCCTAGGATGGGAACCAACGTCACAGACATCCTGAGCAACCACAACAAATTACTTTATCTCTCAGTGGCAGTATTTCCAATCAGTAAAGGGAAGGACATGTAAGGAGATTTAAGATCAACCTACACTGTGAGGACAAATCAGTTCATTCTTTACAATTTAAGGGAAGGAGTGTAAGCAGAATAAATAGGCAGAGGAGTCATACTACTACTACAAAGATGAGCCAAGCCAGATCATAACATTTCTCCATAAAGTGCATGAAAAAATACATTTTAAATGCACTCCAGTTGAGTACATACAGTCTAAATTAATTGGTCTGTAACAGACAAATGGCAAGCAGCATAGCCTATAATCTATGAGGCTTTGAAAGCTGATAAAATAACATAGGATGATGATCCAGAAAGTAGAGCAAAAACCAGATGCAAAAAGGAAAAGGGGGGAGGTGGAGAAAAAGAGAAGAAAATACTCCTTACCCCTGGCTGTTTCATTTTCTGTAGTGCAAACTTCAGTAAATATGATAGCTGTTCAATGGTGAGCATTGTCATAGCTTTACTCTGTGTTTCTATGCATTCTGCTACAGTGATTTTCTAAAAAATAAAATCACAAAATATTTTATTATTAAACATTTCTTTTCCATTAAAATATTCCAGCATTATTCAAATGGATGTTAGTATCTATCATGTAAGAAATTCAACATATCTGAAGAACTTCTGCATCATCAGAAATGTGTTTTACTCAATTTCAATTCTGGTTGTCAGCCAAAATAAGAAATAAAAAAAAGAGAGAAAAAGAAAAGAAAAAGAAGAATTGCAATCATCTTCTTTCACACAAAATGAATGTGTGAAATACAAGAAAATCTTAAGTGCAATGAAGGCTGACAGCAGTACATTAAATGGGGGGGGAAGTGACTAAGCGATGTTACTTCCACTGAGGATATTATGATGCAAAGTATTCTTTCCCTCAAAATCACTGAAAATGAAAGGTTAAATTCTTCCTTATCCCTGAAAAAGAAATCCAGTAATAACAATATCCTCTTGTCTATGCAGACTGTACAGTGCACTTTTTTGTGCACTGATGCAGAGCTGATCAGTCCACTAAAAAAGCATAAACTAACATGAACTAAACTATTCAGAAGTACAGGATGTTTTCAGAAGTAGAGGTGCCTGACGAAGGGATGACCTGCTGGAAAGGTGCCTTCTTTAGAGATGGCAACGAAAAGGAATGTGAAGATTTACAGCAAGAAGACAAGCACAATGTGAGCAGACATGCACACACATGTGTGCACACACAGTAGGGATACAGCAACAGATGTTTCCTTTCTTGTACAAATCCTTTTTTTTTTTTTTGTTCCTTGTCGAAAGGCAATTATAAGAATAAAATAGAAAAATCTGGGAGTCTAAAAAAGCTGCTTAAATCTCATGAACAAAAAGGGAATTCCATTCCTTGTATCAAACTAACCTCACACTCTGGGCAAAACCAATCCCCCTCTGGTTCGGCTGTCAGTTTCAGACACTTAGCATGATAAACCCGAGGACAGAGTTCGCAGCAGAGGACTTGGCCTTCCCGATGACAAACCCAGCAATAGAAATCATTCCGTCCATCCTGTGGTACAACATCAACAGGGTCTGTGGTGAGTGGCTGCTTCATATAGTAAAACGGACCATGCCTTAGCTCTGACTGAAATGTAGGCAAGAAAAACAGGTTTGGTTTCAAAACAAATTTGCATTTTTCAAATAATAATATTCACAATATATACAGAAAAAGCAGTTTACAGAGCTTAATTAACATTTATGCAGGTACAATATATAGTATTTATTTCACAAAAATCACTCTCATATTTAGGTGCCCAAAACTGGCAAATTCAAGACTGAAAATAACATTATGCAAGTGAGTGCAAGGCATGTAAACAAACAAAATCAGTAGACGTTTTTATGTTCAAGCAAATACAGCATTCAGAGACTATAGGTCCTAAAATTCTTAATTCCACAAGGCTTTGCAAGCATAATATTGCAAAATATTTTGTGGTGGCTAAACCTGAGATAACTGAAGAAGCTAGTCAGTCTTCAAATGAGAAATTGAATACCTAGAACCTAGAACAGCAGTAATTTAGAATCTTCTACATTTAGGAAAGTGCCAATTTTGGTCGATAAAGCAATTTGTGACACAAATAGGATGACACAACAGCAGATTAAAATCCTGTTCTGCCACAGAAACACGAACTCTTGAAGAGATTTAATCCACATACAAATATATATTGAAATTTAAGATGTTCAGTTTTCACAGGACATAAAACTGACCAGAAACCACTATCCACTAGTTACAAAGGAAAAGGCCTTTCAGAAGGAAGGTTCTGTAAGATCCTGTGCAATCAGCTGGACAGCTTAAGGCCACATTTCAAATTTATTACTATGCCAGTCATTAAAACCTAGATACAAAAGCACAATTAAACCCCAGGTAGAGAATGGAAGGTTGCAGTTTACAGTGGTTTTGCTTGCAGTTACATGCACCACAGGTGTGAAATCAGTATCTCAGTGGGATGTACTTAGTGGTGCAGCAATGGGGAACAGTAATTTGCTTTGTCTGCAGTTCACCAAAAAGGGAATTTAATATTTATTCTGACTTTGATGTGGGTATGAAATTTATAAAATCAAAGATCTTGTTTTAAAACAAATATACTATAAATCTACGACACAGAAATGAGCATCATTATTTCTAAGTAGACTAAAGGAGAGAGGAATTCATTTTCAGTTTGAGGATGCTCACATCTCTTAAACATCTATCACCTTAATTCATCTGAGACTGGTTTAAGGACAAAAAAAAGGGTTAGAAGTAAGATTCAAGACACAAACAATAAAATCGAAGGACTAAAAATGAATGACTCAGCTGCATGAAAAGACTTTTTCACTTGTTCTAGTCAGAGTAAAGTGTTTGGAGAGCTTAGAAGTTAGGATCTCAAATTAAGAGTCAGATTTTCCTAACTCTTAACCTGTTTTAGCAAAATTCTTCAATCACTAACTCTTCACTTTCTAAACACTTTAAATATCTGTTGGCACCACTCTGAAGATGTACCATTGCATCCATAAAATGTAATATCATGAAACTATAATTTTGACTGTAGCCTGAAATACTCAGAATTAGAATATTAAGGTGAAGATTTCTAGTGCTCTTGATGTTTTAGTGATCCACCTCAAAGGATTTACTGGCCTATGAGAATCACAGCTGACAGCTCCATTAGATCAGAAGTCTAACTTAACAGCAAAGCCACTCTGCTTTGCTCACATCTGTTCAGTAGTAAAAGAGTCTGTCCACAGCAGCCTGTCTTAGTCTTTACAGCAACTTCAAGTACCACAAAGAACAGCGTTCTGTCTCCAGGTATGCTCATTTCAGGCATGCAGACTAAACATGCAAGAGGATACATAAATTAAAAGCAACTGGTAAGCTAGACAAAACAAAACACAATATGCTTTACTGCTAACCTATATAAAAAAAGAAATACGTCTGTGTTTTTTTGTCATTAAATACACTATTTCAATCTATCCTATACTATTTCAAATATGAGATACCTGGAAAACAGAAAAGGATTTACTGAAGGGAATGGATTAATCTTCAACACCTCCAACTGTGTTTTCACATAAATTTTTAAATACCTATAGTATATATATATGTTCATAAAATTGTTTCTACACTGCACAGGTAGAAGCTCAGACTTCCAGCAGGGCAACATCCTCACAGTGAACACCCTTCACCCAGGTGAAGGGTTTATGCAGCCTGCAATGAAGCTCAGTAAAATCTGGCCCTATTGAACTAGTTCACTGCACACACTAGACCTCTCAATTATCCTTAAATAAAACTCTTGACACTGATCTTCCACATGTGATCTTCCACAGGCTTTCTTCCAGAATAACTGTAGTAATTAAGAATCTCATTTTGGTTTTCTAACCAGTGCAACTCTATTCTAGTAACATTTAACATGGAAACTATTATACTGAGAATAGGTGCCTTCAATCTGGAGCGTTTAATTCTGTGTCTATATGACACTTGCAAAATGCATTGCTTTAGCACACAGAAGTGCTTCAA
>NW_010577102.1:156941-189480 GCF_000705375.1 Tinamus guttatus | reverse complement strand
AAAAATTTCTTTGTATGTAACCACTTCCAAGATGACCCAGATCTTTCAGAGCATCCACTATTCAACACAACTCATAAAAATCTTTTCACTCTCATCATACAATGAATCAGCAAAGGTTTTTGGAGTCAACTTCTTTTAAGAGTTACAACATAAATTCAGTATTCAGAATACACCAAACAGTGGTTTCAGATATAATGAAAAAAACACTACTGTGATGCTCTGATTAAACTACTTTGGTAACAGCAGTAATTTTGAGGAAGTGGAGGAAAATCTACAGAGCATCAAGAGAGCAGCTGGATTTTTGTTAATATTTTGCAATAGGAATGAGAGTAGATAAGAGATAGCCTTTTCCATTGTTGTGTCTTAATCGAGGCTACCAAATCCCTGAATATTTCCTTATTAATGCTTTTAATTAGTAACTGCTATTATTAAAATTAGAATTATACATACTCTCCTCAATAAACCTTTTGCTCAAAATTTCATTTACTGATCACAGGTATTCCTTTAGCATTATGAAATCAGTGTAAAATGACACAAGTGTTATTTCTCATACAGGAAAAAAAAAGAAGAAATCCAACTTATAACATCAACTCTTACAGCTACCATATTCAACAAATACATACTTCTTATACTGCAAATACGGAGCTTACTAAAAAGAAGCTATCTCTATATTCTTCATTACCACATATCCTAGCACATCAAGACTATGACTTCCTTTACCTGCTCTTTGTTATTACTGTTCAATAGACCAGGCTTCTTTTTCTTTTTTATAGGACTTGTTGATGCATCTTGTGGGGAGTGGCCATTGGAGGAATGTGGAGGGCTGGGAAACTTCCTTTTTTGTGCTGTGCGTTCAGCAGAGCCAGGATCTGTAACAGATACAACAATATAATTAAGGTGTTCAATAATCCAGGGAAAATTATTCTGTGGGAAAAAAAAAGGCCAGAGTTATTGTTTGTCCTTCACATTCCTTCACTGAGCAAACTAAACCAATCTCAACTGCCTTTTACCCAGTCACTCACAAAACTGGAAGCACTCCTTTTAAGTAAATTCTCTACAATCATTCAGATTAACATGTTTTCTTTCCCCAAGAAATTCTGCCTATTCATCTCATCTTACATTTTGGCATCTTTAAAAACATATTAATTATATTCTGTAGTTTAGAAAAACTACTACTTTTTTTAAATTTATGTCCTCTTTAAGAAAAAAACAAACAAACAAACAAACAAAAAAAAACACAACAACACCCCGAAAGGTTCAGCTCATTAACCGAACTGTACTTTTGTCAGCTTAAGCATATGAGGCCGTTAACATTCCCAGCTTCTCCCTCACCTATAGGAGATGTCCTGGAACTGCAGTAGTTTTTAACTCTGATTCTGAATCAAGTTTGGGCTGAAAACTGAGGCAGTTCAGATGCTCATTTAGAAGTGAATCGGATGCCTGCCTCAGAAGCAACGACGCTCACTGGCGGAACTGGCAGATGGTTTGAGAAGGTAAAATTTCCGGCATCTGATTTTAATCCACTGCCACATGTATGTCAGGGCCCTCTGTCAGCAGGCCAGACTAGCCCAGTGTGCCATCTCCTCCTAGATCCCATTCCTCCTGGGCAGCACAGTTCCCTACTGCCTGTATTAATCTCAAGTAGCTCCCAGGTCTGTAGAGAGATGCCCCTAATCTGCCTATGCAGCCTTTGGTGTAAGAGTGGTACAGGCAGAGCATGACTGACACTGTCAGCATCTCCAGACTTACCTCCTATTGCACTGGCAGTTGAAGGCTGAGACCGATATTATTACTTGAATGACTTGTTTCAGTTCAAATAAATGGCTCCTTCAGGGCCAAAATTTAGATTAATCTGACAACATAAAAGAGTTATCAGATGAACTATGTCACCTGTGAGTGTAAAAAACATGATGTCTGGGCCCTTCCTCCCCGAAACAATTACATCAATGAGAATCCTAGAGTAGACATGACCATGCTGACAGAAGACTTGTTTGGTTCAGTTTAGCTAAGCACGTATAGAAGGTGGTAGAAGAACCTCTCCCTTGGCTGGTACAGCCTGCATATATTCCTAGAGAGCCAAGCCAAGAGAGCTTTACTGAAAGAAACGCTTCAGCATCTGTGTCAGCTAAACCAAAAGCTGCCACATAACCAAAGTGATCAAACTGAAAACCAAAACAAGTTCTGGATTTCACTTTCTCCTCAAATTGAAACACAGACTATTCAACATGGGAACTGTTTGAATGTTTGAATTCAGAGTGATCAGCAAGAACAGCATCATGCCATATCTTTTCTTGGCTTTCCATTACCACGTGGCACAAAACAGCATGCTATAAGTCTTTGTTTCTTCACTGTAATCTGCAGTCCTCAAGAGGGACATTCTGCACATTCCTAAGTGAAGTCATAACTAAAATACTCTTATTGTGAAGTGCTAACCCTGCCTTTAATCCCCATTTTCCCAAAGCAGAAATTTGCCGAATTACTCTGCTGCAAACAGAATCCTGAAAGTACTTGCAGACCCCTATCATACCTGAGCATTTCTTCGCTGACTGCCCATATCCATGCACAACTTAACCCTAAAGGGGAAACAGGAAAGTACTCTTGGACCTTCTGCCATTTCACTTTCATTTCTTATTGCCAGCCACAAAGCTGCCACCAGTTCAGCACAGCAGCTTCCCCTTGGATTGTGGGGATTACAAAAAAGCTGTTGTGACACTGCATATGGTGATTTGGCTCTTGTAGGAAAGAAGAAAATGGGGAAAAATGGATCTAAAGTTTCAGTCCTTCACCACTGGCTTGCCTCTATAATGTGACTTTTCTCCTGTTGAACTACGATTTAGTCACAGCTGAATCCAAATTTAAAAAGTACCATTGCAAAAGTAATAAAACCAAAGTAATACTGATCACACGGATATATGTGCTTCAGTAACTAGTTTTAAAGTCTACTTGTATTCACAACCAGTGTAATTTTATGGTGTGGCCAAAGCCTGAGAATACTACAGATTTTCAGATAGAGTAGGGATGATTCATGGACAATATATGAGAACAAACCTGAAATACGTATATTTTTTCAACTGACAAAGTTACTGGAATGTACAGAAATTTTCCTGAGGCAATGTAAAAAGCCACTGAAGAAAATGAAGGAACAGAAAGGAAAGTGGCAAACTCTTCCAATACAGGAGAAATAAACTGTTTATAACTACAGCCCTCTCCCCCAGCTGCAGGGAGACTTACTGCCCCAAGGTACTCTTGAAGACTCCTGTCAGTAACTAAATAACAAGGCCTCTGCGCTAGAGACGAAAGCCTCAGGCTGTACTACTTTTCACTGGAGCAGTCTCAAATTATATTTCACATAGGAGTGAGAATCTCATCTCTGTGTGATTAAATACTTGGTATCACTGCACAAAAAATTGATACACAGGCTACTATTATGAAATTGTTATAAAATATGTAATTCATTCTGGAAATCTCATTTTGAAAATCATTTTCTATTTACATTCAGAATATCTGAACATGCAGCCATTTATAACTGTGACAAACCCCAAAAGACCAAAACCTACACAAACTTACAGCAATGCACACATCGTACAAGTCAAATTCTCACCATGAAGCAGTAGTCTTGCAGTATATGTTTGTTTTTTTTTTCATACAGCTAGAAAGATCTCCACGACTAGCTGTCACTGACAGGGGTAAGTCTGCTCCCGGCCCTGATGTCTATCCAATTCCTTAGTAGTCTAGTTCAGGGAGCTAGGCAGGTAGAAAACTGCTTCAACAAGTTCTTAACCAACTTGTAACAGGGCTGATGCACTGTGGCAAAGGGAACATGAACTGAGGAAGGGGAGAGTGAAAAAGCTCCTTTTTTAGTGACATCTGAAATGAAACCCTACATGGAAGTCAATCATCTATCACAGCTAAATGCTGTAAACAGGTAACCAGATAAACTAGCAGAGAAAACTGACCCAATTAAAAAAATATTTTCCAAATTAATAGACTGAGAGAGCTCAGTGAAGATTCTACTGTTCTCTAAAGACAGCAAGTGGGAGTGAAGAAAGAATTGCATCAGCCAAAAATAAAGCTGGTCAGATTGTGGAAGTATAATCTGGAAATACTCAAAAAGTTCTCCAGAAAGCCTTGAAAGCCCCATCTTAACATATTTATATAACAAGGTTAAAAAGAAGTCCATAGAATTGGAACAGAACCATAGCATGATGCCTCTTGTCAGACTAATTAATACACCATATGCAGACGACTAAATATACTAACATATCCATGGCCTTTATTCTTTGCTAAATAGCTATCATCTGCTCATTCTGTGTTTTCAGATTCCTTATATTCTCTTTAAGCCATCATTCCCTATTTCCTATTCTCAGATTTATGCCTTCTTATTTTCATCCGAGCTAGCAGAATTTAAAATCTCACCTTGAGTAAGACTGCTGATCTACAGCTTAAGCAGATCTAAAACAGAGCTGCTATAGTAACCTGCATTCCCCTCTTCCCTTCCTCACCCCATCAGATGTCTATACATACAACTTTTTGCAGACAAGCACTTGTTTGTAATTACATGATTAATCAGTTCATGTTGCAGACAAAAATTAATACTACAAAAAGTGACTAATTCTCAACTAAGCGGCTTCTTAATGGGACAGCATAAGCATCAGTGCCAGCATAGGAAAGAGATAAAAGTGTATAGGTGTAGGACTGCACTGCTCTCCCTAGAATGGCTCTTGTATTGCACATTCTAAAACGCAAGAGGCCTTAGCCACGGCTCCAAGCTCACTTTCATTATGCCTCAGCTGACAGCAACGCTGGCTGACAAAGCTCTGCATTTCCTGTGCCTAACTGCTGTGTTCCTGCCCTCTCCCTTACAGCAACTCTGGCACTTTATCAAGCCATTCAGCACACTGAGCTAATAGAAAACTATTTGCATTTTATGGTTTGGTTAGTTTCCTGCCAGCTTAGCTATGGAAGGAAGTGGACAAACCTGCAGCATCCAGCACTTCAACTAGCTTAGGCTGCTTTGAAACCTCCACCTTACTCAAACCAATTCAAAAGGCTATGTTGACACCCTTACTTATGGTAAACATCAAACAATGCACATTTCAGCTTAACTTAAATTGAGTTGGAATTGATTTGTATCAATTAAAATTAAGCTGCTTATGCCTGAACAGGAATGTTTATGAAGAGGTCTCCATCCGATTAACTCGTTTTAAAGCACTTCTAAAGAAAACTGCAAAAAAATAATTTGAAGTGACCTTCCATATATGCATGGATAAACTACTGCTGAGCAAGTTAGGCTACAACCTTGCAGCAGATCAGTCACTGATTTACTTCCTGAGCAAGCTTCTCAGAGCACCAAGAAATGCAAACAAATCAAGCAGAGCAGTATGTGATGCAACCCTTATAGGTTTGTCAATAATCATCATATACATTCTTTCTAAGAAAGAATTCTTAACAAGTCTAATGTTACAAGAGGAAACAAAGTTTCCTGTCATATAGGTTTAGAACCTTTAGAACCTTGTTGCACTTCTGCCTTACATATTGTATAACACCTGTTTCAAATTTGTTTTTAACTTTTGTACTGCAGAAACACTGTTCTCAACTAGCAGAAACTTACCTCAATTCAAGTTACAGAATCCCAGAGAGATTCATTCTAGCTGGCATATAGTGTGACCAGTTATCATTTAAAGAAAATGACATTTATCTGATCAACTCTCACCAGCTTCTATATACCAAACTTATCAAACTACATGTTCATAAAAAGTTCTACCACAAATTCATAAAATAAAATGGAAAAAAAAAAGGCTTATAGGTAAGTCTAAAGATTTCTTTAGAATGCACATCACTTCCTCACTGACAAATAATAATAATAAAAACAAACCAAGAGTGTTTGGGTCGGTTTGTTTTTGTTCCAATGGTGCTGACATGACTTCTGCCCAACATACATGTGAAAGTTAACACAGTAATTAAAACAAATCAATAGCTAATTAAATAACTAGCTATTCTATCAATTTCATTAATATCATTCCATTAATTCCACTTCTGTTAGTCTTCATCTTTACCTTAGTGATATTTGCCCAGCAAACACTAACGAGCACTAAATCTAAACTAGCATTGTGATGATTCTGCCTTTTCCTTCCAAAACTTCCTTCTCAATCAGGGCCTGCCTGTAAACCGGTTCAGGGAGCTGTATGGACAATATAAAACATAAGACATTTTCTGCCAAAGTATGTTTTTAAAATCTTAGAAAATTCAAATGGCTGCAATTTGACAGGCATCTAAGAGGAGGTAGTGCGAGTACAATCCTGGGCGTAGGAAGGACCTCAAATTCCCCCTATTAGCAGCAATAAGACACTGACAAACAAGACCAAGAGGCAGAGCAAGGAGAAAAGGACAAGAAGAAAGGGGCCATAAGGGCAAGAATTTAACAAGACTATGACCTCTGTAGTAGAAATGTGAAGAATAAGTGGGTATGTGCCAGAATTTAAACAAAACTGTATTACTCCTTACAGTATAGGAGTACATTCCTATAGTTTTACAGAAATAGCTTTTCAAGTAACTGAGCCATAAAAGTCAAGTACAATGGCATATGGAAAGACATTTGATCGCAAATTACAATGCATTGAGGTGGACACTTAAGGTCCAAGCATTCTGGTTGAATTGCATTTCTGTGTGCCCACTCCAAAAAAAACAGTGGGATTATTTACATTAATATAAGCAGTTATATATTAGGCTTTCTCTGTACGGAGAGATAACAGCATTTGCTACAGTAGTTCAATCACATGGAAAAGCCCACAAAACAATCTAACATCTATAGCTCATGTCAGGGTAATAGAATGAATCCATGACAGTCCTTGAAGTAAGTACTACTCACTGGACCATTTCAGTGGAAACAGAAATGTTAGTGTTTTTGTTTGCTCTGAAGGTAGTTAGGATTAGTTACTATAGGAAATGCTACCTTATTATGTTATTATTTACTCCTACATTGCAAATCTAGAAGTACTTCAAAGGAAATCAGTTATCAGTGAGATGACATAAGACGCTGACATTTTTTCAGAGACATAAATAAAGTCTGTTGTTCATAAAACAAAAATAATAATATTATGGGGAAGTGGGAGTAAATCACAATATATAATAAAAACTAGGTAAAAAAATTAAAAACTTATTAAGATATAATATTGTTCTCCATTAACTAGGCCAATAGCTGTTGCAAAAATTCAAGTCCTTACTCCAGATTTTGCCATGGCAAATTACACAGTTGCACTATCTTGTTTTACACATAATTCTTCTGTGCTGTAGAACAGACAACATATTCCTCCTCACTGACCTTTGGATCGAGTAGAGATATCCATCCCCTCCACCACCTCCTGCTCTGCCTTTATTTCCTCTTCAGCCAAGCTGCGAAAATTAAAAGAATGAATCAGAACAGTGTTGGACTGCATTATTCCCATGTCCAAATGTATATATAGAAGTTTGAAAATAACATTGTCAAACACAAGAATGTTAAGATGAAAGCAAAGGTTTTCATTTCCTAGAGTTTACTCATGTAGGTAAACAGTCCTGGTCCACACGCACGCTGCATGTTACCTGTTATAAACATAACATTTTCATAATACAGAACACGTACTGAAGATTAAGACGAACAGACCCTGGGTTCCTTATACTTCATAATGGTCTCCATAAGTTGTGCAGACAGACTCCCAATCATGTTTAAATGTTCAGCAGCATCAGTGAACAAATTAGCAAAAGGAACAATTTATCAGCATGGAACAACTTGCAAAATTAGAATGCAACATGCAGTTCCAACAACTATTAAATAGTATAAAATATTTTGAAATTAGACTGCATAACAAAAAAACACAAATATTTATAACTTACTGACATCACAACAATTATTATCTGCAGCACAGAATAAATAGAACAGACTTGCTATCATTCAACCATTTGTCAATTTTAAACATCCAGTTTTATTTTATTTCAGGTAGGATTAAAGAACAATGAGATGGCACATGACAACTGACTAGCTGATATTCTGCTTTCTGCCAGTGACACCAGTCAAGAATACTTATCCATATTTTGCTAGTTCAGTAACTCTGGAGAAGGAAGTTGGAAGGGAGAAGAAAAAAACTTCAACAGTTTTTGAGAGCTGACTCTTATAGATGAAAGATAAAGCAAAGGATTGAAATAAGCCCAAACTCAAAATCATAGGCAAATGCAGTTATGGTGCCTAAAGCAAGTATCACAGCTGTCCATTAAAATTACAAGAGCAAAACAGTCAAGTAGGATGTAGACCTTATCCTCAGAAGCGAAAATTTACTGTCTAGTTTGTTAACATAAATTGTCACAAATACCATCTACATTAACATGTCAGACTGCAAACTACTGCTGCTGTGGGGCTGACGGAGACTCTTCACCTACTGGGAGAGCTATTCTAGCACAGGGACAAAGAAAACAGCTAGAGACCTCTGCTTCAGCCACTGTGGAAACCTCCCTGAGACAGTTAATCAAGGCTCTGAAAGAACACTGAACATTTGGTTATATTTAAAACAGAAAAACTCTCCAGGTGGACAAACAGTTTATATTAGCAAGAGTTTTGTTTAAGTTAAAACAGTTCCCTAAAAAATGTAAAACTTACCAACAGAAAGACTTTTTTGACTGGCATTTGTCAAAACTACTTTTAGTCAGCTATAACGTACCAGAGGGGCTGGGCTGAACTACTTTCACACTTCTATACAGGACAGTTACACCAGCAAAATGATTACGCTTAAGTGAATCAAGTTCAACGTATGGAAGACCCACAGTGGAGAATGTCCATCAACCCCACAAGCATTATTCTATATTTCTAATGCATCTGTATCAATAATCTACAAATTAAGCTGTTTAGAGTCATAAAACAACAAAGTGAAATCCTAGTCTGCTGTTATCATATCTCCCAACTTGTGGGCCTTGCAGCTCTTCCAAGAGCAAGGAAGGGCACCCATATGACCAGAGCTCTGGCAAAAGCATAGCAGAGCTGACCACACTACAATGCTTCCCAATTTACAATGCATGGACAGATCAACTTTACTTGCACATTTGTTGCACCTTTTCACAGAAGGCCTCCAGCAAGAGAACCTGGCAGTGGATTGCAGACACCAAACATTTCATGCACCACTTGCCTCTGCCCCTTCTCTTTCCAAGGGTTCCTAAGAAATGGAAAGGGATGGTCTTACAGGATGAGTTGACCATTCTCTTCCCATGGTGCCTTCTCTTCCACCCCCCCATCCCTTTAAAACCCAATATTACCACCAAATTGTAATAAAAAAAAAAATTAACTTGTCAATATACAACAATATACACTAATCCTATCAATAAAGAGGTAAGCTAGCTGTACTCATTACCTGCTTTTAAGATATAGATCCAGGTTCAGCCACAGATCACAACACACAAATTACAAGACTGTTTGAAAAGTCTCAGGATCATTTTACACAGGTTGCTTCTAGCTGGTATCGACTCCCCAAACCCTGAGTTTATGTTCCAAAAACCAAGTGCTAATTTTAACTCAATCAGTACTGTGACTAGCTCTCTGTGCAGCTGTATGAACGACAGTGCCATACAGAAAAAAAGGAAATGGGAGTGCACTGCCTGTGGGGAAGGGGGTGAGAGGAAAGAGAAATAACCCCTTTGACAGCAGCTCATATTAAGTTTCATTAAATGAATCATGACATTACAAACTCACCCAAATGCAGCAGGTAGTATTTTGTTGGAAGGTGATACAAGGAGGATACAGTAGTTGCTACAATCAGGGCTGTGCAAGCCTGTCGGCTGGGAAGCACTGCCAGATCAATACAGCAACAGAGTAGCAGAAGCTGTTTGCACCTCCCTGACTGAAGTAGCAGTGGATGTTACACAGTTGACCCAGGAGTTTTGCCCCTGAGGTCCAAATCTAGCACTGGGGGAATATTACAGGCCAGGACTCCTCCACAATAATTGCTGGATGTAAGGTTTCTTCAGCTCTGCATCTGATTCTCCACCATCTAAGATGGGAAATTCAATCAGCTTCTTTATCACCTTCTAAAGCGTTATTTCATATATATATATATATATTCATGAACAGATTAAGAAAACATCTTAACATGACACTTTTCTGATGTATCATATAGAAGTCAGACATATGTGATGTCTGAAAATAGCTTCTCCAAGGTGTTAAGTTTAAAAGAACCAAAAATGCATTCTCCACTACACACAAGCGCTCTTCATTTCAGTTTGTGATGGTGGTACATATATCATATGCAAACATATACACTCCCCTGCTTCACTCATAACTAAAACATAAGTCAACAAATACCTGCTATATTATGAAAATTGAGCCTCAGAGAACAGACAGCACCTAGATTTTCTGTTACGCACCATCTCACTTGATTATTTAAAGGTACAAACTGTGTTCTTAAGTATGTAAGAAAATTACTGAGATTATTCTGAAAACTTCAAAGAGTTGTAGAGACAGAGGAGCTAAATAAATGTATTAAATACCATTACAAAAGACACTTAAAACTCACCCTGGCCTTCAGAAGCCTCTCCCATTGTTTTAGTGCTTTAATGTACTACAGCTTGCACATGATACAGTTTGAATGGGGGTAGTGATGACTGTAATAATAATCTTGAGGGCTGAAGTTTACGCTAGCAATTCAGAGCAGGTTTACACTAACTTTTCCTAAGCTGAAAGATCTATTCACTTTTGCACCTCTCGCCAGTAAGAGCAATATTCTGAAAATGCTTTAATCACAAACTTCTGAACCCAGAAATTTCATTATCTAAAGATCTCAAGTGAAATAATTCAAGAAAAAAAGACAGGCCCATAACAACAGCCTACTATTACCCACAACAAAATAAATTTAAAAAGAGTGTCAAAATAAGCGCAAAAACATAGTTCTATGGAAACAGTAACTGTGTGCTCAAGTAGACAATTCCATAGAGTTGCATTTGGAAGAGATTTCATTTTTTGCAGGACTGAGAGCTGTTCTTCCAGTCAGGATGCATGACTCTCATGCATGTGTATCCTCAATGTGATGCCCTGAGCTTGCGGATCAGAAATGATACTGGTATATACTCAGTTAAGCACCTAGCTGAGTTTAAATCATTCTGAGAGCTGCCCTTATTTCCCTATTAAAATTAATGTACACAGAGGTACATATTTTAAGAAAATAACTGAAATTCAAGCTTTGCCAGTTTCACTGTCAATTGACACATATTAATCATGTAAAACTTCCAATAATCAAATTGACAGGATTTACTAAAAATTAAATTTTGTTACTTAATGTTAATACTAACTTGTTTCACACAAATTTTAGCACATCTGAATGAGGGGAGATGGGGTGCAGATTATTGTTTTGAGGGATATCTGGGTACAAAAAGGAAAAAAAAAAGGATTTCAAAAATACAGGATTTATTGGTCTTTAAATGCAAAAGGAACTTATCTGCAGGATACTTAAAACATTTTATCCTTTAAAGTAAAAACAGCTTTTTTCTAATGAAATCCATTTTTTCAAATCTCAGAGCAATAGGAAAATCATTCCTGCATTTCTCTTTAGGAAAATCATTCCTGCAGCAGTAGTACATACCTGAAAAAATGTACATGAATAAAAATATTTAAAACTGCTCTAATTTATATTAGCTATGAAGAGCAATTAAAAGTTGCGGATGAACTACTGCACCTTGACATTTAACCAAGAAAAAACTGACAGATATGGAAAACCACTCAAAACAGCCAATGCCCACAAACACAGACTAGATCTACATATGGGAATAAACATGTTAATTTAAATTTAAGAGCTATATATTTATGGAATTATTCTTTTCTTTTTAATTAACATAAAACAAAAACTACTGATTTAAGACTATCAGCACTAAAGCTGAATTTCATCCTTCAGATAATTCCTGTCTCTCCCACATCACATTTGTGAGTAGCAAATACAAATAATGATTTCCAAAAACTGCATTCAATTACAAAAAAAAAAAAGAAAAAAAATATTTGCATGCCATTGCTGAATAAATAGCAGCTTTGTATAAGCACTCACCTATAACAGTCTCTTACTCATCGGTAGCTATGCTATTTATGCAGGATTCTTAAAATGGCGTCTGACAGCACTGCACTGCCTCATTCCTGTACTGTAGCTAAAATGGTAGCAGTTTATTCAATAACAGTATCTCTTGTTTAAACAGCAGCGCTATATTCGAAGCAAGCATCTAAATATCAGAAATGGTAAAGTATGACAAAAGGACACCTGACATCCAAATGTTTAACTAAAAAGGCACAAGACAGGGAGTTCTGTGAAGTCACAGGTTACTAAGGAAATCGCTCAATTTTAGATCCACTCTCCGGTTTCAGTCTCATATTTTATGTTTCCTTTTGCAGAAGCCCCTGCGAAATGCTCAATTTGTATTATTAATTTAACATAAACAAAATGCTTGTTCAGCTATATGCATATAACAATGTTTAAGCAAGCTATCTCAGATAAAATGCAAAGTTTTTTTTCAACTTAGAGATCACTTAGAATTTTCATAAAACTTTATTCCTATTCAATGTACATTTAAACTAACTAAAAAAAAAATCAGGGAAAAAATCAGGGAAAGGAGGGAAACCTTTGGTGACACTCATTCTTTCATAGGCAATCAACTATAGAGCTCAGGCCCAAGCAAGGCAACAAGAACATTTAAAGATTTCAGAACCTAACAACTTAATTTGAGAACAATCATGTTTGAAAACATAGTTTTATACTGGATATATTAAGGATATTAACATCCTGTTACAACATAGCTTTAATCCCTAAGTATGAAACCCAGATGTCACAACAACTGCCAGTAAGGGGTTAACTTCCAAATGACAGACAAGTTCTATCAAAATAAAAAGAATTCAGCTCCTATGCAGCTATTTCTAAGTCAGACTTTAACCCATGCCTACAACATATATTTGTTAATAAATACAGAAAGAAAAAAAAAATTAAAGGGCCAAGCTAGATAGCCTAATACATTGGTTTTCAATTTGTGGTTTGCAGACCCCCAAGTCCACAGACTATTTCTAATGGGTTTGCAAACAATAATTAAGTAAATCAAACCTATAAACCTATTCTAATTGGCTTAAATTCACTAGAATGGGATTCATATGCCCATGAGAAAAATGTTAGGGACCCACAAACAAGAAAATCTGAAAACTGCTGGCCTAGTGAACTGTACAACATTACATTTGGACAAAGGTTTATGCCCAGCCTTCAAGATATTTAAAGATTCAAATTAATACTCTGAATTCCAGACTGGGAGGAGGGGATCTTTTATTGAGATTTATCACTCCTTAGCCAATTACATTGGAGTTGCCCTATTACTATGGAAAATTGACCATGACCTATTTCTTTTCAGCTATTGGATCCACACGGCCAATACGCTTGAAAACAAAGAAAAAAAAAATCATGCAATACTGATATCCCACAATGGAAAATGGCTCATACAGAAGAGCCAAATGAAGTTGTGGGCACTAATATAGAGATATAAATTTCTGATTTTAGAACATGAAGTCCCTTTCAGTATACTCCTATTTAGTTTCACTTTAGGGGTTTGTATACATTTCAATACTCCTGCCTAAGAGTGGGGGGAAGTAGGGGGAAGTGTCACATTTGCAGTGGTTTATACTCTGCACTTTTTCCATTCTCAGGATGTTAAGTAGTGTCATTTGCTTTAAAAGTCACTGAGTTTTTTTCCTAACACTATTTAGCTTCCAACTAAAACAGTTTGTCAGCAAAGAATAAAAGAGGCATGTAGCTTTCAAAAAGCTACTGTTTTCATCGTAATTTATAATCCAGATCACTCCTTTGTTTTTCCCCCTCTGCATTCTTTGCCCAGCTAATTACAAAAGTAACTGGATGTTGGCACTAAATAATAATGGCTAATCATACTCAGCCTGGGCAATTCAAATTCCTCCTTAGTAGCCAGAAAATTTAAAGTGCAATTATACGATTAACTCCTAGTTACATTAGAATAACAGCCATTTACTATAAGCTGAATAAACCTCAGGTACATTGCTTCATACATGTTCTGTTTAATTGTGATATTAAGATCCTGTCCTGTAAAATCTTGAGTAGAAAATACGTGCTCTTTTCTTCCCCTGTGCCTATCGCTTAAACAAAACTCCCCATTCTCTGTCCTGAACAGTAGAAAACAGCACATAGTGCGTCTTATTATGCAATCTAGGAAAGTGATAACATCATACCTTGACAAAGCACCAAAAATATAAGAAATTCTTCAGCTTGGCTGAATTTGCTTTACTTAGATGGAACAAAGATGGTAGAAATTTCCAGAAGGCCTTTCTCAGTCTTGCTACTGCAATTGTCAATCTTTAACCTACCCTCTGCTTCTATTGGCTCGAGCACTCCCTGGAGCAGCGCGATTGGGCTGGTCTGTAAAACAACACTGCTGTCTCTACCTTGCTCAGACATCTTGCTGCAATGCAGACATTTATTTTTTTGTGAACTATAAAAGAATTATATCCGAGTGATTAAAAATAGTGAACTTCAACAGACTCATGATGCTCTGTTTCATTACATGAACAAGGGCAGCTTATACAAATATGCTGCACTGTCAGCAATGTGTCTGGAGGTGCAGATTTGAAACAGATCCTAGTTTAACAAAACCTGGGGGAGCCATTTTAATACCAGCTTTTTGATTGCAGATCACTTGCTCCTGCTTCCTCATATTAAACAAACATGATGTCGTACAATATTTAAGACTCACAGCAAACTGCTAATGTGTATGAACTACTGCTATCAAAATTATGTCCAAATGTAATTTCTGTTTTTAGCAACTGAAGAAGAAAAAAACAGAATTAACTTCCTCACTGGGTTAGCACCTATCTCTATGCAGAAAAATGCAATAAAGGTGCATATAAAACTCCTAACACATGCAACTCAGTGGTACAAACCTGCAGTGTTTTAGGCTGCAAACTGAACAAGACATGGGGGGGGAAGGGAAGAAGCAGAAAGAAGAAAAGTGAAATCTTCAAAGAAATACATTCATCCTGGCAAACAAGTAACCAGAGGTATATGGCTAGGTTACAGAATGGTCTCAAATACAACTTTCATAGAAGGCTGCGATGTAATTATTAGTGCCTTGTAACAGTCATTTGCAAAGCCACCTTAAAGTTTTTTCTTAAAATCATTAATGCATGTGGGTTACAACTACACAAAAATTACATTAAAAGCACCAGAGAGCATCTCTTCTCTGCTTTCATAACTGTACTGGTGTTCAGTGAAAAGCATTCTGTTGTTAAAACAAGCATGCAAGTGTTACAACTGAAATGTCAATAAAGGGCACAAAATGTTTAAAATTAGTTATAAATGAAGCAAGTTTATCTCAGATTATATTCCATATACTATCAAAAACACATGGTCATTAAGCATTATTTACTTAACTGTTTAAGATCATTTCACTGCTGAGAACTAGCACATTCATCACACCTCAAAAGCCTAAGGAACAACCAAACCGTGCTCTGCCCTACAAGCATGGTAATTAAGGATCTATGAACAAAGACCAAGTAGAATATTTTTCACTGGCCTTAGGTAAACAGGAAGTATAAGCTTCAAACTTTAGAAGTAAATTATATATATATAAAAACCCCCAGTGCATTCAAAATAGAACAGTTTACCTGAAAAAAGTCCCTTAAAACGCATAGTAAACAGATCTCCAATTTTTTTTTATATGACTAACGACTAATGTTACTTCACGTTCTGGACTATATGACCCACTAAAAACAAAATGTTTTGAAAACTATTAAAAATGTTCAGAGAGCAGCATGCTGCTTACTTACCAACTGTTCAAGCACCCATCTCATTTTTCCAGTTAAGAAGATACAACAGGCTGGCAGATTTGAGAATTGATCAAAAAGGAATTCTTTGAAATAATTACGCAGCATTAAACCAAAAGTTAAAAAAAAATAAAAAATAAAAAAGGTAAAAAAACAAGAACGAATAACATGTATTACTGTCATGAACCACATATGATTTTATATCCTCTGGACTCCACAACACAGAACAGTGGCTGATACAGTGTAAAACAAAAAGGCACAGATAAAAGGTACATTAGTTTATTTGAACTATGTAAAATAAGAAAGCTAAGAGTTCAAAAACATTTTCCATAAAGAAACAGATTTGTAAACAGATGTATTGCTGCTTTTTACTGAGCAGCAACCTATTTCCAAAATCTGCAGCATAAAAACTCCCTTTTAAAGGAACAAAATATTAACCATACATTGTCCCTCAGAAAGAGAAACACGCTGTATTAATTATTCCTGCAAGAGAAAAAGTTCAATAATCATTTTAAGTTAAGATAAACTGCACAAAAAACATGATGCAACAGCACACCACCACCTAGGCCCAATATCTACAATCTGCCATTAGCACTTTTTGCTGATGTCTAGGTTTTTAAAAATCCCATATTTTCACAGAGATAACTTATCTTAGCTATTCCATTCACTGTTTAGAAAGGTAAACTTGCCTGTTCTTCTGTCTGCCATTATCCCTGCTTGACTCCCTGTAGGGCAGTTAAATGCATCTGCTCCCTAGCTTCCATTTTCTCTTCAGCAGGCATGTGACACAACAGACAATAGTGCTGGCAAACTGCTCAGAGACAGAAAGCTTCTTTGGAATACCAGGATCTTGATAAACTCTAAAAACACCGTCCTCCTGTGAAGAAGTAGGTATGCCAAGGCTTTGCCAGTCTGCAAAATAAAGCTGTGGCTAATGGCTACTAACCATGTGACCCAAGAAAGCAAATTTAAACAGTTTCAACTTAATAAAGTGCTGTGGTGTGAGTTTTGCACAACAAATCACAGAGAATCACACTCTCAACCCACAACTCATAGGTCTTAGAGAAAAAAAAATGTAAAAAGTAAGGCTTACCTCTGTGGATGCATTGTTAACACAGTGTTATGTCAATACTTATAAAACATGGAGGACAGGCTCTCAGTACTCACACAGAAAGGGCTTGGCACTTCAGCTTGATGATCTGTCTTCCTAATAAAAGCTAATCCTGGATTGGCTACTTCGGTAAATCCGAATGTAAAGCTTCAGGGGATTGGCTGAAACACTTCCTGAGCGATTATCTTTGTGCGGCTCTGGCAAGCAGGAGCCATCCTGCGCGCAGAGCAGGCAGGCTAAGCTAGGCCCGTCTCAGCCCGGGGAACGCGCGAGGGGAGCCCCGGCGCGGGCTGCCCGCACCAAACGCCCAGATTTTCACGCAGAGGGCAGCGATCACAAGCTGCCTGCCCGAGCAGATGTGTTTCAACGTGTCCCTGCTGAAGGCATTTGGGTATTTTAAGCCTGCGGAAGGGAGAGTTTGCCCAGGTCACAAAAGCGATTCTTCCTAAATGAAAAGCTAAATTCGCTGCGCGGCTGTTCTGCAGTGCGGCTCGGAGGGAGAGACAGGCTCTGCAAAGGAAAGGAAATGCTGAAACTGAACAGACACAGGACTGGGCAAAATTAAATACTGAAATTTTAGAGAGAATGCTCCTATCCCAGAATATAAATATGTTAATACCTACTGTAGCAACCATACACCTACAATGTAATTTCTTTAGACACTGTGTAGTTTAGATACTAAGTGAAATGTTAAATAAAAAAAAGAAAAAGATCACATCTGATTTCCACAAAAAAACTATACAAAACCTATTGGTATTGCATTAGCAAATACAGTGCTGGCATTCAATGCATGCTTTCCCTGTTCACAAAAATGCTGCAGAGGCAAATCAAAAATCTCGGTATGGCAGCAGATACTGTATTCTCCGGTTCCCCCCCTCCCCGGCCCCCACCTTTCGGCCTCTGCTAAGGCTGTCAGTTAAACAAAAATCTGACTTCCGTGTGAGTCGGCTGCAGCTGCAGCTTCCTGTCTATTAACCCTGTAGGAGTTGGCACTTTTTAGGACATGGGCCCTGAAAACAAACAGATTTCTCTACGTGGTACAGCATCAGCGTGTTTTCACACAAACAGCAGTTTAATGCTTCGTATTTTTTGCTTTAGCTTTTATCTTCTTCTAAAGATCTGCAAATGAAACAGAACGAGAAAAAGGCATGTAATCTTGAATTAAAATACAGTGCATCTGAACAACCAGTTTGATCTTGGGCCAATTCCCAAGCATCTTATTCAAAAATGCTTTCATTTCTTTCTTCAAAACCCTGTGATTCAGTTTATTTTCCTAATGCAGTGAAAGTAGGAGTATTTACCACTAAGCCAAGAAGGAAGAAAGCCGTATCTCTAGACGGACATTTTAAAGGCCAAATTTTTAGAAAGGCCCCGACCAGCCTTTACATTTTTATGTGTATGTACATTGTATTTGTATGTGCTACATTTGTTAAGTAGTTAGGCATTATTCTACAGCCATCAGCAAATTACAATGGACGCTGCAGATGAAAAAGCTGATTCTGAAACATGTTGCCTTTTATCAGAGAATTATTTATGCAGAAAAAAGTTATAGAGAGATTTAATATTAATATAGTATTTAGCAAATAACAAGCTAAAATAACTAAAGCAAAACACACTACTCAATTGATTTGATGCAGAATCTAGGATAGTGCAAAAGCAACATAGAAAACTGTCTCTAACTTTACCTGAGTGCTAATGATCCCCCCAAAATAAAAATAATCCCCTGCTCCAGCTTCCACCAGCGCCTTTCACGATTTGACCATTTTTACACACAAACCTCTTTGCTTGTGAACTGACATGACTCATACCCATGCAGCTCAATAACGTTAATAATCCTACTCTGCATTGTGCCATACTGAATTCAGATCGTCTCAGAGAAACTGCCAAACCATCATATCACTCTGCTTATAATTTTTTGTGTATTTGAGCCTTAGTCTGCACCAGTGGCTTAAGAGCCCAGGGTATAAACGTTCATCTCATAAGTAATTCTGTAGCCCCCGCTGGAAGCATTTTCCCTTTTTAGCTTTGGCACCATTTTTCAGGGCAGAGAGCAGGAAGGCTCATGGATTACACTGGCAGTTTGTTCTGTTTTAGGAATGTAGCTGCTATAAAGGGAATCGTACAGACCACTACAGCAGCAAGAACACACTGGAACTGCATGACATTGAACACTTGCGGCTGTTTTAATAGTTCAGACGATTCAAGATAGCTTATTTTTTTACTGTAGATCTAAAATCCTGTGCCGCTCACAAAACAAACATAAGCTTCTAATGCAAAGACACACAAATTTTGATTTTCCAAGAAGTAAATGTATGTTAGAGAGGACTATCGCCATTTAATATTTACTCCCATTGACTGTTTCACTCTAATATTATTCTATCCAAAAAAACTAAAATCCTAATCCCTATGAAACACAGCAAGGGAGTAAAACCAAACACAGAGTATTTGTCAATGCTTTGTGCTAACCAAGACCCGGCTCTGGGAATGCAGTAATGCTGATGGTGACTGGGAACTCTGCCAAACTGACACGCTTGGACCTAAGGGAAAGAATCAGCATGAAGCAGACGGAAGCAGAAGCTGCCCTAGAAAGGGTCTAAGGTCCTATCCTCTTCATTCAAGAAAATGGTGGCCCAAATACACACCAAAAGTTTACAAACCTTCAGTCATTAGCTGCAGAACAGGGACAAAAAAAATAGAAAGTGTATCAGACAAAATATAGCAATTGTATCTTCAGCCACTGGGTTACTCTGCTAAAATTAACAAAAGAAGTCTATCTGCTCCTTTAGAAACAAATCGGGGAGAAAGCTTGAACTTTCATCCTGTTTTCTTGCCCATACGCACATTTTAAACAGGAGGTACAAATCCTGTAAAACAATACACAGGTACTTGTGGCAAACTGGGTGGATTCTTTCAACAGAAAGCCACAATTAATGCATTTCCTACTGCAGCCTGAGCAGTTCTTTTACACAGGAGTGGTGAATTTTTTTGGAGGGGGAAGGGAAGGAAGAGAAAACAAAGGAGAGAGAGGGGAAGCTAAAAAGCTTTGTTAAAGCAGAAAAGAGGGCGGAGAGATTAGATTAGCTAGTATTTGACCTTTTCAATGCTTTGGAGATGTTAAGAAACAACAGGGGTTTAAAGCAAAAAAAAAAAAAAGAAAAAGAAAGAAAACCAAGAAAAGATGGAAAGCAAGAATACAGTCACAATAAATTAAAAGACAACAGTGTTAAAAGTGCAACCTACTATATTTAGGGTCCTTTGCAAATAACTGCACCATTGTGCAAAATCTGCAAGAAGACACATCCACCAAGCATCACTGCCAAAAGAGAGGCAGAAAACAATGTTATAAGGAACTATACTACTTAACACACACCGAAAAGCCCCCAAATTAAATAAACACTAGTTTGAAGAGGCAGTTTGTATATAAGGCCTATAAAGGAACCCACAGAGAATAAAAAACACCATGGGGTGAAAACACCATTGGCAAAGAGGGAACAGTAGATAATGGACAAAAGTCCAACTTCCAAGGGTAACATTTTGGACAGATAGGCAAAAGGAAAGGAGGAAAGCCATATTCCCTAAGAACAATTGGAAAATGGTGGGGTTGGGGGGGAGAGAGAAAAAGTGTATTAGTGGCTTATAGCTTGGCCCCAGATTTCCAAATGACCGAGAATCCTAATTTCTAGAATGTTATTTTAATTCAGTTCCTTTCCTCCCTTTAAGAAGTTTGTTACACCTTCTCTCCTTAATTCTGAATCTGCCAAGGTATCATTAATAGCTTGGAGTCCACGGGATATGACTACCACCTGATATAGAATCCAACGGCAACGATCTAGAAAAAGAGTACTTGAATGCTGGATGCTGAGCACACTGCCTAAGAAGGTTGGTAATCTGTAAATTATCAAATGCTCTAACGGAGAACATGTTTATGCCAAGTTAACTGATCTAAGCTTATAAAGGGCTTTGTGGCCAGATGCACGCATGCATTTGTCCTGGTGAACAGTATCTTTGAATACTTCTGCTTCAGTTTATTTGTTCTGACTCACACTGATCACTCATTGTCTGCAGATTGAAAAAGCTGATCTTGTTTATAATACACACTGAATATCTGGTGTTACGAAAGTCTTCTTGACAGCCATTTTTAGTACACTGCCTAATGTATTTCATGTACATTTCCTCCTAAAAGAAATCTCGATTCATGTTCTGTCAAAAATACCTTAATAAAACAAAAGCCTCCCTGAGCTTTTTGTTTTAGTTTGGTTAACAGACCATGTCATCTTAAGGCATAACCCATGCTTTTCAGCCTTTTCACCCACAGTTTGAAATGATCTCTCCAAGATTCAACAGCTAGCAGCAAGGCTATAAGATACCCTGCACAAAACAGTATTTTCATTATTATATATTTAAATTATATGTTCTATATGAAAAATCTAGCATATACTTCATATCCTATTTCATCTGCAAACAAATACTTTTTCAGATACCTGGAGAGCAGCTGTGGGACATATATTGCAGATACATGTTGTAGATATACTGCATGCCCAACCTAAAGCACATTCACCATGCAGTTGAACTGCACCTGCAGCACAAGTGGAATTATCACACACACTCTGATATGTGATAACCTGGTAACACGTCCAACCCATTCACCAGACAGATTTGTGGGTATAGAGCTGTAGAGATCCTGCATGAGAATTACATACAAAATCCGGAAAGTAGTCTGTGTTGTAGCAAATGAGTCTAATTCCAAGTGTGAGAGATTCCTCATTCAGTGCTTATTCTGACCTTGCATTCTTCCCAAGAAGACAGACTCTACTATTAAGGAAGAATTACCCGGGAATGCCTATGAATAACACTAAACTCTCTGTTAAACCCACTGCCATGGTGTCTTTTTCTTTTCTCATTTTCCACCTGCAATCAGGAATCGATTGGTTATTTTCTTATACAAGAGACTAAAACAAAAGCTGGTTATCTTACAGAAGACACTCTCAGCTAAAGCTTGAACAAAATATTAAAAGTGATGGAATTACAAAAATACTGTTGCTGGAATACTTGTCCTCTCTTCTAGACTGAGAACTCCTCACAACCCAGCACTGCGCATCTAGACAATATCACTCTTATTTTTCAGCTTTCTGTTCCTAAACACAGTAAATTTACAGTCTGACCTCAGGTTTAAGGCTCTGCATACTCACACCTCTTTCTCCTTCCTATCAGCTATTTCCATTGCTATACTCATCTCCTTTTTATACTCTGATTTGCCTTTCACCAAAGTCTATTTCTTTTTCCATTACAAAAACACAAGCAATCACTTTCACAAAGGCTTAACTCACAGTTTCACAAACATTTACTCTACCAAAAATACCAGCTTAAGCATCTCAACATCCCTCCCAGCCACAACAGTTCATTCAGTCACACAACTAGCAGAACTGTTTGCATGGTTATGTAGAACAGGATCAGTGAATTAAACATTTCTTTTTTTTTTTTTAATCTACTTGATTACCTTTAACCCAAGACAGGCAATAATATACAATAGTTCACATTGCTGCTACAAAAACTTGTAAAGTACATGACAGAGAGCAGAAATTAGCAACTGAAGATAACTTAAACCATCATGGTGAAGCACTGTATTTAAATTTCTGTTTTACAGAATCCTTCTTACTATCCCGGTGTTTTTCATACTTAAATGACACTACAGATATGTCCTTACCTCTCCAAAATTGGTGAAAGGTCAGGAGGAAAGAAAGTGTTTGAAATATAATCACATCTCTGAGAAGAAGCAACACCTAGCTATGACCTTGGGTGTTAACTAGGTACACAGTCTCAGCTATGAGACTTACTCATTATTAACTGAACTTCAGTACATTTTTTAAAGCCACAATATCCTTGGATGACTTTAGAGTATACAGATATCATAGTTCACAGTATTCAAAGGTGACAACATTTCAACCACATAAGAACCTATTTTAACACCACATTTAAGACTGCATTGCCTTCACTATGGTAAAAAGTATTTAAAATACAAGAAAAAACTATAGTGACGATACTGATTTTAGGATGCAATCCAAGATAAAGTAGATGACTAGACGAAGCCTGGCAAAAGAAATGTTGTCAACCCCACCAAGTCAGTCCAAAGTAGATTCTATTACTTCCTTGACCACTAGTGGATATCCCATGCTTGTAAATCTTACACAAAAGGTAACAAATACATGAAGATAAGAATATGCTTTCTAAACTGCAAATTTATCAAAACACAGCATTACCTTCACATATATTTAAGGTTCAGCACTCAGATGAGCTCGCAGAATGTAATTAGGCAATAGGCTAAGTTTGTACAAGAGCTTATAGCTCCTGAAAAGGGTTCTCTTATTGACCTCTCAATTCCCAGCCACATATTCCCACTGCAGGGGATTATTTGGTGTAACCCTGCAGTGAGTCAGTTCAGTGGGCTCAATCAGCAGCTCCAGGCTGCTGGATCAATTCAAATCATCCCTATCTCCTCTTTTCCCCAAAGACATTGCTACCAAAAGAAAACTACAGAGAAACATTAGCCAGTTCTTTGTATTTTCTGTACCATGACTTCACAAGGCTACAAATATTCCTACATAACCCCTGTCACTTAGCTACAGTGTTTTGGGTGAGCTTAGTACTTTGCATGCCTGCGAATAAAACAAACCTTTCAGTACTTGGACTTACTTCACTCTGGGAGAATCTATATTAAAAGACCACTCACACATATACACACACACACACAACAAACAAAAACCCTACAATATACTTGCAGGGAACTCCTTGATTTATTTGAATGTGTATGCATTTGCTTAGAAAAGTTTAGATCTCAATGGAAGGATAACATAGAATACCACCAGCACTTCAGATTGCACCCAAAAATCCATATTGACATTTCTTCTGACAGCCCAGAAAAGAAGAAAGGACCATGAATCATGAATGTGAACAACGAGACACTATGTGAACACTATTCTCTTTTTAAGGACAAAGCAGCATGGCTGTATAAGGCATGACCAGCAGCACGAAGCCTGAAATACAACTGACTGCATAATCCAAACCATAAAAAACAGGTTCTACATGGCTTGGGTATAATTGTTTAAAAGATCCTCTTTAACATTGCTTCTATTTGCAAAAAAAAAAAAAAAAAAAAAAAAATTGTAAAGCAAATGCTTTAACAGACAGTTTCTAAATAGAAATTTCTTTCCAAGTTAGGGTTGTCATGCCTGCTTGTTGCTAGAATGTGTTTTTAATTAGAGTAGTAATCTGCATTCATTACTACATGCATTGTTCTTCATGCTAATATGATGAAAGTTTATGTAATTGCTCAAAAACATTTAAATATTTGTTCTGCATAGTTTTTTTTAATAAATACATTAGAACAATGTAAACTATTTAAAGGAAAAACAAGTAATAGTGCAGAAGAATCAGTCCTGTCCTCTAAACTTAAAATTTCAAACGTGCAAACCATTCCTTATTTTTGTCAAAGGTCAGTTTTTAAGACTGGAGGCCTAAACTAAACATCTCTGGAGCTCTGTAGATAAAATATGTGAACGGTTCTTCACCTACTTTTGCATGAAGCCTAATGAGATGGAGTCCTGATTTTGATTTGGATATTGCTATAGCGCAAATATTTAAAAACAAACTTCTTTATGTCTAAATATTAAAGACATTTTATCCTGAAATTTATCTTAGAAAATAATTTTTAAAATGATGTACTTCTACTCGGCTGGATACACTGCGATGAAACACCCCTATTAAACCCATGCCCCAAAGCTGTTTTCCTCACTCTGTCTGTGGAAGGAAACGGTAATGCTTTCAGATCGGGCTGGTGTGATTACACCGGTTCTGAGCCACGGTAGAAGTGTAGCACCCCCTGGTGTTCCTCTACCCGTCATTACACAGATATTCAAAAGATGGTCATGTAGATGGGCACATAGAAAGTGCCATTCGGGACAGTTTTTGACGCAAGATTCATTAATGACCTCAGATGTAGAAATTAAGATTTGTATTACAGAATTATGTGAAATGCTTACCGCAAAATAAGACTCCAGACCCTGGAAGAATCATTCATCATGAACTGAGCTTCGCTGATCGGCCTGATAACCACAATTTGAAGGTGAAGCTTCCTCAAGGGAAATCAGAAAACTCTCCGCTGTGGCACCATGAAGATAAGATATCATAAATATGTTTATACCTTACACTCAGATTGCATCTACTGGTTGGTGTCAACACCAAGGCTGAGCCATCCCAGACCAAGCTGCTGTGGTGAGCACTCGCTGTTCTGGCCCTGGTGAGGAACTCTGGGCAGCTGAGTGTTCAGTGTTTTCTTTGTGAAGTAGCTTGGAACAGACCACCCCGCACTTGGATGGAAAAAAATGCTCACACACTTCTCACTGTGCTAGAGGATAATTCAGCCACATCAACCAGCCCTTGTTAAATTAACTCTGAGAAGTCAAACGAGTGCAATGCAAAGGTTTTACTGCCATGTCTCAGCCAGAACATGTTTCTGCAGTAATAGAAACAAGTTTAGGGTAAAATATCTAGGACTACATAAGCAAATCTTGCTAAGCATGAATTAAAAAGACAAAAGCTAGAAGCAAACTTGGAAGAAAGAAGAGAGTCTTACACACTGCAGCATCAAGAACACAGTATAGCCAACTGGGGCTCCTCTCACAGAATGGATCAGGCAAGGAAAGAAAGTACCACCACGAGGGGACACTCGCATAACCCCGAGAAATATATGCACCCATGAAAACACTTTCTGAGAAAAGGAAGACATATGAGCCCTCAAAACACATCTCTCTTCATCACAAATCATCACCGAATTTCTTCAAAAACATGTCAGCCCAAGATGACATTTAAAATTAGCTTTGTCTTGCACAAAGCACATTTGATTTTATGGGTTTTGATATGTCAAATATATCAATTTTAAACTCAGAGTTTTGCTATAAAGATTTTTTTAAAAATATTCGGTCATTAATATATTTTCTTAATCTCTGCTCATTCTGAAAATCTTTTAAAGACTTTTTTTCTTCTTGGGGATGGAAGGAAATCGCCTGTGATAACAGTGAACACACAATATGCAAACTAGCTCTCTGAGAAATTCTTACGGGAAACTTCCCATACAGCACAAATACATTAGCATAATTCATCCTTCTCATTTTAACAGAAAATAGACAGACAGTTTTAATCAATGTAAGTATAATTGCATGTACATGCAGTACTTTGGAAATAAATAAACCACTCTGCTACATTACTACCCCTCAAATACAAGCTTCACACACACACACCCATTACTATACAGATTACTATATATATAGTTTTTTCCATGTTTTCTTTTGTGGGTTTAGATTATAAAAGTTCTATTTACAAGAACATTTATTTGAATGCTTCTATTTACTAATTATCATTTTTTCCCTAGTGTTTAATTGGTGTGACCATTGCACAGAAAAGAAATGATGCTGTTGTTATTGAAGAGTAAGAGCAGATGCTGGTAGAAGACATATTACCAGCCAGCAGCTGTGAATGAATATTCCCTCTCATAGGAGGAAATCTAACAAGCAAAAAAACCTCCTTGTTCCCAAAAAAGAAGGGTTACTGGGCATCTGACAATTAACCAATATTAGCTGCCCTGTTCTGGCTCTATGGGCAAACTGCATTTGCACGATCTCAGTCTCATAGTTTTCAATTGTCTTAAAACAAACTTTCAGTTTGTAATGTGAATAGTACTTAATTATGACAATATATCCAAAACAAAAAAAAATTCTCTTCTTTATTCCCTATTATAGCTTATGTTTTATTGCACTTTTAGGAGCCTTTTTTCTTCCATTTTTAACTCATTTTAGGCAATTTGCTTCTAGGTATTTCCATAGCTGAGAAATACTAATGTAATGTCTTCACACGCCACTAAATAGACAGCAGCGCAAGTGTAGAAAAAGAATATTTCCAATAATGTATTAAATGTAATTATAAGCAATGATTCATTAGAACCATCTTTAGAATACTAAGAAATAAAGGCAGATTATCCATCCAGACAAAAGATAATGAAACAACAGATTAAAAAATGAATTAAAAAAAGTTTATTGTTTATTTCCAGGTCCAATTATTTCTAGTCATTAGTTGTTCCTCAACAGAATACTTAATGTACCAATTCATGAATGAAATATTTGTCTTTGCATTGCAGGGTCATCTATTTAAATGTCAGTTTAATAGCTCATTAAATAAAACCCTAGGGTGAAAACCAGGTCCTATGTCCTATTATTTCCAGGGAGACCAGAGTTTCACCCAGGACGTTCATCTGCTTTTTCAATGCATGGAAATTAGTCTTTCAGGACAAGAAAATCTGTTTAAATTATTTAAAAAAAATAATTTAAAAATTTAAAAAGGGTATGAGGTATGCAGAAGAGATTTTTCCATACAGTAGCCTCATATATTAATTTTCATCACTGTGTTTTCCTATATTACTATTACTACTCTGCAATTCCAATATTTTGTTTTTCTGCAACTCTCTAGACACTCCATAAAAGCATTACCAAGTCCAATTAATAAATGGGAAAAACAAGGCAGGGAGAGTAACTTACTTTCCCCACCATACATGCCAAGGTAAATGCAATGTTACAAGTCCTCTGTGATCAGGCTGGGAAATAAAAGAGGAGGCACATCAGGCCGAAGAAAAGGGCAGCATTCTCTCTTTCCTTCGAGTTTAAATATCCAAAAGATACAAGAAAAGGTCGAGTTATTTCTTCATCTGATTTCCAGCTTTATGATCCATTAGATATAGGAAAAAAGCACTAAAAACATGAGCCTATTCATTCCTTTGTAAAGCTATATGTTATCTTCAAGACAAAATAATGAAGTTAGACAATATCAGTTCTCAGGAACTAAAGGATCTGAGAAGCATTTTGAGAGATCTGGGACAGAACTAAGACTTCAAAGTCCATTCTGTAACAAGCAGAACATATTGCTTCTTCACAGTGCTATTAGCATCAGTACATACAGGTCTGCATTGTTCACACACACAAAATTCCCTTTATTTGACTGTTACAAGACACACACTGAACTGTGTGAACAAGACTAAATACATTGACACTGGGCAAAGACTTTGGGAGAAAATAAGGCTAATCATAGGGAGTTCAGGTATACCTAAATAATTGGAGAAACTTGTCCATCAACTTAGTTATGACCTGTAACAAGAGGCTACAGCTGGCCAGGCTGGCCAGTACTTATTTCTGGTACACATAGATTTTGCTGTAAAAGGTTAAATTTAGGTTTTAATAAAAAGTACCACATTCTGGCACTGTTAAAAGCTCTGCAGGCTCCTTCTCATTAGTCTTTATACACAGTCGATTTACGAAGCCTTGCTCAAAGACTTCTTAAGCGTTATTAGATATTGTCCCTTCATTCCACAGAAAGTGACACCAGTAAAAAAACGGTGTTTCTTGTAATCTGAAAGTTATATTCAACTTGTCTTTAACTGTATAGTTCATTATTCAGAAAATAAACTTGAAAATTTTATACAAAAAAGATAATCTGACTTTTCTAAATATAACTAACTCCCACCAAACAAATCATTTTACTTCAAATTCACCACCTCTTTTCCATGTAGAGAACCTCTCATTCTGTGACGAAAAAGTCAAAAATCTTCCAAATACAGTAAAATACAGTATTATAAACTTGTTTGTGCTTTTCCTCACTTAATAGGCACCCTTAAAACAAAGGATTGATACTAAGCTAAATAGGATTTCTGTCTATGAAAGACAGTCTCAAAACAAAGCAAATATTATAAAACCAGAGATCTAGAAGCTTGTACTAGAAGCACTGTATTTTAAGAATGCACCATGTTAATGCATGCAGCAGTTGTTCCACCTGCTCTGCAAGTATAATATTCATTTGCCTAATAGATTCTAAATAAAAACTGCAATCAGTCACCACAGAAATTGCACATCATTACATAAGACACAGCCATTGATTACCAGATGCAGACATTGAACTGGATTTCTACTTTTGCCTTTTGCATAAGAGCAAGATAGCTTTTCACTCTTATATCCTACCTAAAATCTAGCGCATTATCTGCCTTTTTAATATTCTACAGTTACCATTCAATTACATATTATACTAAAATGACTTCAACTACTTCAACAATTTTGAGTTTCTTTTTTTTGGGGGGGGGATATATGATTCGCATTGAGCATTTTAATTATAGGGCGGAGGCACAAATCCATACCCACTTCCCCCACACAACTATATGACCTACCCTGTACATTATTAATTGTTTTCTTTTTTGGCAGAGATAAGAGAGCTTCAAGAAAGAGGCCGATGGTTCTTAAATTGCAGCACAGAATATGCAGAATTCACTATTTTTAAGTCAACACAAAACTTCTATTCCTTTTTTCAAACAATTATTTTTTTGTAAAACCAAGTAGCACTTTTACTCAGTGACTGTATCTTGAATTTCAATCTTTACAACGTAAAACATTTGTTTTCTAGTGGCTTATGAAAAGCCAGCAATATCACATGGAAACATATTAATCATTCACCCAGTTTAGAAGCCTAACTCTGCAATGATAATAATAACAATATGCCAAACAACAATACTGGAGAATGGGCCAAAACTCTAGCTTCAGTTGTGAAAAATCATACTGTAATAGAAAAACCCTCCTCTAAGCTCGGCTAATTATTTTATCCTCCAATCGGCAATGATGGTGGGCTACCATGATCCTCATTCCAGCTACAACTGTTTAACTTGAAATTCTTTGTCTGCTTATTCGCTATTAATTTTCTTGTAGTGGAATATTATTTTTCTTGTAATTAATTTCCAAATGTTTCAAATAAGCTTGTCCTGTTCAAGTGTTTTCCTGTAGGTAAGGAATAGGTGAAAACATCAGACATGAACTGTTAAACTTTGTCATTATCCTTCTCAAACTAAGTTGGGACCTTTCCTGCCACATAAGCTGGAATTTCAGTAACTTCAGGAAGATTCAGTCCAAGCAGAAAGTCTGGTGAAAAGAGAATACTTTACAAAGCATGGCCTAGAAGTCCTGACCCTTTTGTACTTGTAAATCCTGTATACTGAGAATAGGAATAGGACAAAACAGGCTAAAATAGATTAATTCCTCACCCTTAAATATTTCTAGGTCCAAAACAGGTCAAGGGAAATGATCCTCATTTCAGTCGCATCCAAATGGTGCTTCCTCTCCTTGTGCTCCACAACTACAGCTGAAGACTAGGGAGAAATCACCTAGAGAGGTGATTTAGGAGGCCTTTAGCAGGAGCAGCGAAGTGGTAACATGACAGTCCAACATTTGCCTGTTTCTTCCCCACAGTGAACTTATCTTGTCTTTTTAGATACTAAATTATCCTAAAGGAGGTCTCTGTGCTACTCATTACTTATAAAATGTCTAGTACAACAAGGAAATAAATAAATAAATATTGGCTGACCCCCTCACACACACAAAAGCAAATCATGCAGTCAAACTGAATGTATTTGCTTAATGACTTTTAAATGGGGTTTACTCACCTCATGAAAATGGCTGGATCTCCTTTTCTGAATTTACTCAAATTCTGAATTAATTCATTTTATTTAACTGAAGCATAAAATAAAGGAATGAAGGTGGTCACTCTTAGCTACTTCAGCGTGGTCAGCCAGATCTCTGCTCAATTTCTACAGCTCTGCGAATGGCATTAATACATACAATGATAAATCTATAGAAAAAAAATAACTGCAGGTTAAGCTTTTGCATTTATTTACTTTTCTTGCAGAAAGAACATCCATGAAAACAAGTAAAATTGCAAGGAATAGCCTTCTTGGCTAAGTTAATTTGTTTAAAGCATAGGACAATGGAAATGGCCCACTAGGAGCTAGAAAAAACTGAAGCAACCTTACCAACCAACTAATGCTGGACAAGTATTCATCAATATTATAGGAAAACCTACTTGCTCTACTACATGGAAAAAGAAACAAAGAGGAAAGGCTATTGCTATGACCTTTATGTAATTTAGAAACAGTGATGAGAAGATGCCCAAGTATAACACAGAAGGCAAAATATTTGGGGTTCCAAACCTGCAACCTAGAGCTTAAATAACACAGACACTGAATTACAAAGTGGGCAGGAAATTAGGTAACAAAAAAAAACCAAAACAAACAATCAAGCAAACAAAAGCTATGGAAGTACATACAGCTTTCTCAGTTTCTAAATCTTAAATAATGTAAATTCAGGAAAGATACTTACATTTACTACTTTTTCTCGGGTAACAGAAGCATGGCATTCCCCTAGTCTCTTTTTATGTATTTATGTAGTTGCCATAGACAGAGTCCAGCAAACTCAAGTCTTCTTGAAAAAGGACATCATGCACACAGCAGGAAGAACAGGTGACTCCATTACCCTAACATGATGTTGCCATTAACTGCCAGAGAAAAAAAAGAACTTGAACACAGAGTTCCAGAGGGTTCTGATATGTAAAAAGGTAGTCTACAACTTAAATCTTTTTTTTTTCCCCTCTTTGCCTTCCACACACAATGTTTTAATGCAAAAACAGGTTCAACACCTCTATCAACTCAAAACAGTCAGTTTAGATAGCTGTTAGTTCCTCCTGTGCATACAGAGTACATCAATACTATAAATTTAAATTTGTGCATGTAGAAAGCCCTAAGTCACTGAGTATCTCTGGAAGTAGGTACTTGAACTCAAATTTCAGTTTAATATTACTGTAAATTATCATACCCCATTGCCTTGTGGTATCTTAGTGCCTAAATCTTTGAGTTTTATACCTAGCAAATCTACCTTGATTCACTTTTCTGAGATAACTATTAGTTTATTTATAAATTGTTAATGCAGGTAACGTGTTAAAATTCCATCTCGTGTAAGAAAACATTTACCTTTGTAAGTGAGGAATGGATGATAAAAGTTAGCTGCTCCTAAATTTCTTTGTTTCAAAATAAAAAGTTAATCAATACTGCTCGTTTGAAATTTAAGCAAATCTATGATAGATGAAGTTTATACTGAAAGTGAGATTATCTGCAAAGCTATAAATGTAGAAGCCATACAAATATAGATCAATTCTTAAGCCCCTACAGTTTTTCTTTTCTCTCTAGAAAGCCAATAAAAATCCGAACTATATATGTAACTAGTTGGATAGAAGAAATCTAACTAATGCTCCCTGGTAAGGGACAAAGATGGTTCAACTTACATTGAATGGGTATACTCTAGCCTACAAAATCACCCTCCAAGTCTGTGTTTCTTGGAACTGAAAGTTCCCATTCCTATCTAGCATTACCTTCCTCTATCTCTAGTATGTTTCCAGAAGAAAATGGGTAAAATATTTTGAATCACAGTTAGTTTTCAATTGGGTGTACTTTTCTAGCTTAAGAACTATGAACTTAAGAAAAAAAAAAACAGTAAGTCTACTATGAAAATCTTGCAACTTTATCATCTCCTTTTCAGAAAAAAATAACCATTGATAAATGACTTACTGCAAATATTTTTATTTAGAATATCTCTCTTTGGCTGAGGTAAGAAACGTGCATGGTCATTGCTTCCCCAAATAGCCATACAAACGCTTAAAATCATCAGGAAAATCCAGTTTCCTGAACACATTAGCCTGAA
>NW_010577102.1:138792-156053 GCF_000705375.1 Tinamus guttatus | reverse complement strand
CCCTGGGGGGTGGGGGGCGCGGGTTTCCCCTCGACGGGGCCGCCGCCGCCATGGGGCTCCGCAGGAAGAGCAGGAGCCCGCCCGTGCTGAGCCACGAGTTCCTCATCCAGAACCACGCGGACGCCGTGTCCTGCCTGGCCGTGAGCCTCCTGCTGGGGCTCATGTTCGAGGTACGGGCGCGGACGGGCGGGACGCGGCTCCGCCGGCCCTCACCCCGATTCGCTGCTCCCGGTTCTCCCGAGGCCCGGCGCCGTGCCCCGCTCGCACCCGCAGCTGCAGCTCCGTTCGCTCCCGCCTTGCCTCTCTGCTCGCTCGTCCCCGCGCTTTTCGCATCGCTAAACTCTCCTTTACTTGGTTCCGTTCCCTTGAATAAAAAACGCTCCTCACTCCCCTGCCCCTTTGCTTAACGCAGGCTCGTGTGTCGCTTGGCCGTCTGTGAGAGTGTATACATACACGTGTAAATATGTTTACATTTATATGTATATTTTTCGCTGTTGCGAAGTCCACTTGGTTAGGAGCACTGCTGGAAAGACGGTTTCAACAGCCCTAATATTTAGAGCAGGCTCAAACCAAGTGGTAACCAAGAGCCACTTGCTGCCGTCAGCCCCGTAGGGCTGGGTAGCCTGAAGGAAAAATGCAGGATTTCCGTTTGGGGCTCATTTCCTGCTTCCCTTTGTATTTAAAAGTTACTATAAAGTTTATATGCAAGCTGCTTGCCTGTTTCTTGGTACCAAGTGTTCCCTTTCAGGCATCCTTTCCCTGCCTTTGGGCAAGAGTTGTGTGTTGTTGCTCTGTTAGGCTGGCGATGCATGAGAGGGAGGGCTTTGTGAATGGGTTAAAATATTTCAACTTTTTTTTTTTTTATCAGGTGAATAAGACCATTTTAAAATAAAACTACTTTTAAATGCTGAGAGAAAATACTTCTCTATGAGTGTCTTTTTAAAATTTTATCTTGATCATATCTGAAACTATAAAGGATACTGTGCAGGAATAGAATAAAGAGCTGAGTTCAGCTGAAAGGAGTGGACTGTTGAGTGACAGTCAATTTCCTTCGAAGAGATAGACAAATCCAGTGTTGACACGTTATTGTTTCTGTGGTATACAAGTTAATGTGTGAAATACAGATGTTTGGTTTCAAAATAAATTACCCAGGAGTTTGGCAACTAAGGTGATACAGGCTTTTAGTTTGCTTTGAAGGAGGAAAGAGCTTGGTTGTACCTCGGATAAAACAAATGGGGGATGCCTCTACATGTGTAGAACTATACGTCTCCTGTGTATGTTGCTTTGTAGTGAGGTTGCCTTGTGTGTCTCTACTGTTAAAAGCAGTATTTTTTTTTCTGTAGTTCAATTTCAAAATTCCATTTGTCGTAGCTCAGGCCTTGTATGAACACAAAAGTTGTACTTCTATAAGTCAACAACTACTAGGAGGGACTGTGCAGAGTCCCGGCATGTTTTTGTCCTGGTTATGAAGCTTTTTCTTTTTAATAGGAAGAGGAGTGAGTCAATGTTAGTTAAATTCAAACATAATTAGCAGAAAATCTCATTTCTACTCTGAATAAATCTCAAGGTTTTTAAGTATATTTTGTGACATTTTTAAAGACAAAATACTGAGTGTTTCATAAATGTTATAGAATTTACCCTGCACAGCTGTTATCCTTTTGGTCTTGACTTCCTCTTTGTATTAAAGTGTAGTTATTTTTAGGCTTTAAGTTTGGGCACTGAATTACTACTTTAAAAAAACTTATTTATTAATGCTCTTCACAGCATTTTATGCTTACTGTGATTTCAACTGCAGCTGTCAGTGGCAGATTTCCAAATATATATATATGCATACGTATATATAAAAAATCTTATTAACTTACTTGCAAGTTTGAGATTTGTTCCTATACTTTAGGATTTGTTTTAATTAAGTAATGATGAGTATTCTGTATACTTTAATAAAGTGCAGGCTTCAGAGTTATGGAGTTGTGACCAATACTTCTGTTGACTTACAGATTCCTCCTTCTGTTGTTTTTGTAATTTGAGTTGTTCCAGATTTTGTGACCAGGCTTCTCGCACAGCCTGTAGTCTCAAAAAACAGTACAGTGAGGGCAGAGGTGTTGACCACTTCAGTAGTGCTGAGGCTGTCAGAGAGCTCCCTTCTGGCACGGGCTGTGGCAGCAAGTGGGCACGTCCCCTGATGGAGAGGACCTTCCATGGTGCTGAGTACTCTGCTACAAAGGAGACTATTACTGGGGTCCCAACTCCTACCTGGCTGACAGCAGCATCTCTGTTTTGACAAGGTGCTGATAGCATCAATGTCTATGCAACTATTTAGATTTTCCCTGCCTTCAAGGCAGGGAACTTCAAGAAAGAAGTTGACAATGAATTCTTTGCACTCTCGCTCCGTTTTTTAAATTATTTTTCTTTGTTTTTAAGTTGCAAGTTCTCCTCCTCAAGCAGACACAAGAATCTGTGTAGCTAAGTAGTGCAGCAGATATGGAAACTCATCTTTGTTAAAGTGAATAGCTTATCTTCCACGTTGTTTTGCTAGGTTAGTGTTATAACCTATGTAATTCACCTGCACAATTCACCATACAGCTGCTTGTGATGACAAATGTGGTACAGAGTCAAGAACCAAGGGGCAATAAAAGGAAAGGCCAGATCTCTCCTCTGATGACAGTGCTGGTTTGTACAGAAAACTTTGTAGTTTGCTTGTGAACTGCAGTGGCAGGCAGTCAATTTTGCATGCCAGAAACTTCTTTTTTTTTTTCCTCTCTCTCTCTCTCTTAATGAGAATTCCTTTTAAAAGTGCTCTTCAGTATTATGACTGCTCTGCAGTTTAGTTTCACAGGTGCACTCCCAAGCAATGTACTTGTACACCCAACAAAAAGGGTATTGTTGTGCCACTTGCTTACTTTGTAGCTGGTTATGTTTGTGCTTTTTTTACGTGTTCCTCTATGTTCTGATATTACACCTTTAGACTAGACTGTGAAATATATGAGGAAAAATAACTCTTTTTCTTAGCTTATATTTCTTTTTAAGTTGCCCCTATGAAACAGTTTAAGGGAAAATGTAAAAGATGCAAGAAGTTATTCTTCATGTTGATTTTTTTTCAGTCAATGCCTCTTCTTCATCTCTGTTTTATGCCCTAGATAATGGAGTGCTTGCAATCAAAAATGTATTTACCATTGGCAGCAGAGAATATAGTTCCATGTTGCATTTTCTTTAGCAATGAAAATGGTTAGTTTTTCCCCTTTCCTCACTTATTTCCACATCATAGCTTATCGATTTTTCTGTTAGATAAGTACAATTGTTTTTGAAGTCCTGCAAACCAAATCAATGAAATGTTTTCAATTAAGCTTAAATATATGTTTATTCCTTATTACTTAATTATAGACCCTATAAGCCATATTGTAAGCCAGATCATAAGCAGGTTCATTGCCATAGCTAAGGGTTAAATAGACTGAAGCATGGGAATGGGAAGAATTTCAGCCATCTTTGTCTCCTGATAAAACTTTTTAACTAGTTTTGCCACTGGAGAAAAAATAATATGGTAGTATGCCATGAGCTACTTGGAGTATGCTGTAGTTTTTAGGAAAAGTTTACTTTTTCTTGTTATATTTATTATACAAGAAAATTTATGGATGTGTCCTTTGGTTTTACTGTCTTGCTTTGAATGCACTGTTTGTACACACTCTTAGCCAATATATCATTGTTTTAAGTACCTTGCAAGGTTAAGTGGAGCTTTCCCCCTACGTTAGTGTAAAGGATCTTTTAACTTCTGAAATAAATGAAAGACATTTGCACTTTTTTAAGATGTTATTTAGTATATCAGAGAGTAATTTGAGCCTTAGCTAAGGGAACATAAATCAAGTTCTGACCCTACACAACAAATATTAAAGGATTTGCAACATGGTGACAGCCTCTGCGGTTCTGGGAGATGAATAGCAGTGTTGGGACCCCTTTGATTTAAATCATGTGTGGGAGAACATTTGTTGATGGCATAATTGTCTACTTTGGGGTGTCTATGGTCTAGCTATTTTGAAATATCTGATATCTTGTCTCTTTTTAAATTTCAGGTCACAGCCAAGTACGTCATCATATTTATCACCGTGCAGTACAATGTCACCTATGCCGTTGGTAAGATTAAATCAAACCTATTCTGTTTCTGTGTAATTCAAGAACCCAACTATTAAATTACTTTTAAATAATAAAAACTTTTATAATGGAGTAGCATTCTCATGTTTGTCTTTCTGCTTTTAGATTTATTAATATTTTATTTAGCAAAACATTCTAGTGTTTTCTTTGTTGCTTGTAACTACTACTCAGTTATTTTTCCCATAGTTAACATTGCATTAAAATATGATTTTGTAGCAAGAAACTTGTCAGCTTTTGACATAAACTATGCGAAGTTACCGAATAGTAAAATATTTTTGTTAACTTCTAAATACCTTTTGCTTATTTCTGTTTTTCTGTAATATATGTGTGTGTATATATATATATATTTCAGTAATACCACATTATAATTCTTGAAGAACTGGTATAGCTGTTTAGAAACATGATTTTAGATAGCAATATGAGGGAGATGAGTATGGATTTCTTCCCCTAAATATTTTCATTTCTTCCATCTTTTGTAGCTGCAGTAATAAATACATGGCTGGTAAGCAGCTAGTGGGATTTCTCTATTTATATGTGTGTTTTCATAATAATATTAATAATCATACACTATTTCTAAAATATGACATAACTAAAGTTACAGAAATAAAAACTTAATCGATGTTTTAACTTCTATTAAAATAACACATGACTAATTCATTTTAGCCTCTATGCACTTGTATAAATTTGTATTTATAATAATGTTTTTCCCCAGTCTTTTCATCCTTTCGTCACAATTTAGAACAAACCTTATCTTAAAAAGAAACTCATAAATTTATTTCACCATAGACAATTTTATGTGTACTCCAAGAAATTAATCTTCTCAGTATTTTGGAAAAATAGGTGCCCTGGTGCACCTATTCCAGACAGGCAGCTAAGTTTCAGATATATTAGGATATGGCGTGGTTGAAAGAAATGGATAGACAATACAGCTCAATGTACTGCTTTCAACCACTCAACCATTCCCTCCAGATTTAGAAGTCTGTCATTTTATTGAAGGAACAGAGGATCCACTTTGTTTAATCAGGTGCAGAAATCATTTTGCCACTACCAGAAAATTTAAAACTAATATCCTGTGTTAATTCAGCCTAGCTTCCGAAAGCACAGGTCATCGGTGCCGCTTCTCAATTGCACAAAATATCTATTCATAAGAAAGTAAAATATATGCAGACTTTTTTCTTTTTCAGATGGCCAGAGTGAACACGTTCATTTTTATGACTACGGTCCCAAAGACATTGCCACTATTTTCTTCTACATGCTCATAGCTATTATTCTGCATGCTGTAATACAAGAATACATATTAGATGTAAGTTTATTTCTGAGCATAATTTGTGTGTATAAACATACTGCTTTTAGCTATCGTTGCTTAGCATTTGTGTGTGTGTGTGTGTGTGTGTGTGTAAAGTGGATAAGCCATGGTATTAGAAATAGCTTAACATTTAGCAAGCCCTCTTCTGATTGATCCTTTTGATCTTTGACAGAAGTACAAATAGACTTTGATATTTGCATAATTATATATCCTAAAATTTTCTCGAATGTTTTTCAGTGGTACTTTTTTACCATAGGCAGATGGGGGAAAAAAACAGGTGTATGTGTTACCTCATATCCCTAAAGCACTTAACATGGTAATCAACTGACAAATGGTCTTTGATATCCTAGATGTAAATTATTATTTATCTTGTTTTTTTTTTTTTTTTTAAGAGAGTATTTGGTTTTCTTAAGCGTTTTTTTTTGGAAATGTTCTGACTGTTTTATACTCTTCTGTGCATAACTACATGTGCAATCACTTGCTTGCAGTTTGCAACATACAAAATAAATACTACCTGTTTTTGCTAGCACTACTTTAAAATAAAAACAAAGCAGCATCAGAATTTTAGATGGTGAGTTTTATCGTTATTTCTCTTTTTTTTTCTCTTCTGGTTTTTTTATTTTTTTATTTTTTATTTTTTTTTTATTTGCATGAGGATTTTGGCCAATAAGCCTTTGAGCTTAGACTGAATCTTTCTTTCACTCGTAAGTTCCATTATTCTACAGTAACGGATACTGAACGTTCTTGTCTGAGCTCAAAATGCCTATGAAAGAGGTTTGCTGCTTTAGGTTTTTAATGTATTCTTGGAGGATTGAAAATTAAAATCACTGCAGTGGGATGGATTTTTTTTTGTCAGTTAAGCCTCAATAACTTAATCATGTGCTGTTTTACAGCAACTCAGTTGCATAGTAAAAGTTAAAGTCATCATGAACGCAAGTTAGTTTTGCATGGCTTTGGAAAGACTTCACAAATAGGTCATCTGAGTCACAGGAGTTCAGATGTGTTTAAGTGTGTGAAGAGATTTGAAGAATTTAGCAATATGACTCTGATTCTGGAAAAAATACAAGAATACAAGTGTCTGGCTTTATTATGTAAGTGTTTTACGTGTTTACTTTGGCAGCAAGTTTTATTGAACCTATTTTTCATATACAGATCTGTCTATTCTGTAGATCAAGCTGGAGATATATGTTTTCATTGAGGAATGTGAGATTAGTGAAGTAAAAGTACAAAATTGAGTGCTAACTGCTAAGTAGCTTTTTTTTTTTTTTGGAAATTAAATGTGTTGGTTTGCTTTTTGTTCTAGAAAATTAATAGACGTCTGCATTTGTCGAAAACAAAGCACAGCAAATTCAATGAATCAGGACAACTAGCACTTTTCTACTTGTTGTCATTTACATGGGGAGCAAGTATCTTGACTGCAGTAAGTAAGTCACCCTAATTGCTTTTTTATTTAGAGAATAGGCTTAAAATATTAAGAAGGTCCTTAAATCACTGACATTTTTCTTTAGGAAGAATTCACAATGAAACCAACCTCACTGTGGAAAAACTATCCCCATACTCGTATGCTGTAAGTGTTTTTAAAACTGATACTTCTAGTGATTCAGTTTTAAACTGCGCAGATATGAGACTAATAAAAAGATATTGACATTGGTACACTGTAGGAATGACAGCTAGGTGAAAATAGGTTTCTTTTTTTTCTTTCTTTTTTCTTTTCTCCCCTCCTGTTTAAAACTGGGCATTACTCTCTCCAAAGATAATTTGCAGTGCTTAAACAACACTCCAGCAGATATTTGCATGTCCTTAGTTTTACCACAGCAGCTGACTTACCCCCTTGTAAACACTTTCATGCTATGTGCAGAAGGACAGCTGAGGTGTTTCACAATAAAGAAGCGTATGTGTGGGGGAGGATGAATGATCAAATTAGAGAAGATTTATAACTTGATTGTTACTAGGATGCTGTATGAAATTGTTTTGTTTGCCCCTTCTACCACCAACTCTTCGTTTTTTTTTAAGTGTGTGTGGCACATGGAAGAGGAGGATGTGGTTTTTAAAGAATGGAGTTTCATCATTCAAGGAGTATCCTGATTTTGTTTTAATGCTATTTCAAAAAGTGATTCCGAACACGTAATTGAGAAGTGTGTGGAATTCAACATACTATCACCATAGAGTTAATTTTATGTTTGCAGCTCCTATGATTTTGGAATATTGTTATATAATTAGTCAGAATTACTTATTTTAAGATAGTGAATTCAAAACTTGTATCTCATGTTGAAAGCCTGAAAAGTCTTTTTGCTTGTTTGTTTGTTTTTGTTTTCTTCATCTGAATTGTCATTTAGTTTTCAGGTAAAATTCTTCTATATTTGCCAGATAGCCTATTGGCTTCATGCGCTGCCGGAGCTCTACTTTCAGAAGATCCGAAAGGTACGAAATGAAGTCCTCGCTACAGTTAATGAAATATTATCCAATTATTCATATTAATATTTTTGTTTATAATAACTAAATATTCCTGTTTATACGTACATTCATCTGAATTCATATTCTCAGATATTCATTTTATTAATATGTTTTAATTTGCTTTTATATTTTAATTCCTTGTATTTGCTTGTATATTTAGTCTGTGTCAGAATAAAAATTTTAATTCCTTGTATTTGCTTGTATACTTAGTCTGTGTCAGACTGTGTGCATTGTCTGTACATGTAAAATGGGATATACTTCCAAAGATTTATGCAGTAGTGAGAAAAATAATCAATATTAATGAATTACGTGTTTTTTCTTTGCATAACACAGTTGAACTATAACAGTACATTGTAATTTTTCTAATTCTAGGAAGATGTTCCAAGGCAGCTGTGTTATATTTGCCTTTACATTGCTCATATCTCTGGTGCCTATATTTTAAAGTAAGTGCTTGCACAATCATTTTGAATGGGTAAGTTTATTAACTTCACCATTCTATTATGTAATTATATATATAAAACTTTTTTTCTGTTTTATAGTTTGCAGCATTTGGGACTAATTCTCATGGTACCTCACTATTTAGTGGAACTCATTTTTCATGCCTCACGCCTTTTCTACTTCAGTGATGAAAACAAGCAAAAAGGGTAAATCTTGTGTGTATTAATATTTAGAACTTTGGGTACTGTTTGCATATAAATATATTTGTAATTGTATTGTATAGATGTATTGGCAAGTATATACAAATGTTCAGGTAGCAAACCTCGTGCTTTCTGTGCCTGTTATTACTTGCTTGGAATTCCAGCAAGTTATTGTCACTATATAAAGTCAATGACCAAATACACAACTTCATAGATATCAGTGAGGTTCTGTTTAGACTTTTGTTAAAGTCCCATCTAAATTTGTGTCAGCTACTTCAGCTTCTGCAAGTTGTCCATTTGTGTAAGTGTTCATAAATGTATATAGGGACACTTGTTTTTTAAACAAGCCCACCAAGAATAAAATGAACATTCCCCATAAGGAATTCAACTATTCTGAAAAGAAGGGGTATCAAACATAATATATCCTTAAGGAAAGGAAGGAGTCGCACTGAGATAGGTAACTGTAAGGCATGTTAAGAATGGTTGGGTTTGTTTCACTATCTGAATGAAAGGCTTTTGGAGGTTCTGATATGAATAAACCAGCATTGTCCTCTTTGGGTGTTCTTGTGTCTTTTTTGTTCTTCCTCTGCTGTGTGACTACCTACCTAGAAGAATGCACATTTTTCTTTCATGTAATCCTTTAGAAATAGGCACCTCCTTTGAGGCAATCCAATGGTGCTGCTCCTTCTAATCTTTCACAAGATGCTTTTATGTTACATACTTCACATACTCTATATTGAATGTAAACTCTGTATTGAACACTTTGAGGAAGGATGGAATGCCTTGGAAAAGACCAAGAGGTCAGTTTTCCTGCAACCACTGGTCTATTCCTTTCCCTATTATTGAGAGGTTTGCTGAAAAGCTCTTTGTGCTCTTAATTTTATTGACAATAAATGGTCTGAAAGGAGAAAGCACATTAATTTCATTATTTTGTTTTCAGGTTTACCATTTGGGCTTTACTTTTTGTGATGGCACGTCTTTTGACCTTAACTTTATCTGTCCTCACATTTGGATTTGGTCTGGCAAGAGTAGAGAATCCAGATTTTGCCATAGCAGATGTCAGCTTCAATGTACTCACTGTGAGGTATAACAAGGCTAGTAGACATTCATGCTTTTGTATAATGTGCTTTTCGAATTGTCTTTTAATAAAACAATGCAAGGTGATAACATGCTCTGAAGACATTCCTTCTCTTTGTGCATCAGAGGTGACATTTTCCTCTGAGTTTTTAATGAGAAGGGCAATTTTATTCTATCTTTTTCATAAAATTAGAGCAGATGATATTGGAAGTATAAGATGAAAATATTTTCTTTTTACTGAATTGATTATTATCCAAAAATCTGGGATGATAATCTCATGGAAATTCTTTACTTAGGGGCATAATATCATTTAAAGATTAATATCATCATTTTAAAATATTTTTTGATGGGGACTATCCTAAAATGTTTCTCTTTGCAGTATAAGCTCATTACTTTAACATTCACTCTTTAAAAAAAAAAAAATCTGTGGTCAAATAGGGAAGAGTTTTGAATCTGTGTGATTTCTTATTTTTATTGATTTGTCAGAGAAGGCATCTAAGATCATAACTCATGTATAAACATGATTGCTTCTATATTTGTATATAGATTGCTTGTATTTGTATATAATTCCCATTTGTTTCTCATATGATAACATATCCCATCTTGGATAAAGCCTTCTGATACACCTATTTTCCTTTGGCTTGAAGATTTTAATTGTTTGGAAAAATAGAAAACATGTACTGGCTTGCAGTATGTTTATGAATAACTAAAACTTTTATCTAATTGTCTCTAAATTCTCAAACCTTTTTTTTTTTTTTTCCTCAGGATTAGCTGCCTGACTGCTATTTGTCTAACACAAGCCTGGATGATGTGGAAATTTATAAACTTTCAGCTGAAGAAATGGAGAGAGAATGTTCAAAACCAGATTCCTAAGAAAAAAATAACTAACATAAGGAGCAAACCAACAAAAAAGGAACCAAACAGAGGTCAGTGGCATAAGGTTCTTAAGCTATTTCTAGTCTAAGTGTTTTTATACAAAATATATCATCTCATATCTAACTTCTTTTTTATAAATGGCATCTATGTTTTGATATGTAGAAAATATAGATAACACTACACCTTCTTCAAAAGTTGGAAAATATTATTCTCTTACTCCATATTGCTAGCAAGACAGCACACTGTGTTTAATGTTAGTGCTGAAGAATCCTGAGATATCTTCAGGACTAGTGCTATTCGCTGAACTCTGCATGAATCTAAATGCAAGGAATGTTTCTAAGGAAATAAATTGATATGTATACAACATTGTTCTTCAAATAAGCATTTGTCTGTCAAGATTTTTTTTTGAAGTCAGTATTTTTTTCTGCAAACATCAGGTTGATGCTTTGCTGCAGTCAAGGGAAAAAAAAAAGGACTGGCTGGGATGTGCCGTTGTTTAAATCGCTCTGTGCATCTACATCCTGAAATTGGATGCCCTTTTGGTGACCTCATCTGAAAGACTTAGACTAACATCAGAAAGATACCAGAAAAAAAAGATGACAGTGAGGGGACAATTTAAAACACCTAGCTTGAAAAAAAAGTGGCTGACAGGAGATACAATTGAGTTCAAAAACCTTAAGGGATTTGAGCAGGCAAATACCAAGTGACTGTTTCCTATTTCTCATAGCGTAAGGCTAGAGCATTTTCAATGAAATTATCAAGTAGTATGTTTAAAACTAAAGGAGAATATAAAATGCAGATCATAGAGCTAATTTCCTCAGAAGTTCACAAAGGTATTATTGAAAACATTCGATAAGGTATTAATAAAGATATTAATTCCAAAGGGTTCAGCCTGTCAGTAGGCATTATTAAAGCAGTGGTCTAAGAGTGATTTCCTGAGGCCTAAATTGCAAAACTTTCATTTTTCTGGAACTTGAGGGGAATTATGTTGGTTGAACTACTCTATTTGCGCTGTTAATACTGTTCCTGAAACCTCTGCTGTTATGTACTTTTGGAGGCAGGGCACTAAAGTAACTTTTGTCTAACCTCCATTATTATCAACTTTGTATGAAGTTCTTAATTTTACCTGCCTACAAGTTACTTAAGCAGATGCTTAAGTATTTTTGAGGTTCTAGTCTAATTTCAGTGTACGTATTTATTTTTTCAAGATGAAGTCAAGTTGTGTTTCTTCCTGAAATTTAGTTGTCCCTGTTTAAAATTACAGCTAACTTTGTTAATGGAGCAGCAAAGTTTGAAGATGGAGCATCACCACGAATAAGAAAATTGAAACCAGTATAAGCTAATTTGCCAGAAGACTGTGACTTTAAAACTTGATCCTGCAAAAGTATTATTTGGATATCTTATTATATTAATGGACACTATCAGGTTATATTTAAAACATTTCTCTCATTTAATAACTAGCATTTGTGATACCAGATCATCTTTAAGCTACGTTAGCTTAGCAGCCTTCTTAGAATTCCCTATTTTTTGACAACAGGAACAGAAAAAACAGTTTGAATTACTGGCTCTGTGATCAGAGTGTGATCAGAAATGATTCGATTTCTGTAATGTTTGCATTAGAGACACCTCAGGATTCTATCTAAATCTAAGCAATCTGTTCATTTGTTTTTAAAAAAACCTAATTTCTGCACTAGAAAGATCTTCCTATTTCATTTATGTTGATTATTTTCCCCCTCCTACAAGACTTCTTTCGTTCATCTTGCCTGGAGTAAGAGGTATGTCTGAAATCTCCCTAGTATGACAAAAAAGCAAAAAATGTTTTATGCCTTATTCTTTTTTCCAGAAGATTACAGATTTAGAGCAAGATACCAAGAGCTATTTTGACAAGACATCACTCATCTTTTAGTATAAAGGTAACTGCAGTATTTAGTAAAGATGCAGCCTTTACACTTTGCCAGATTTGCTAGATTGCCTCTTGGATTCAGTGATGGATGATGGGTTCAGTCTTGAGGATGGGGATGTAGGAGAAAGTCAATTAACATAATTGGCACTCTGAGTCCTGAGTCTACTACTACTTTATGAAGGTGCTCAAATAATTTTGTAATGAATGTTTCACCAAGCATCATTGCATCATTTCAAGGCTTTTTTTTCTTAAACGGTAGATAAAACCTTGACTCAATGACCAAAATGAGCAATGATCTCTTAAAGCATTAATTTGCTGCTTACATGAACACTATACTTGGATATTAATTTAATATTAATTTGCTTATTATTAAAAGTGCTTGTTTGACTAGAAAAAGATTAATGGTATTTTTGTAAGCGACTCTTAGATCTGAGGCTGGTATCTCAATGTTGTTTACCTTTCATGAACTCACTTTCTGATTTGCTGTAACTTTTGCCCTGTGCAAATGGATTGTAGGAATGTTGCATTAATTCACGTAAGCCTTTACATTTCTACTGAAAATGTTTTCCATGTAACTAGAATACGTTTGTTAATATTTTTAATAAAGCTGTAAAAATGAATGCCTTACTTGGTAATAGTATCATCTTTTGAGCGTTTTGGCTGTTGCTTCTTAGCCTTTAAGTATGTCTCAGCATGCTGCTCACCAGGTAGTGCTTCCTTAGATGTATACCTGCAACTGTACGCCTACTGTACCTGTAGGTTTGGGCAGAAGTAGCCAAAAACCAGGGATATAGGAAAAAAATCTCCCCTACTAAGAAGGGAAATTACCACTAAGTTAAAGACACAGTGACTGTCTCGAAAGATGGTCAGTCATTACTCCTGAGTGTCTTTATTATATGACACTCAAAATGGCCTTTTCAAGGAAACTTAGTGTGGATTTTTAGGTTATCATTTTTATTTAAATTACTATTTTAGAAATGCAAAGTCATTTTCAAATACTGGTATCAAATCTACACGTATATGTATAGCTGGTACAGTATTGAAGCTACATTTCAGATAGGAACATCTTCCTTACACCATGATGTAACTCGCTTACTCTTGAAAATAAAAATCTCTATCCATAATTACGTTAACTATTTAAATATTTACTGTAAAGCCAAATGCAAGAAAACACATTCTAGGCTAGTGCCTTATGGAGATGTTTCAGAAAACTCCATTTGTGGCAAAAAGGCTGCTTAAATTTAAAACTGTTTCTGGGAATATCACAGTATTTTACAGATACAAAGGTGGTTCTACTGAATATACAAATAATGAAGATGAACAGATTGGTAAAAACAAATAGATAATTGACAGAAGAAATAAGTGTATGTGCTTTTGGAAGTAAAACGAATTGAGTCAATTCCTATAATTGTTTGCTTTTTTAATTAGCTTGCTAGTAGAGATACTTTGCAAGTTCAAATGCGAAATGATTTTAAGGCAGAGATGCGTAGTGAGGTTGCCTTTAAATCTCATATTTTTCTTTTCTGACTTAGTGGAAATGGATTGTCAGGAAAACGGAATCTGTGCAGAAAATAATGAACTCAGAGGAGTACTTTGCTTGTATGTACTATAATTGACTCTTTCAAAAAAATTGGCAAGAATAAGACAGTTCCATACTTATCTCGGCAACTGTCTGTTTTTAGTTTCTTTCACACTGCTAAAGTAAAAGTTACTATTTTATTCTGTGGCTAGAAAAACCTCTGTGCCACATTCAGGTACTCTTTTTGAGTATTGTGCATAGTATTTTATAGGGAAGATCTGAGACATAGGGCAGTAGCTCTGAATTCTCAAGTTTTACCAGCTTTTTAATTGTAACCTTTGGGAGCGTTGCCAAAATGTCTAATGGCTTTGAAATGACTCTTCTCTAAAATAGTAAAACCTATTTCAAACTCCTGATGCCAGGTAAACCCAAGCATCTGATTATGGAGTCAAAACAAAATGCACAGTGGGAGTTGCATATAGAAGTGTTTAGGTGAATGGCATCTAACTAAAAGATAGACTTAAGTTGAGAGCAACAGTAGTGTGTACTGCCACTTTGTCCTTAAATCCCATTTATGTCAAAGGGCTTTTTTCAAAGTTTTTGACTTTGCAAAGTGCCATGACAAGGGTCAGCAAAGCTGCCTTTCATAGTCTAGCAAGGGCCCGTGTAACACTTCAGTGGTGGAGGGGACGGAGGGGATGTTGGATTTTTCCGTTGTTTCCTTTTAAAGGTAGCTTTGTCAGTGTGGTGTTGGGTTTTGTTTTTGTTCTTTTCCAAAGACTCAAGCTGATTGTGTTTGTCATTTTCAAACAATTTTATGAATGTCAAATCCAGTAACAATCAAATTTGATGCTGACTCATTCCTGTAGACTTAACCATGTAGACTTAACTGAAGTTATATAAAATCTCCATCAGCAGAGATGTTGGGGCATGTGTCCTGTAACAGTGCAATGAATGATCCTATCAAGATGTTTTTCTCTTTATTTTAAGACTCTAATTTATGCAAATTGTAAGACTTTTAGAGCAACTATATGTTGTATATTGTCACAATCTAAGCAGTCAATTTATGTGGTGAAAGTCCTTTACAAGTAGTCATATGTGCATCATAAAATATTATCATGCATCTGCTTTTGGGGGAAACTTAAATTAGGTCCTCTTATTTTTAACTCTCTTTTCCTGGTGAGTATGTAAGAGTTGCTTTATCTTTTTTTATTATTATTTTTTTTAATGATTGAATGACACTTTTAGGCTATGTAGAAAAACTTACTTTACAGATTTATATCTCAGTTTTTGAATGGTATGATGCAAGTAAACAGATTTTTTTTTTCCTGACAGAAACAAATCCGTTAAAGAATTATTTTTGTTACATTTTTTCATCTCTGCTTCCTAGGTTCTGAACTGACCACCTGTCATGGACTTGAGTGGAAGTTGTATAGTGGTGACAAGATGGGGACATTGCTGTTGCTCTTTGCCACTCCTGTTTAAGTCTAATAAACAGCTGTTATGGATCAGAGTAGACACTAAAATGTAACATGTTTTCAGAGCTTTATTGACTCTCATCTCCCAGGTACACGTGAGATTTTCTGAATGCTCAGTACTGTGGAATGCTACCTAACTTTCTGTAAATAATTAATTTGTTTCATTACGTTGAAGATAAGTGGGCTTGGGTGGGGGAGGCAATGTTTCATCTGCATTTATTTCTTAATATTATGAGGACAGATTGCTGCATCTGCTTAAATTGAGGGAATGAATGTACAATTTCTTATACCATCTGAATGGTGACTTTCATCACAAAAACTGGTGGTAGAGAAATGGGTAGAACAACACTGATATTGTAAACTACAAGTACTTAGGTGTGTAGTTTTAAATCTTTGTAGCTGAAACCGAGTTTATGGATTTATTCATCATGAGTCATGTTAACAGTCATAAGAGTAATGTTAACAAACTAATATGCTTGTAACATTTTTTGTTACAATTATCACCTAAAATTCTTCTGTAGATATGCTCTATACTTACAACAGCAACGTACTACCTATTACATTGATAGAAGTGTGATTGAGCAGATATCCTGTTTTGTTTTTAACGCCTGTTTAACTGTATTTTCATTTCAGTTAATTATCTTGTCTGTCCTTTTCTAGTTAAACAATTAGTGTTGAAATGCTTATTTTTAATGCATTAGGAAAAAAAATGTGTAAATATCACTTTATCCATCATTGTATAAGCCCAAATTATGCTTTAGTGAAAAGTTGCTAAAAATACTATCCTTTTTGGTGAAGCACAACAGAGTGTTTGATTCTAGATTTTTGTTGTTTGGCATATAATTCATAGCACTAGGTCTGTGTCTTTTAATGAATGCAATTTTTGATTGGCCATATTCTCAAACTCTGCATTTCTGATCCATCTCATTTTTAGTCTAATTTTGTTTAATTTCCTTTAGTGACATTAGATCATCTGTTTTATTATTCTGCTAAGTCAATTACTCTTGGTAGTCTGATCAGGTAAGCTGAATAGCCACAGAAATGGCAGTCAAGGCAAAAGATGTGTCGGTAGTTTGGATTTATTACAAAAAAAAAAAAGTATGCCAATTCTTTAATATTTTCACCCATTTCCTCTCAATGATGATTTTTTTTTGCTTTTTATTCAATACCAGAAAGTCTTTTTTATTCGATTCCTGTGATGATTGTGCTAATTGCAAGGTCTTCCCTATACTGGATATTCTCTTCAACCTCAATCAAACAATTTTCAATTGATCTGCTGCAAGCTATTAGCGTGCAAAACAACAATCAAATTAATACAGAAGGCAAAGCAGATTAAAATTTTATAGCCATCAAGCAGTGCCAGTTCAGCTCCAGAAAGACTGGTGATGATGTGACAAACTGTAATTCTGCTTAGTTCAGAGGGCTCTAAAATAAAGGGTTTTTTGGTACTTGATCTTTGGAATTCATAATTTTTGGTTGTGATTTTGGATTTGTTGCTGGACAGTTATTTTGTTGCTTTTGTGTTAATTATTATTATTTGGGGAAAAGGGAAGGGATGGAAAACTCCTTTCATTCTGGAGAAATACTGGAAAACAAAGCATAGGAGAGTTATTTTCTATGGGGATGTTCTTGTGATTTCCCTGTAAAAAAAGAAGTTAGATGGAACAGGAAAAAAGCTAGGCTCAGCTAAAAGCTCATGTAGAGAGTGCTTGTTGATCATGCGTAATGTTTTTTCTATCCCTGAGTAAAAACAAAACAAAAATAATCAAGTAGGCTGAAGAAACAGAAGTCTTCACTTGCACTAACTGTCTAAATATAAAATGATCTTGGGGAAAAAAAATGGGAGATAAATCAGTTAGGCGGAGTGATC
>NW_010577102.1:113927-136911 GCF_000705375.1 Tinamus guttatus | reverse complement strand
AGTCCCTGCCCAGCGCCGACCCTCGGCTGCGCCCGCCGCCCCTTCCCCGGGCGCTGCCGGCCCCTGCCCCGTGCTCGGTAAGTGCGAGGTGGCTCCGGCCGCGGGGACACGGGTGAGAAACACCGGGAGCGGAGCGGGACTTCCGAGCCTGTTGGTCGGTTCTGCCTCACGGCGGCAACGGGGTGCTGCGGAGGGATGGAGACGAGGAGCAGTTTCTCTCTTTTTATTATTTTTTCCTGAGGTCACAGACCGGTGACTGGAGAAGGTCCTGGGTATAATTGGGTGCATATGGGGCAAAATGGGTATCTAAAGCTCTCGGAATTCCCAGCGTTCTCTTTTGTGCTATCCTGAAGTTGGTTCTGTGTGGGGAAAAAAGAGAAGCTTTCCGCTTTATCAGCTTATCAGGGAACACTGCTTTTGCATTTCTCTCCTATAGTCAGGCAGCAGCTCCTTCCTCTTTAACCTGTTAAGAAAATAGAATCTGGTTTTGCCTTTAAATGATTTATCTAAAAGTTATTGCTGAAAACGTTAGGTTGGATTCAGTCCAGAGTAACAAGACACGATTGAAGCGAATTTGGAAGCGTGACAGCCAGTAACGTCTAGTTATGTAGCTCCTGTAACAGCGGTGAAACAGGCACTTCAAATAAGAAGATTAATCCATCACCACCGTTGTAAAATAAATATTTTGTAGTAAAGTATTTTCTACTTACAGTGAACTGCTGCACATGAAGTGAAGGGGTGTGATCTAGGTATCGATAAAAGGCAGCTCCATAGTGACAAATCAACCTCGGCAGAAAGACTGGGCTTAGGGGAAACAGGCAAAACAGGGTTGTGGTTTTTAACGAGACAGTGCGTGGTGACATCCACGGTGTGACTGTAGTCCCTGTTAAATGTCATTGTAATAGGTTGTTTCTGTACTGCTCTGGTTCCGAGCTTCATTCACCTCTGTTACTACAACTATTTTTTTTTTTTTAACACAGCAGCTAATACCAGCGGATTTGCTGCTGTGAAATGAAGCTAAAGGTTGGGGGGTGAGGAAGGGAAGTGATGGCACACAGAATAAACCCAATATTCTGGCTTGCTTTAAGTACCTTGCTTGGGAACAAAGTGCTGCTTCCAGGCTGCTTTTATCTTGGCATGCTTTAAAAAAAAAAAAAATTCTTCATTTGTAACCTCTCTTCTTTCTGGGTTTTGATTTTCATTAACTTCTAAGTTAAGACTTTTTCAGTGCAGTGTCACTCAGACTCTAATGTGAGACAATGCAGAGTAGGAAGGAGAAGGAAATTTTATTTACAATACAATGTTATGTTTTGATCATATGCTTTTTTTCATTAATACTGGTTAAGAAATCACAGGTAAAGCCTGCAAAATGAATTTCTACACTATATTTCTCAGAATATATCTTGTTTTTCAAAGAACTCTGGGGAAAAAAAAAGCTGTTTCTTGGTTATATTTGTGTGCAAAATGAAGCCTCCATTGATATCATGTAAAATGATATTGGACACTACAGTCTGGCACTGGAGGTTGCTTCAACTCCTGCATGTAAATGAGCCTCCCTCCAAGATGTGATCTTGAATGACTGTATGACACAGGATATTCTGCATTATGTTAATGGAAGCTGCTTGATTATTAATATTTAGAAATATCTTAAATATTATTGTTCTTATTTGTTTTTAAAGCTGAAAAATGGAGGTGAGTGGGAGGAGACAAATAGTATTTTTCTTCTTATGCTAAGGATGGAGAAGAATACCTAAAGCTGAATGCTAGGGCAGGGTTCCTGTTCACATTTTTTTGGATTTGTAAATCTGTTGGCACTTTTAAACGTAGCATATTAAGGAAGAGGCATTTGTGAAAGAATTTAACCACAACTGATTAAAATCAGAGTGGAAATATATTTCACAGCAGATTTAATGTTGTGTTTAGTTAAGCAAAGGTACATTAAATCCTTTTTCACCAATGTAAATGAGAGGAATACTTCAGAAAGATCCTACTGCTTTAAAAAATACATTTAATGCAGTAGGTAATTTTTATTTTAAAATTGACGGTTATCAATAGCCTGATTGTCTTCAAAGCAGAACAAAATTAACTTGGCTCCAAACTGAATCTCATGAACAATTTTGAGTCCTTCATATGTATTATGTGAAATTACTGTTGAGGTTCTATGCACGTACATGTTTTTCTTCATGTTGTCTAGAGCCAGCCCTGCTTCTCGTGTTGGACAGATTTTTTTATTTTTTAAGAAAAGGAGGTGGGGGCAGCAGCTGCTTGGGACAGCATGCTGCCCAAATGAGGGGAGAGAGGGCAATGGGGCCACCAGAAATTTTACTACCCATTTTGCCTTTAACCTGGAAAGTCAGGTTTGCTGCTGCTAAACAGCTTAGGATATGCTGAAAGACAGCTACTTTTGAGGTTGAAAAGGGTATTTCTGCAGCAGCAGTCACTGCTTTTGCAACAGACAAGGGGAATGGGGAAAGTGAGGGCAGCTCTACAGTTACCAATCTAACTTTTGGGGTTCCATGTTCTCCTTTTTACTTAAATCCCCTCCCACACTTGTCACCTTCCCAGGGAGCCAGCCCTGATCAGGGACACTCAAACTGTTTGCTGGACATTCTATGTTAGGTTATGCATCATTGCCATCTTGGAAACCTTCTTTAAAGATTTTTTTTTGTTTTTTAATCATCATTTTATTTCTTCTTTGAATGCTGTGAGCATGGACTGTGCCATGACTTCAAACCTAAGAACACCAGAACTGTGTTTTATGAACCAGACTGTTCTGGAAACCTTAAAACATGTCTAGAAGTGTAGTGATCATTAGGTCGTGCCAAGCAACTTTTTCATCCAAGTTGTTGCACATGTGGCTGAACTACACAGAAGTCTTGCCCTGACTCATCAGGTGCACCTGGAGATGCAGCAGGGAGGGGAGGAACGGTGCAGAGCGGTACAGCTGTGTTATATTGCCAGCCACAATGACCAGCACCTGTGTTTGTGTAGGCTGAACATGAGTCTTTTTGTCACAAAGCCCATTTTCTTTACTGCTACCACCCTTCTGTGCATGTCACGATGTATCAGATCCACAGAATGAGGTAATCTGGTACCTAAGGTATATCCAGGAAGCCTTTTAGTGACATTTCTTGGGGTTTCTATGTACAGTTGCATGGAATATTCGGTGTGACTGAGGATTTTCTTTTTCCTCTAGTTGTCCACTGCATGGAAGAGAGAAAATTACTTGTCTGCTTTTTCAAAAGCAGCAGTGAAATGGTTTGCAAGGCTAACAATGTTAACAAGATAATACCTTTCACCTGTCTCTTGTGTAGTTCTAGATTTAACACTGTTTTTTGCTTGCCAATGGTGGAGAGGGGACTGAATGTTAAAGAGAAACAGAAGTCCCTGGAATGCCCCTTGTCTCAGGGACCGTGGTGCTGCTGAATGCACGGATGGAGCTTGCTCACCTGGGTGTGCTCTATTGGCCTGAAAGAGCCTCACAGGGCTATGCAGCTGTATAGGTGGGCTCCTTTTTCATGAGGTTTTAGGTAAAATGAAACAGAACTGGATATGGTAACTTTGGTTGTGGTTCCGATAGCTTTCCATCAGCAAACCAAACTGGTCAAAATGAAATGTCATTGCATGTTTTATCACTAAGTCACTCAAATGTATTTATGAATGGTCCTACAGATATTGAAATATTAAGTATAGCTAGTGTTTCCTTCAGCAAATCCAATTTTCATGCTTTCTGTTTCCTATTCAGCCTAGGTTTTGCTATATTTACACATAAGGAGAGGAGTTAGTGAATGTGGGAAGGAGAGAAGTAAAATGAATTTCAGGAAACCCACCTAAACTAGGAAAAGGAAGCAAGTTGACAACTTTTGGCTAAGACTATTCGCCTGTTGTCCTTGCTGAAGAAAATGGCAGATTTGGTGTTTCCTGCCACTTTTGAGTACATTATTGTAGCAGATCATTTGAAATTAAGCTGTAATTTTCAAATGCCAGTGTTTCTCTGGGACAGGTGCACAACAAAACTGTAATGCATTATTTTGTTTTGGAGAGGGGGAGAAGGGAAATAGTAACAAAACCATTAATACCGATCTGGTATTAACACCCCTTCCACAAGCCTTAAACATGTATTTGTTTAAATTGATAGTTGATCACAAACTAGACAAAAGACTGTGCTACTATCATGCCGTGTCTAGGAAAACACCCATTTCTTCCTGTTTCTGAGCCAGGTTGCAGGTACAGCGAGGGTGGTACTGTGCGATGCTCTATTAAAGGAATGTTTCCTTCAAGGCAAGAAGAGATCACCTGTAGCTGACCTTAAATGTCAAATGTCTGTCTTTTTCTATACTCATTAACAGGTATTTTTAAGCTTTAAAGGGAAAAAAAGTTTACTTCCAGACCATATAGTATCTTTCATAAACAAATTTAATGGTATGGAATCGTGTCTTTTTTCCTCCTTAATGAAGAAGGAGAATAGGAGCTTTAAGGCAAAGGATTTGTCATAATGCTTAATGCAAGACTCTAATTACAGTGGTTATTAGTAGCTTTGCTTCACATGGAAAGCTTTATATTAAATATATTGGCTGTATCATAACTTTAGTTTAATGCTTTCAGGTTGTGTGTTAAAATGCAAACTGTGCTACCTATTCTAGGCTTTAATAATGTTGATAATCTGACATTAAATCCCTGAGGGGTTGGTGCAAACTTTTTTTTTCTGAGAGAAGTAGTAGGGACCTGGATTCTTGAACCTTTAAAATGGGCTTTTCTTTGAGCTATGGGTTCCTTGGGACTTGTTAGTCCCCTGGTTGTGGAAACTAAATCTCAGTGTCTGCTGCCTATCAGAGAGGGCTACAGTGTTTAACTGGGTTGATACAGACTATGCAAATGCTCTGATCAAGATATTCTTGTGCTCCAAGAGTTAAGGTTTGTCATTTTCTAGTGCATCCAAACATAGGAATCACACAAGGTGATAACTTGGATAAAAATTTGATTCAAATACATCCTTCAGGTATGAATCAAGTTCAGACAGAGAAGATTTGCTTGCACTAGTGAAATAAGCCATAAACCAACTTGTCTTCCCTATCAAATGGGGGTTAAAACCAGTGAATATGTAAATGCAGCCAAAATGGGGGAAGAACTGTATTTGTGGGAAGGGAATGCTTCCCTTTCATCCATGGAAAACAGAACAGAAAGCTCTTAAAAGGGAAGATTTACCACATTTTGAGGAGGCAAATCAATAGTATGACCAAAGAATTGGCTTGCAGTAGTAGAATCTCTAGCATGTAGTGCTGAAACTTTATGGCATGGGTTATGGTAAAACCTTTTGAACTTCCTGCTGTTGCTTATCTTCTAACAGAATGCAATTAAGGACTCCTTAGTCCTGCAGAGTTCCTTTAGGAAGTGGCGAGCCCTGGGAACATTATTTAGTTGGTCTATTGGATACTTCATCAAGTTGGTATGTGTCTCATTTTGTAAACTCTGAATTATTCCCTCTTAAATACCACCTGCTTGTCATCTGGCACTGCTGTTTTAGCTTATTCTCTTGATTAGACAGAAACTACTGCATAATTTCTACCTCTCTCTGCAGTCTGGAAGAAACTTTTTGCAAGTGTAAAACCAGAAGTGTAAAAATGACTTTCTGCAGGTGAATGAGTTCATCTAAGTGAGCTTTCTTTTTATTTTAGCAACCCAACTTGCCTTTTTTTCTTGTAAACTAGCTGCTTTTCCAAATTCTAGGATTTTTCTTTACTGACAGGGCTTGCTATTTTGATATCTTTCAATCACTCAGTGATGCTCATGTGTGCAGGGCAAAGGAAGCAATTACGAAATGTATTGTCTGCTGGTTAACAGTACTCTCAACTTAGCTTGCTAAATCTTTATTTTAAAATGTGTACCAGTTAGGAGTTTATAAGAAACTGTGAAAATTAAGGTCTCTAGTCAAACAAGACAACTTTTCTGTCAAATCTGAAAATTGATTTAAATGTAACCTACAGGTAATGCTCCCAGATGTCTTCCTCAAAGAGCAGCAGATGATGCAGCAGTTTGCATGGTTAAATGACACAGACTCTTTCTTATCCTGTGTTCTTCTGAACTGGACAAGTTGGACATCTCTTTTTGTAAGAGTGTGGAGTAGGTAAATCTTTTTGTTGCTGGTGAGTTACCGTTTGTGGTTGTAGTCTTTTTAAAAGCCATTTTGGAGGCTCTAGTAATAGCTTAGAAGAACAGGAGGATGATGTTGGGAAGTAGTCTGAAAATAGTTGGAGTGTTTTTGATGGCTCACTAAGCCAAAGGATAACTTAGCAGTGGAAGTTTGCAAGTAGCAATGTAGAGGTTTTTTCTTTTTGCTCACCTGAAAGCTTTTTTCCCCGCCTCTCCTAAGCAGGATGCAGTTTGTCACTGCTCTGAGCTCCAACCGCATCATGAGGTAAGAAGTGCTGTGATAGTGAGGTAATAGATAATGGTGTGAAGTCTAATGCAACTCCCAGTGCTGACTCAGCATGAAAGGCTCGGCGACAAGTTGTCTTGCAAACTTCATCACTGGACTCTTGCTTAACTCTTGTGTGACTGATCGTGGCAGTTGTGTGGTAAAGGAGTTAAGCGTAAGGCAGAAGAAAATTCAACAATTCAGTTGCCAAAAAAACCCCTGATGTGACGTTTGTATTATTCTGTACTCCAGTATTTTGAGTAAACTTTTTCTTCCTGGTTCAGAGGAATCAGTCTGGAGAGCTGTATTCTTTTTGCACCGGTCTGAAGAACTAAAACCTAAAGCCAAGGTAGCATTTCCCTGAGTTTGTCTTGCACTCTAACTGTACTGGTCATCCCATGGAGCCTATTAGCAGCTTATTGCTACTGCTGTTGCCAAATATTTCATGGGCATTTCTATCAAATTCACCGTAAACTAATGAGTCCCCAGAATATGGAAATGTCTGTGCTGTTTGCTTCTAGTGACTAATATGTGTGTGAGCGGGTTGCAGGTAACATGGTCTATTTGGACAAACTTTTCTGAAGCATCCTTGTAGACAACGGTTGGGAGTGTGCACATAAAACCTTACCTTGTGTAAGCTCTGGATTTCTTGTTTCTTGGACAAGGAAGTGACAATTAAAGTGATCACTTCTCTTATTCACAATGGTGTCTTTAAATTGATTATCCATTTTTCTTGCATCTTAAGGGACTGATCTCAGTTTGTCACATCTTTTTGCTAGTGACTCAGTTTTCCTTCAGACTTTTTCTCCTCCACTGTAGTTCCCTCACCCCATGCCCAAGGCTGTACTAGAGAGGGTGGTCAAAAATAGAGAATTATGATTCCTGCTCCTCTGCCTTATTTGTTCTTTTCATCTTTGCTGGAATGGACTAAAGCGGAGATAGCAGCATCTTTAGTGCAGTGCTGCATTTCCCTGGCTTTCCTGCTCGTTCTGGATGCATTTTAGCATTTAGAATTGGGGTATCTGGCTCAATGGACAGACCTCAGTGTGGGGCCTACGAGAGGGCTGTGTTCTAAGTAATGCAGTTAGGTACATATGGAGTTTTAAAAATTGCTTTAGCCAGTGTACATAAAATACCATTTACTTGTCTCAGTTACAATTATTAAGTGTTGTAAAAGAGGATCTTTACAGTTAACTAAAGAAGGAAGTTTGAAAATATTTCTTTGAAGCCATATTCTGCTGTATCTTTCATTTCGACATAATTGTGTAGCAGCTTTTTAAACAAGAGAATGTAAAAAACAAATGGATTGAAAACACTTAAAAGGTATCTTATTTTGGTTGCTTGCCTGTTTAATGGCATGTGTTGTCATATGCATTATCCTCTCATTTTGTAAATGACTTGTGTGTATATTTAAAAGTTTTAGTTTCCTGTTAAAGGCAACATAATCCACAAATGCTTTTTCTGCAAATTGTTCTCTTGATTGTATACAACAGCAGCGCCTCTGACTTAGAAGATCCATTTGACACACACGTGCCTGCACGCACACACCTGTAAGAGGAGGGTTTTTATTTTGATCAGTGTAGAGAACATGGGGAAGAGAGAACATCTGCAGTGACTGCAATGGCTTCTGAAGATGTTTTGTATTGCAGTAGTGAGTTGTGTTGCTGAAACGCCTCGATGTCTGGGTGATGCATGTTTGTAGCTCATAAATAAGACTCGTAGAGATGAGGCGTGGAACTAGTGTGGCAAATCTGCTAGGTTTGTATCAGATGGGTTAGCGACTATAAAAACGTGGTTGTGGCAAGCAAGGAGCAGGACCTAGTGAGATGTGAAATGAGTGAATATTTGAAGAAAATTCAAGAGCAGCCTTCATTTGATTGAGTCATCCACTCTATAATTTGCACTTGAGCAGAAAATACAAGGTAGTTTTTCTTGTAGTTTTTCTTTAACTGTTTCATCTCTTTCCTTTAGTTATGCCCTCTGTAGCAGGACCTCACATCACCCCCAAAAGATTAACACACAGCATTGTAATCTTTCCGTTTGGCCAAGCAATACTTCTGGTATCTGAATGATGTGAGTGTTTTGTTTTAAATCTTAGCTGTGCTCTGTTTGGCGGTGAAACTTTTACTTAATTTAAGAATTCTGTCTAGCAGAAGGGCTAGACAGAATTCTGTTTGGGCTATGCATTTGAGCAAGCTTTAAAAAATAACCTTTTAAAGCAGTGGAAATTTCCAGGCTTCACCAAAAAAAAAAAAAAAAAGACATATGAAATCTGGTCTAATAACTGCTTTGCAAGAAGAGAGAAATATGAAAGGGAACCGCAGACGTTCTGGATGTCAGCCTGTGAAATTTTCCACTATTTCCTTTAATAACATGCAGGCATGCTCATATTGCTGGAATTTCAGTTAGAGGTCTCATTCTGACTGAAACTCCAAGCTGCTCAGTGAGCAAATGCTCCCTGTAAATGAGTTGTTAGGAAAAATGCATCTCATTTGTAAGAACTTGTATAAATCAATTGTTGAATATGACCTATTATATTAATCTTGCCTCCCATTTCTGGTATTACAGTTTGCATTGACTGTTGCTTTTGCATTGACTCTTTTCTATAGTGTATAAGATGATCTGCTCAAGTGGCATTGTGTTTCTTCTGATAATCTGGACTAATATTTCCAATGAGGACTATATGACACTAAACTGGAAATCTTAATTTTCATTTTTATATAATATCAAAGATAGACAGTAGGAAACACATCTTGTGCTAATCATATTCTTCTGTAAATTAACTAACCTTAAAACATTTTTTTCATAAATTTCCTTGTAGTTTCAAGTATACCAGTGAAAATAAAACTGAAGAGCTCTACAAGCTCCTGCCCATTTGTGTACCTCCAAGCTCCTTTCAGCTAAATTCTCCTTGTTTACCATGAGGTGCTCTGACCTTTCTTCAAGATCTAGAGGACTCTGTACTTCGAATGTACCTTGTCTTTCTGTCACTACAGATATTCATTGTTGCCTTGTGCTCTTTTGGGTCAAACCCTAAAGAATCCTTTCTATTAGGTTTTCCTGCATTGCTGAAACGCTGGAGTGGGAGCTCAGGTGGTATCTTGGGCAAAAGCAAACAGCATCACAGCAAACTGACTCCTAGTATTAGTGGAAAAATACAGTAATGGAGTCCCCTACCTGCCCTTCCCCAGCAGCTCCTGCCAAGTCACCTTGTTGGGCTCCCTCCCTTTTGCCTCCCTCCCATGCTCTGCAGCTGGGGCCCTGCAGTCCTCAAACTGGTTCAGCTGAAAATTGCCCTAGCCCCAGCAAAGCCGCCCAGGCAGTGTCTTGCCAGCTCCTCTTGCCTCCTGGTTGCACAAACACCAGCATTAGTGCAAGGGAGGGGACAGGGTGGGACCGGAGCATCCATGGGTTATAAACGTTTCAGCTACATGAAGCTCTTGCAAAACTGTTTCTGGAATGGGTAGGTTATGGAAGAGAGCCTCAAGCAGGACATGGGTGCAGGAGAAATTCAGCACCTTTTGTCTTTACTGGGACTTGAAACCTAGAAGAGGCGATGGAGTTAACAATTGCATATTATTGCTGGTAGTTTCTTATCTGTTGTATCTGCATTGGAAAATTAACTTCATTCAAGTCAGCAGGGAGTAAGTAGGTGTATTTAGTGCTATTCTGAAAACTGGTATTAAGAAATTGGCAAGTGTTTAATAGGAGTTTGTTCCTACTGTAACTCTCAGGTATTGCTGAGCAGAATAACCTACTGAAGGGAGTAGGTACAGCAGTAATGCTAATTTGGGCTGGAGTTAAGCTACCAAATGGATGGCTTCTGTAGAGGCTCAGGAAATCAGCAGCCTGGTGGCACTGGGTCTAGTGTTGATTTTTTTTTTTTTTTTTTTTCCACTGGACTGTGGGAATAGGGTATCTGTTGCTCCTTGTTGTGAAAGAACTCCCTGTTTCTTGTTTTTCTCCTCTGCTGTTGTCACGAGACAGGGATCTTCTGTAGGCTACTGCCAATGGACATCGTGGCTTCCAGGCTCAGTTTAAGGACTAAGAACAGAATGAAGATCCCAAGTATTTGGTGATGTATGTTTCTTAGTGAACTTGCAGAGTAGGCAAGTTATACTGTGCAGCATGCATGGTATTTAACCTTTACCTTAAGCTGATACTTCCAAGGCATCAAAATTGAAACTTTTTTTGTGCAAAGACTTATGTAGACAGAAGCAAAAAACAGAGGTGAGGATGGCAGTACAGAACAACTTTCATATACAGCTGTATCTTATTTTATACCAGGAGTGTCTTTTCTGTCTAGGGCTACATTGCTTCCAAAGTTAACCTGTGCAGCTAGGCCAAAATAAACAGCCACGTGCAAAGCAGAAGACAAATTATTGTACTCTGATAGTATGTTTACCCTAGGAAGCTATTGCTAAATAGAAACATATTCAGTGTTTATATGGACACTTGTTCAAAAGGACATCTGCCACTGCCTGTACACAGATTGAGAGGACACATGGCAATTCGGTGTATGGCCGCCTTGCCTGCACCTTCGCAGATGCGGTAAGACGTGGGGAAAAATGGCCCATCACGGTAGTGACTGCCTCCCATCACTCTCTAAAGGTACTTTTTTGAGCCAAGATGGCAGTCTTCAGGCCTCTAAAAGCCACACAGCTGAACTCTTTTAATTGGCGTTAAGTAATTGCGCTACAATAGGCGGTTGCCAAGATAATGATGAGTTCTTGGATTTAGGCCCTTGTTGAATGTCTGCTTAGTATTGTCTGGAAACTTACTTGCTGTCTGTCTGCCTGCCTGGTCTTTTTTTCAGGTGCATGTTAATTCTTACTAGGCCTTTTTTGACAAAATATGTATTTCTTCAGCTTTATTAACTTTCTTTAAAACTGTAGTGCTCTAGGAGGTTAGGTGTGGTAATGTGGTGCATGACATTGCTGATTTGTATACGGACAGCCTAATATTGATATCTTCCATTTTATGCTTTCCTTGAATTGCTAACCTGGCTAACACTACTTAAAAACTCTGCAGGCTAAGTTCCCTTTTGGGATTTTATTGCAGATAGTATTTCAGGCTTTATTGATGTCTCCTTCTATCTCTTTTCTTCTCCTCCGGAGTGAAGATGAAGAGAGACACCAAAGGTAACTGCAGCCTACAGCCCAACTCCTTTACGGCAGAGCTGACGGATGGAGGGGCTCAGGTAGTAGACTGCCTGAACTGAGTGTGGGCCAGTCTCTTTGGAGTGTTCAAAGGCTTGTTCAGAAGCTTGCAGCTTTGCTTCCAACTGGAATTAACTCTTAGCTGATGCAGCAATCTGCATCGGTGTGGAGGCTCCCCGTGCGCTGCCCTTTATGGCATGGGCAGCCTTTGAAGTGGGCTGACTTTTCCTGAGGTAAAGCAGTCCTGGCTCTGGTGTCTAACTGCAACACACAAATGTTTTACCTATGCTGGAATCTCTTAGGAATTAAAACTGTGAAACTTAAAGAAACTGAAGGTTCTGACTGAACCTTCCGGTTTAAAACTACACTGTAGTTGCAAAATTCGCTGCTTTCTCAAATTCAAAGTCCTAAGTTGCTACAGTTGTCCAATTTGTTCATTAATCCTTCGTGTCTTAAACAAAAATGGTTCTAGTGAACTTTTTAGCCTGCACTCTTCAATTCCAGGGATTTCATTTGTTCATACTTTAGCTGTCATTCACCTTTTCTTCCTCTCCCAGATCCCATGAGAGCAGATAGTATCCTATATAGGGAAAAACACTCTTTGGGTATGGCTATTCCAGTTAGTACTAAGTTAGTTTGCAACTTGATTCACGTGGTTGAGGTTGCACAGATGAAATGGCCTTCTGGCATACAAGAATCATCTGTTATGCAAAATGAATGCACAAGTTCGCCATGGTAAGGCTCCAAAAGTTTTATTTTTAGCGGAGAATTAGAGAAAAGACAACAAACTTTCTCAAAACCAGGTGATATTGCAAGTCTGTTTCAGTAGACTCGTTTCCTTAGCACAGTTTGAGCAGCTTCAACCAGCAGGTGTGTGTGTGTGGGTGGGTGGGTGTTGTTTAAGGGTACTACAGTTAATCATACACTGTGCGGGACTCAAAGCCTTGGCTACTCATACTCGTACTGAATTTGTTGTTGTCTACCACAGCATAAGAGGTTTTGAAATAACTCTAAAAAAACCCTAGTAACTTCCTCCTTAAATATTGAGGCACTAATACAGGATAGATGTACTTATTATAGATCTGTTGTACCAGATTGGTGGTGTCAGCTGAGGATGCACCACATTTGTGGTGGTGTTACCATGGCAACTGCCTTCTAAGAGCTGTCTCAAGGTCACTCATCAGTTGTAGCCTGGAGTGCTTGTTTCTTAAGCAAAATATCTACACCAAACAGATAATTCGGAAAATGAGCACTTTGCATTGAAAAAGCAACAATAGGAATGCAAAGCAGTATTTTATTTCTGGGATGAGGGAAAGGAGATTCTCTTTAATTGCTTTCTGTATATTCATCCAGCAGCTATTTGAGGACTCTCAGAATCATGGGGGGATTTTTGTCTAAATGTAATCCATAAGTAATCTAGTAGTAATGACGTAGAAATTGTTTGTCCTTAAAAAATGCACCGTCTCCCTCCCTCCCCCTCAAGCCAGGGGTAAGAAATTTTAACCTGTAGGTGCCGAAGGTGGTTTTGGAGAGAAATTGGTGGCTTTGGAGAGAAATTAGTGACCAAGCCAGAAGCTTAAGGTACCAAAACAACTGTCTACACTGATGAAAATTTAGACAAGATAGTGAAAACCGTAATGCTGGAATTCAGTGGTTCTCATATTTAAGGTCTTCTTGTATGAGACATCCAGGTGCATCCTTGCATCTAAATCAATGTGGCTGCAGTTAAAGAATGTCAAACATTCTAGCAGTATTTTCAGTCTAATACACACTGATTCAGAGACAAGGCTAGAGAAGAAAATGTTCATCAAGTTGATCTTATATCTGAGGTTATAAGAGGTTATATTGTAGGACATAACATATATAAATGTATATATAACAAATTAGAACCTGATTTGAATGAAAAAGTGCTATTTTGTTGTTTCAAATGTTACAACTGAGCAGTAAAATGCTAACTGTATTTTAGCTTTTTCCTTTTTGCTTTTAAACTCGGTTTTGTTTTGCCTCATAGTTTGAACTAAAATAGCTGCTTGGTAGCAACACAAGCTGCCATTGGACTCAGCAGTTGACATTATGGCTCTCTAGGCTTCAGACCTCTTTTGCAAAGTGGTTATGCTCTCTTTTTTCTCGAGAACCTATGTCCATCTGCCCATCTGTTATGTCGCTGTACTCTTGAGCTCCTTTCTCTTCCTAGTGCCCATTCTCATAATGGAGTGTGACAGAAGCTTAATCCTTTTTTTTTTCTCTTTTTTCTTTTTTTCCCTGCTTAGACAGAGCCAGGTCCTGTGATGTCCTGACAAGAACGTGTGCTAGCTGTGCTCTTGCTGTTGCACGCTCACTTTCAATTGCTTTCACTCTGTGTGTGTGTGTGTGTGTGTATATATATTTAACATCAGATTAGTTTCTGGCTTGTTATTTCCTCAGAGCATGGTGTTTTTATCTTGTACTAAGGAATATCCTTCTAGAGCTGCTCCTGGAATTGTATCTGTAAGTAAAACTGGAGCTGTAGACCAAGAGTCAGGTCCTAGAGCCTGCTCTAGCATGGGATCTGAAATGGATCTAGTGCCATTCATCAGAACTAAGGTGAGAGCCGTCTCTAAGTCTCATAATTCAAGTGCTTAAAGGTCCTGAATATTTGTTTGGAATTTTTATACAAGTCAGTTTAATAGTCGTGCTTGGCAGAAGCCAAGTAACCATCCATAGAGTACTACTAGAACTGCACAGACATAGCAGGTGAGTTAATACTTCTGTTGCCTTATTAGTAGGTTGTATGTGTATCAAAGGAGGGAATGAAGGCACTTAAAAAGCTAAAGATATAAAGCTAGTAGTACAAACTGTACCTTATCCCTCAATAAAACATGCCTAGACCTTAGTAAGAAGGAAAGTTGTTCATTCCAAACTCTTTTTTTTTTTCTCTCTCTTCCTTCCCCCCTCTCTCTATTAAAGGTAGAATATCCAATGTCTGTTCCTTAAAGCTGGTCTAGACTTCATTCTCCAAAGCAAGGAATCTATTCAACATTAACACGCATTATAAAATGAGAAATGCTAGTGTATCCATAGTGCGAGGCCATAGCAGGAGAAGAATAACTTTCACCCGTGTCACAGAGCAGAGATTTTCAGGATGTGATATTTAAGTCAGATCCACATAATACGAGGCAGGAGGATATGCAAGGACTTCCTGGTCTACAAAGGAGGAGTTTTTCACAGGGAACTTAGAAACTACACAGAGGAAGGTATTTACAGAAAAATCAAAATTATATTTTTGTGTGCGTTCAAGGGACTAGGTTACACTTGAAGGTCAGCCTTCCACCTCCATTTCCTATAGCATCACTATTTAACAGCACTCCAGGAGTTCCTGGGAGGAAGAGTCTGATCTTCCCCAGCTTTTACATACTTTGAGACAGTGATACCTCTTGACCAGAGCAGGTGAGTCCTACAGCAGCTCTCTTTTATTGTGAGTATACATACTGATGTCAGACCCAGATGTTTAGCCACACTAATTGCCTCAGCCACTCAAGAAGTTTTTCTTTTTTCTTTTTTTTCTCTTTGCAGTAGCAAAGCTGTTTCAACTTCCTAATGCAACACTTGAAACAAAAGATTGGATGCTTTCCTATAGTCATACTCCCTTACAAGTTTTTCTGTTATGGAGTCTTGCTATTTAGTAATTCCACTCCAGTCTAGACTTGTTTTTTCTGGAATAATAATAATAAAAAAAAAGACTTGCAAATCTTCCAGGCTTTTTTCTCTCCCCAAATAAAGTTAGCTCGGAGTTTCACTAAAATCACATGCCCATTTTGGGAGTGGGGATGGGAGGGAAGGTTTTAATGTACCCTGTTTAATGTAAAAACATAAACCAAAAAAAAAAAACACCACCACCAAAATCGCTGTGAGTTTGTTACTTGTGTGAAATGACTGTTTCTCTCCTATAGCTATACTGGCTCTATAGAGTCAATAGTGGAATGAAATAAACAACCCTGTAGTTTAGCCCAATCATTAGGACTCGGGCTACTGGTTGCGGTGGTGGTGGCAGCGGAGTGGGGGACAGCAGAGTCCCCCCAGCAGTCCCCATAAAGTCCAAGTGGTTTGTTCTAACAGGCATTTGTTAGCGTTTTCAAAATTAAGGTAGTATTTTCAAAAATTTGCTAAACTAAAGGCCTCACCCGCTAAACCAAGGATCACAACTGGTCTGAGTTTTCTCTCTATCCTGGCGTAGAAAGTCCTTGCATTTCAGTATTCTTCCTCATTTTTAGCTGATACTGTATAGTGGAGGAACTTGCACTAAGGTTTATTTTACTGTATTAAAAATATGTTTTGCAGAACAGATGACGTAGCTTTGTGATCAAAACTTGATTACCTTTCATGAGAGGTTTCATCAGTTAGACTTTAGACAGCAAATTTTCCAAAAAAAAAAAAAAAAAACCAATGTACAGCTTCTGTGCTGTTTTCCTCAAGTTGGTATAACTTACCTACCTTGGTTTTGCTACCCTGTACCTGGATGGGATTAATCTATTTTCAGGCAAAAGCTCCCTGCAGTGTTATTCTACTGCTCCACCTACAAAGATGTCACTGTCATGTTAGAAACATTCAAGTCTATATTAGTTATGCCTTACTGCTATAGAGCAGAACCTGCAGAAGTTAGTTTAACAGAAAGTGAGTTTGTGTCAGTGAAATAATTTGGAGAACACAAATAATCAAACGATTTTTTTCTTCTTTTTTTTGCTTGTTATGCATGCAAATTTTTAAGTGGGTCCTGACCTCCAAGGTGTATATAATAAAATACAGACTCTTGCACATACTGGAGTGTTACAAATCAGTTAATGTTATCTTCTAAACATAAACAGATGCTCACACTTCTTTCCTATTTTTTAACATCCTTGCAATGCAGAAGTGTCTTAAAGGATAGTCTTGTTTTCGCAGGCTTTGTCTTTCTCTCATATTGTTCTTGTGTAAACTCTCTCCTAATAAGTCAATTAGGAGATTGTCTGGGCTGGTTTGGCCTTGTGAGATGCTTTCAGGAGCTTTTGCAGGTCTACAGCAGGGCCCTAAATTTCAGTATTTAAGTTATGTTAATGAAGATGTTCCATTATGGTCAAACTATTTGAATGTGAAGGTATTTTCTCCCCTCCAGCCAGAACAAAGGGGCATCCAGAATTTGTTTTAGAGGCTTTGAAGTGAAGACCCAATCATTATGAAAAATAATGGCAAATATTTAATTACTACTTTCTAAAGCAATATGTAAGCTTTGATTTGGCATCCTGTGACAATGGGAGATTTTGTAATTTGGTTAGGTCCAAGTGAACTAGTTAGTTATTTGGCTAAAGATTCCTTTTGTAAATATAACCTAACAAAGTTTCTCCATCAAACGAACTGGTTAGCTGCCCCTAATCACTTCTCAAATGTTAAGTTACTGCTAATGAGAAGGGACTTGACTAAAGTTAAAAATAGAACACATTGAACTTGATATGAACCTTAATATCTTTTCCAGGTTTTAAAAGGATTGTGTTGCAAATTATGGAGTGCTTAGTGTTCAGAGGTGGTGCCGGCTCTGGAAGCTGTTCCAGGCTTCTGTTCTGTGATGCCACAAAATGACTCCCTTCTGGAAGTGGCTCTAAGGGTGGTTTTGCTGCCTGACCTGCAGCAGACTCTGGATCCAGCTGCCCAGGTGGCTTTAGAAGCAGCTTCAGGAGCAGCTCGGTGGCTGGCTCTGGAAGTTGGTTCTAGATCCACCTGTCTATGTAGCTCAAGATACGTCTGGGCCTGCCTGCATGTGTCTGAATAAAATAACAAATAGAACAGAATCTTAATTACGGATTATTCTGCGTCAATGACGGATCAGTGCTTAGTAGTGCTGAACTGTGGATTGTTAGCAAAGAAACAGAATACAAAATTAGAAATGCCTTACACACGTTTGTGTTATGCTTTCCTCTTACAAAATGGGTAGTTCTGGTCTGTGCCACATCTGAAGGAGCGTAGTAGCCCTGAAAGAAAGATGCAGAGAAAGGTAACAAAGATCAAAGCTGGGGAACAATTTCTGTACAATAGAAGACAATAAACCCAACACTTTTCTGCCATCTTTTTTTTGACTTCAGAGGACCAGACAGATCTATGTGAAATCTTGAGTGTCACGGAAATCAACAGGAAGAAAGTGTTTTGCTCTTCAGTCATTTCGTTTATTTCCTTCCCGGTCTTTACTATCAGATGCCAGAGTTAAAAATAAACTGGTACTTTTTCAGGGTGCAGAGCTCAACTACAGATGTTACTGCTACAGGATATTGCAGATGCCACTAATTTCCACGGGCTCAGAAAGTATTTTATACAGTTTTATAGAAGAGAAATCTTAACTGCTGCAAAAGCTGGTGCTTCTAAAATAGGAAATGTCTGAGCTTGTAGCCTGTGAAGTTTTTAGAGTGCGTTGGAAGAGAATCATGCACATACCTTGTTCTTCCTAGGCATTCCTACTGGCTGTCGTTGGAGAGGGAGGATCCTGGGCTAGGTAAGTCTTCCGTTTGACTTGTTTGTCCAGCACTACATTGACTTTTAAGATGTGATCCAGAGACTCCAAAAATTTTGAGGAAATCCATGGTATGACCTGACTTCTGTATGTATCATAATAATCTAACACTAATAGGCATTTGGAGATACTTAGGCCTTTAAAAGATGCTACTTTTTGGGAAGGAGTGGTAGCATCTCTTTATGTATATATTTGCCTTTAGTTCTTAACCCTCCATATCACTGATACGGAGTTTTCCTATTCCTTAGGTAACCAGTGAGGCAAGTGCTTTGTGCAGAACAGTCCCTTTGAAAAAGTAGTAAAGAATAAGAATTTCTTAAATAAAGCTGTTCAGAGCCCAGAGTGGTTATGATCAGTTTTTAGTTTTGATAATTTAGCCTTCAGTATTGAGCTAGATTAATACATCAGGCTATACATCTACTGCTTATTTAGACCTCCCTTTCAGTGGGCTTTTGGCCTCTGGAAAAAAAAATAATGAAGTGAGCTGTCCTATCCAGAAGAAGGGATGGCTAAGGCAAAATGGGGAAAGCAAAGGAAGAGGTACAAGAAAAAGCTTTGCAGAACGATCTCTTCTAAGCACAGAAAAGTTTGCTTGAAATGTTTTGTTTCAGGTAGTTCTGCTAGCCTAACGTTAAATGTTCCTAAACAACGATTTGCAGCCAAATGCCACATTGAGGTAAAGTAATATGTCATGGAGAGAAATAATAACTTCTGCTCTTGACTGGATGGAGGCACATGACTAAGCATGCTAGTCATAAATCTACCTGCAATGAAAAAACACTAAATTGCAGTGTTTATAGTCTGAAAAATAAATGAGATCAGTCTTAATTTTTTGCTTTTTGTGTATTTCTCCATGCTATAGTGTGTATATCCTGTTATTCCATGTATGCTGTTTTTCATAGGCTTATTCAACATGGAGGCTTAACAAAGTAAGCCCCCTACCAGTGGGAACCCAAGTGTAGCTAAGGTTTTGCAGCTTTCTTAATTTTTAAGGCTTGTAATACTAAAAGGGCTTTAAAAAGATGATATTAAAGCTATGCATTGCATAGAGACAGCATTAGCAACTTTTCTGCTGTATTTAGTTCGGACAGAGCCCGAGAATATAGGATTCTGACAGCAGCGTACCTCAACAGACCCTCCTTTAAGAGTTCCTTGTAGGAATGGTGTACTGTGCTAGAGGGTTACTTATCTGGACATGTGTGTTATGATCTTCACTGACAAGGTAACACGCAGAGTCAACTGCATTGTATAGGTGGTATGTTCCTGTTATATGGCATAAATGCCTGCTAATTGATTAATTGCCACGTTTGATATGCTTACCAGCTGCTTATATGCATCTGTCAGGAACAGCGGGTGGCTGGACACTGGCTTTAAAGCTTAACATCAAGTTAGACTTTGAATTAAACTGCAAAGTGTCTGGAAAGCCTCGCAAAAGATAACATAATTTGTTTAAATTATGGTGGGTGCATGTTGGCTGTGTTGTCAGCAAGCAAATGCTGAAACAGGGGTCTCCAGCTCAGGGTTTTAGTGAACAGAAGATACAGTTCAGTTGGATCACTTGTATGGGAACTAGAGACAGTGAATTTAAAATTTTATATATATATATATATATTTATATAAATACATATAACAGCTCCATCCAGGCTTTTCCTCCAGGGCAGTTTATAAAAATACATAAAATTGCTTCCTAATGTTGTGAAACTACACAACTATTTAGCCATTTATCTACAAACAAGGAAGCAACTGGATCTGGAACAACACATTACAAATGGGTCTGGCACTTGAAGGGGAAGGATGTGATCCATTCTTCCGTTTTTGGCAGTCAGTGGCCTCTTGTACTGACTTCCAGTATGGCTGCCCATCTCCTAAAATTATTTGGAATTTCTATGCAAATAAGGATATTATTTTCTTTTTGGAGAATTCTTCAGATAAGGATCACTGTGTGAAAAATGCTGTTTGTATAAAACCTTTCATGAGCAAAATGTTTTTTCTAATGGGTGACTGGCTATTACATATTCTGCTGTAGGAATTTTAGGGAGATTAGTGTCGGACTTGTAAAGTTTCGTTAATGAAAGAGAAGGTTTTATCTTTACAGTGGAACATGAGGAAAACTAGAAGCATAAGGTTTTGGGCAATAGAAGTTCCTGGTAAACAGCAGAAAGCCTTGAACATAAATATCTACGATATACTGTGGGCTTCATTCAAAAGCAGATTGCTTTATCTCTTAAATTAAAAAAAAAAATCCTTGGTGATAAGCATTCATGTTGGGTAAGGAATATCTGCTTTGTGCAGTAAAGATGGGAGTTGATGAATGCATGCAAAATGTAAAGAAAAAAAAATCCATAAGATTAATAAAACATACCCTGCTTAAAGCAATTACAAAAACAATGTGATGACGCAATCTTGAAAAGGAGAGTAATGTTATTTATAACATGGCCCATTACCTTAAACTCATTGACTAATGGGAGGAGTTTATCATCAGGCTGCAGCACATAATTTTCTGATGGTTTTGTGCTTATTCTAATCTTATACCGAAAGTCACAGGAAATGATTCTAGCATCAATCCAAACCCTGCTAACATTTAGTGCAGGTTGCTCAAGGCTTTGTTCAGTCCAATTTAGAAAGTCCCTGAGGAGGGAGATTGCCCAGGCTTTCTGGAAGCAGTTCCACTACTTGACCACTCTTGAAAATGGAAATTTCACTTGTTGCTGGTTGTGAGCACTGCTGCCTCTTGTCGTTTTCTTGTAGCCCTCGGAGGAGAGGCTGTGGCTCCCTGCCCTATAACATATCCTCTTTACGTGCAGTTTTCCATAGTTTGTATAGCACTGAACAAAGACACCAACTTTTGTTTCTTCCTCTTATTTTTTCAGCTAACATTTCAGGGATCAATTCTTAAAAAACTAAAGATTTCACTGTAGCAATGATGTGTAAAACAATGTTACAGCTTTGAGTTTTGCTCAGTAACTTTTAGCAGATGCTCTGTAATAACCATGGGTATGCAAAAGATGAGGAATGTTTGAAGTATTGCAAGATAGCCTGAGTGTAGTGTGGAGCAATAAATAATTATTCTAATTTGAGAATTATCCTGGTTTTGCATTAATTTTCAGTTTAATTGAATATAGACTGGTAAACTCTAGTAATTCCAAAAATGCATTCAGTAAAACATGCAGAAAGAAGTAAAGGAAAAGAGGAAGGGTGGTCTTTTTTTTTTTTTTTTAATTGCCAAAATTCAGATTTTGAATAATAGGTGTCAGCATTCAACTATACAAAGGCCTCTACCATAAATGTACTGTGTCTGTGCACACTGAAATTTAATCATAAGGATATTTTGATTACAGCATTGAGCTAGGAACATCTCCATATTTCAAGGTCAAATCATGTTTTAGAAATGTCATGTTTTGCATTAAGTAGCTCTACTTTCCATTCTTTATAGTGGAACAAATATGTGAGCACTGATAGCGTGCATGGAAAACTTAACTATTTTGGTTTCATTTCTTCAGTAACTTCCTTTGCTTTTATTCTCTAATCTTGTGCTCCCTCTTCAAGTTTCAGAGCTTAGTTATGGGCCAAAAAGTGAGATCACTTTGTTAACATGTTTTTTATTGTTACTCAGTTGGAGGATAGTAAGGTCTAATTTCAAAAGCAAGGACAATATTTTTTTAAAGCTATTTTAGTATCCTGATAAAGAGAAGTACTAAGGAGGATTCCTGAAAGCCCTCTAATGCATCAGGCGTCTAACTGCCCTCACGGTCAGTTTGTCTGCCTGCCTGTGTGATCTGCAAACCCCTACAAGATAGCTGCCTTCTGCCTGCAGCCCCCGCAAAAATCCACATATGAATCTAGGGTTTTTTCCTTTTTGTAGATTTGCTGACTACAGTTCCATATTTTCTTTAAGCAAACTGAGGAGTTCATATTTTAGAATTGAAATGTATCTAGAATTTTGGCTAAAATGATCTGCTTTAGAGTGTTGAATAATATATTGACTGACGCTAATTGTATAACTTAGTTCTTGTGCAAACACCTGAATAAATGCCTGTATCTATTGCATCTCCTGACTAGCGAAATGCGCCTAAGGCGAGTCAACATGATTTATAGATTATATTTCCTTCCAGCTTGTGTGCCCTCCAAACCTGCCTCCAACCCTTACTGGCTGGTGTAAATATTCCCTACTGTTAAGCTGATGATTTAAATGCCAGTTTAAAAATGTGCTCTGAATGAATGTCCTGTATCAGAAGTTGGGAGAAGTCCTAATTAAGGTTGTTTATTTTACATTAATCTTTTTTATTTTTATTAAAAAGAAAATCCTGTGTTGAGCATCACTCAAACTCCCTATCTGCCCAAGTTGGGCAAAGACCTAGTGTGGATACGGGTCTCTCATGGAGCTCAGTTGTTTATTAGGCCCAAGTCTATCACTGTATAGATAAGGAAGCGGGGTTGCTTTGCTGAGGCAGTAACGCGCCTTGGAGCCTCCACAGCAGACCCGGCTCAGCCTAGAGCAGGCTGTGCCCCTCGTACCACTAACAGGGACGTGGCCCTGCGCGGGGCTGCGCACGCACGCGGAGGGCTGAAGGAAGGGGCGACAGCCACAGGACTCGCCCCACTACTGTGAGCTTTTGACTGAGCTGAGTATTTTGAATGCAACTTCCCATGTGTTTTTTTTTTAAACCCTACCAAAGCGTACACTTTGCCATAGTGACATTTCTGCTGTGATGGCAAGCAAGGTCGTCACCCAGGCTCCACGCTGCAGATCGCCCCTTTGGCTGCGGGACCGGGGGCTGCCTTATCCAGGGACTTGCTGCCCCTTTGTTTCGGGATCAGGGCCGCCTTATCCCAGGACCTGATAACCCTTTGGCTGCAGGACCCACTTTACACCCCGGGCACGAGCAGCTCCGAGGGACT